>OZ038475.1:161546102-161948602 GCA_964036315.1 Acanthosepion esculentum | reverse complement strand
GAACAGAGACTAAATCTCGACTACTACAGTGCGATAATTCTAGAACTATTTCTTCCACCAGTCTATCTCACTTGAATACAAATGCATGTTGATTTCTCTCATGGGTCTATCTCCTTCAACTACATATTTGTGTTGATTTTTTTCTCATTAGTCTATCTCACTCGACTACACATGCATGTCGATTTTCTCCCATGTGTCTAGCTCCACTCAGCTACCTTCTGTTATACCCTGAACAAACTACATCTTAGCTCCATTTGTTGTTTTGTCACTTCTACATTTTGTTTCTTATTAACTATAAGGTCACTGTTACACGCTCAAAGTAAATTTTTCGGAACATTTATTGTCTTGCCACTACTGTGATCATATACATTGTTCTGGAAAAAGAGAAAAATCTTATTCCCTTAAAATTTTTCTTTCCTTCTTTTACTCGGCACAGTAAATCAGAGTTGTACTCTGCATTAGTTATTCGGATAGTCAGTTTTTAAAAATTGGCACAATATAAGAAATTCTCTTTCTCACTACAATGAGTATTTTGTCAGATTTTAGGAAGTGAGTGAATCAGAACTTTTCAGCACCTCCTCTGAAGTTGGATTCTCAATAAAAGTTAAAACATATCAGCTAAATAATATTTATGGAATATTATTTAAATTTAATTTTCATTGGCTGATATGATTAGAGAATAGCAGTAGAAAATTTTGCCAAATAATTTCATGGTCAATTGTTTATGGACTATATTGTTTCAGCTTTTTATTTCAACTTGTGTAAATCATTTTGTATTGTGAACATATTACGATTCATGGACTAACTTTTTCTCACTGAAAAATACTTTTTTACTTTCTCTCATTAATTCTTTTATTTAGTTTCTCAAACATTTAAAAATCCGAAAATTTAAGGTAGAGATCAATTATACTTCAATTTTACTTGCCAAGAAATGTAATATTCATCTGAAGGTTTTATTATTCCAATAAATAGCAAGAATGTTTAAAATAGGAATCCTTCAGTGGTATAATTATACTTTCGTATAATGAACAATTGAACAATATTCAAGGCTATTTTTTTGTCAATAACAAGGAAATTTTTCTTTTCAAGGATGCTTGTTTCTTGCTGCTGTTTTCGTTTTGCTTATCATTTGTAGTTATGCAAAAAATCACTTCTTTCAATAAAAAAGAAAATCACTTTTAATAAAAAAGGAAGTCACTCCTTTCAATAAAATTTAACATAGTTTGATATATTTGTTTAACATTCAACAAGTGCAGACATTCTTTGAGATTTTGTAAAATGATATAAACTATTTTTAATTTATATTTATGTTTCCAGACAGTAAACAATATATAAATATCATTAACAATATCTGTTAGCAACATATTAACTAGACCTGGGATTCCCAAATCTATGGTCATGACCCTTTATAGGTTTTGCGAGGGTTTTTCTGGGGGTTGCAGATGATCTTGTAAGAATGTGTAATTTACAATATTTGATTACCTTACAGAGATTGTTTTCAAATATAGTCTTACTGAGTTGAAAGAATGATCTGGAAACGTTTGACCCCAGTGTATTCAGTGAATGAATCGAAAGAAAATGAATTAGGGCATCATTTGTACTCAGTTCATCAAAATCCTGTTGAAAAACCTTTGAGTTGCTGGAAAGATAAGGAAGTATTAAACAAAATGGAGGTGGATTGATGCTTCTTTGAGTTCAGCTTTTTCTAAGGAGAAAGCTTCTTTGGCATCCTTTGAAGTTGTTGTGGAGTTATTTCCACAATAGAAACTGTATTCGGAATAAATGCGTCCTAAATAGGTTAAACGTACAGAAACGTTAGGAACTTGTAATAAAGTGTTACGCAGAGTAATCGAGTTGTGGTCGCTGAACACTACTCCTCCTCTCGACTACTACTGACTCCTACTTATAATAGATGGGAGAGTCTATTACCTATAGACTAGGTGTCTTTCACTATAACACCCCCTCCTAAAACTTTACTCCATAGGAGTAAAAAGTTTTAATTATTTTATTTTATTTTATTTTTTTACAGAAAAAGAAAAAAAACAAAAAAAACTTCATTTTTTTAGCAACATCGTAGCGTATCTCCTACGTTTTGGATCCATTTTTAAATGGTCAGTTGCCTTTCTTTTTCTCTTGGATCGGCGTACCTCAGGTAACATCGTTGCTGGCGTTGGAAGATCAAACGTATCAAAAATCACCTCCATAGGTGTTTCTTCAACTGGAGCGCTGTCAACCACGTCTGAAGAGCGTCGTCTGATCTGGTTAATGTGTCATCTTCACGTGAATTTTTCACCTTTCACAAAGTACATCATGTTGCCAATCCGCTTTTCTATTTTTCCGCTCTCCCAGAATGATTTATTCTGTTTATATACCTTAAAGTATACTTTTTCACCAGGATTGTATTTCTTAACTTGAATAAATTTTTCTGTACCTGGCTTTGTCTTTTTCGGTAATAATTTGTCGAAAACAGATCTTACCCGACGTGCAAACATCACCTCGGCTGGCGATTGTGAGGCTGGTGTTGCGTTATTTGGGGTAAGTCTGTATACCTGTAGAAACTTCTGTAGGGCTTCATCTGCAGGTATTTCCCTAGCTTTCTTTAAAGCTCTTTTAAGGGTGTCGACAAATTTTTCAGCTAACCCGTTGGATCTTGGGTGATATGGAGCTGTGGTAATATGTTCGACATTGTATTCCTTGCAGAAATCTTTAAATTGTTTCGACGTAAATTGACTTCCGTTGTCCGTCACAATTGTGTCTACAACACCAAACCTTGCGAACAATTCCAGCTGGAAGTTTTTCGTACTTTGCGTCGTCGGTTTTCTTATTCTTTGTATCTCAGGCCATTTTGAGAAACTATCCACTACTATGATGTAATGGTATCCATTCAGTGGACCTGCAAAATCAACATGCAACCTAGTCCATGGTAGGTCTGTTTTTGGCCAGGGATTAAATTTTACTGGTGGCGCCTTTGCAGCCAAAGCACAGCCTCTACATTTTGCTACTGCATTCTCAATGTCCCTGCCCATATTCGGCCAATAAACAAAACTTCGCATTAGGCTTTTCATCCTAGTGCTGCCTGGATGACCAGTATGGAAATCTTTTAATATTTGTTTTTGAAGTGTGTATGGAATCACCACACGTTCTCTATATATCAATACTGAATCGCAAAGCGAAAAAACATTTATGTACTGGTCCCTCTTGGCTATTTTTTCTTTTACTTTCAAGATAAACTCGTCCCTGGTGGCTTCTTCTTTTATTTTTTCTAAAGTTACTGGAAGTTCCCGAACTGCATTACACACAGTAAATTTCAGCTCTTCTTCTGATTTCAGTGAAGCAATTACCGTGTCTTCTAATGGTTCGCTCCTTTTAGGAATTAACCTGGACAGCCCATCAGCATAGCCAAATTTATTGGATGGTATGTATTCCATGCTGAAGTTATAATTTAGCAATATTGTAGCCCATCTTTGTAGTCGGTTTGCTCTATGCTTCGGCAAACCCTTTTTCGATCCAAAAATCGAAATTAGAGGCTTATGATCGGTTTGTAGCTTAAAATGTCGACCGTGGAGAAAACGGTGAAATTTCGCTACTGCAAATATTATTCTTAACGCCTCTTTCTCTATCTGAGAGTAATTCTTCTCAGCCGGAAGTAGTGCTCTAGAAGCATGAGCAATTGGTTTTACTTGACCATCTGTCATTTTGTGTAAAATACACGCTCTTATTCCATACTCACTCGCAAGCTACTATGATTTCTAAATCTGGATTGTAATGGGTTAGAAATAATTCCGAGTTTAATACTTCCTTTATCTTTTCAAATGCTTTCTGGCATTCATTAGTCCACTTCCAGGGTTTTCCTTTCTTTAGTAATTCATTTAATGGTTGTCGCAGATCATACATTTTAGGAATGTATATTTGGTAATAATTAGCTAATCCGAAAAAACTTTGTAATGTAATATCTTTCGGAGCCGGTATGTCTTTTATAGCCGCTTCTCGCTCTGGGTCTGGCCTTCTACCATTCTTATCGATGATCTGCCCCAGATATTTCACTTTTTCCATGAAACACTCGCATTTACTTTCCTTGAGTTTAAATCCAAACTCCTGTATTCTGGAAACTACTGCATTTACATGTTTCACGTGTTCTGCAATACTTGTACTTCTCATGAGGATGTCGTCTAGATATGCTACTGCGAAATCCAAACCACCCAACATCGAATCCATTACTTGTTGGAAAATGGTGGTCTGTTAAATTTATACAGACCCCGATGTGTGTTAATACACAAAAGTTTAGACGTTTCTTCTACAGGTATTTGCAGATATGCATCGCTGAGGTCTATTTTCGAAAATATTGTGCCTCCATTAAGCTTTGCAAATATTTCTTCTGCTGTTGGTAAAGGATAATTATAGTCTTTAAGTGCCGCGTTTAACCCCGTTGAAAAATCTGCACAAACACGAATGTCTTTAGACTTTTTTTTTTCACGTATACCGTCGGAGCTGCCCAATTACTATAGTCAACTTTTTTTTGAGTACACCGGATTTCTCTAATCTGTCCAATTCTTTATCAATCTGTTCTATTGGGGCAAACGGCACATTCCTTTTCTTTTTGAATACCGCCTGAGCGTTTTCTTTTAAAAAGAATTTTTCCTCCATCTTGGTACACGTTCCCAAGCCCGGAGAAAAAGCAGTAGGAAATGTTTCCTTAAGTTTCTCTATTCATTTTTGGGCTTCGGAGTTTGAACTTTCTACCTTGTAACAGAAAGAATTGAAATTCTGTTATCCAATTAGTACCAAGTAAGTTCGTGGTATTTTCTATGACAAATAGTTTAACTTTTCGCGTTTTTTTATTTAACGTGACGTTTGTAACAAGTTCTCCAACAAATTGTATTTTTTCTCCCGTCACAGACTTCGCGATTTTTTTGTCTTCATTAAAGTTGGTTTCCCCAACTTCTTCCACGTATGCAAATTTATGATAGAGAGATCCGAACCAGTGTCAAGTTGCATTTATATTTTTTTATTATTTATTTCGACGGTAACAAATTTTCTAGTTATTCCATCGTTTACCTCGTTGGACTTTAATTTCCTTATTTTATTGCCTTTATTTTTTGAACGGCAATGTGTGCGTCTGTGCCCAACTCTTCCACAGTTGAAACATTTTTTATACCTAAAATTGCAATATCTGTACCAGTGTTGTTCACCGCAAGCAAAACATGGCTTCGGGCGTTTTTGTTTGTTTTTCACTGGTATTTTACTTATTGCTAGATAATCTGCAATTTTATTATTCTTTTTGTCAGACTGACTTTCTTTTTTGTACCGCATTTTCCTTACATGCGAAACGCCAGACTGTTCTATCTTTTTTGCGTCTTTTTTTACGCTAACGTATCTTGTGCAGTCTTCTGCCAAATTCTGTAACGTAATATTTGGATTGCTTTCCAATTTTGCCAGTACTAATTTTCTTAACTCTGCGTCTTTTTCCGCTACCAGACCTTGAACAAACACCAAGCACTTAAAATTGTCTGCGCTTAACTCTGCTAGCTTGAATTCTTCACAATGCTTATTCACATTGGCTGCGTACGTTATATAGTCATGTTCGTCATCTTTTATCAAATTCAAACATTTCCACCTCTTGTGGAACAAAGATGTCTTTTGACTAAATAACTCACTTAATATATTTACCGCCTCGGTAAAATGTAGTTTACCAATTTGTTATGCTCAGCAGTTCCTAATTTACTTAAAAGAAGCCTAACCTTCTTTCCTTCAGACCACAAATGGCAGTCCTCGTTATATACGTCCGTATATTTTTTTTAAATATTCTTCAAAGGTTATCTCTTCATCTGGACTGTACGTGAATATTTCAATTGAATTCCATATTGTATTCTCTGGGAAGGAATCGTTTTGTAGACTTTTCTCTTTCCTTCAGACCACAAGTGGCAGACGAACTTTTTATTCCTCCGTATGAGTGCAAATCTTCGCTGCCAAAAGTTATATTGGCGAACGAATTTTTTTTCTGCCTCTGTATGAGTACAAATCGTCGTCGCCAAAAGTTGTCTTGGCGAACGAATTTTTTTTTCTTCTCCCCCGTATCAGTTCGAATCTTCGTCGCCAAAAGTTGTATTGGCGAACAAAACTTTTTTTTCTTCTCCCCCGTATCAGTTCGAATTCTCGTCGCCAAAAGTTGTTGTGGGGTTATTTCCACAATAGAAACTGTATTCGGACTAAATGCGTCCTAAATAGGTTAAACGTACAGAAACGTTAGGAACTTGTAATAAAGTGTTACGCAGAGTAATCGAGTTGTGGTCGCATTATTTATTCATCCAAAAATGTACAAATTGTGGCACAAGGCCGAAAAAAGGGTGGGGTAAAGGCTGGTCGTAACTAACTATCCTATACCTAGCTAATCAGATTCGCGACTCATTCATACATTACAATTGACACGTTCACCACAAGAATTCGTCCGTCACCATTCAATCCTCCATAAACCATAATACCACATCCTCACCAGGGGGAACCTACAAAAACGCGCCCCACACCATAAAAATTTGATGATAATAAAATACATAAAATTCTAATCATGAAAAGATGAAAGGGGAGGGAGATGAACCCAATAACAAACTAAAAATTCAACAAATTTTTAAACTAAACATAATTTATATAACACGGACATGGGGAAATAAAAAGGCTGACCTCAGTCGAGATAAAAGTGGGGGGGCAAAACAAACTAGGGAGGTTGGGACTCTCGACTTGGATCATAACTGAAGAGATAGCCGGGAAACAGGCCGGGAACAACACTTACTCACATTAACTAGGTATACTTAAGCTTGTCTAACCTAACCAAGGGGAGAGTTCCACAGGAAACCACCCCGATGTGACTTAGGTTGACCTAGAAAAGAAAATCAAGGCTAGCCCCGTTCAAACGAACCAAGCTCGCCTCTTTTACCCACCTTTCGCTGAAGACTGTTGAATGCAATCGTTTTCTATCAGTTCTAATCTTCATCCTAAGCTGATGCTCAAAAAATCGGATTAGATCCTGATGAGAAAGGCTTCCTCGTAAGACTTCCTCCTGTCGCGTCGTCCATATCACCATTCGAGCCGTGGCTAGCAGCGTCAGAAACACCATTCGTTTCACCCCGGAATACGGGGGCGACACATTGTCACACGCGTATGCGCGATCAATGGACACGAGTTCTTCGGGAGTGAGACGAGCCGTCAGCTCGCCGACATGGTCCCATAAGGGGCGGACCCGGGAGCAATGGTAGAAGGCGGGCGAAGCCGTTTCTTCTAAACCAAGGCCACACCGTTCACAGTCTGGCAAATCCGCCAAGCCCCATATGAAAGCCTTGTCGTTGAGAGGCAGCCGATTCCGAGCCAATCGCCAGGTAAGCGAAAACTCAGGGTTACTGAGATAATCCACTGCTGGCGCCCAAGACCAATAGGAGCGATACTCCTCCTCCGACAAGCAGAGCGTATCACGTAGGGGATCCTTCGCGCGCCCCTCCACTAATTCCCGATAGAAGACCTTCCTAGGCCGTGACAGGTCACTGGACCACGGAATAGCCTTCAAGGCTAACTGACACTCGCGGAGAAAAAGCGATTGATCTCGGGGTTTACGATGGCGCTCAACCCTCGAGATGGGGGGACTGATAGTAAGGCCAGGGAACGCGTCCCTAACAATCCCCTCCAGAATCGGATCTCCTCTAGTCAATGCGCGGCGTAGGAATGCCAACCGAGAGGCACGGATGTGACTCATCAAGTGTGGCATTCCCAGCCCCCCATGACACGGACGTTTAGTGCAGACTCGTCTGTCGACCCTGTTACCGCGTCCCCTCCATAAAATGGAGGATAGCGATCGCTCGAGAGCCTTCATGTGGGTCTCACAGAGAGGAAGTACTGACAATCGATAAAGAATCAGAGGGAAAATGTATGTAACACACACCTCCGCCCTGTCCTTCACGGACAACCTCCGATTCCAAGTCTTGCCGGCAGAAACGACCTTTGCTAGTACTTCTGACCAATTTTTCTCCAGCTGGAGGTCGGGTCCAAACCACACACCAACAATGCGGACAGGACCGTTCGTCCAACCGAAGCGGCCTGGAAGATCACGCCCCTTCCAGGCACCTAACCGCAAGCCGGACGACTTGTCGCGGTTTATCTTGGCCCCTGTCACCTTTTCGTACCGATCAAGCACCTTCTGTACCGCCTCAATGTCGCTGCGGGACGACACGAAAGCAGATACGTCATCAGCGTACGCGGAAACCCTGGCTTGAGACCCTCCAGGAACGGCGATCCCGCGTAGGGCCGGACTGCACGTCTCGTCCTTCAGCCGGCGAAGGAGAGGCTCCAACGCCAAAGCATAAAGGAGAGGCGACAGCGGACAACCCTGACGAACCGACCTTGACAGAACAAAAGCGCCCGACAACTTTCCGTTCACCTGTACCACAGCACTGGGGGAGCGATACAGGAGGCTAATCCAGCGGCAGAAGTCGGGTGCGAATCTGGCGGCCTGCAGGAGAGTAGCAAGGTAGTGATGGTCGACCCTATCAAATGCCTTGGACTGATCCAAATTGATCAGCGCGGCTTCTTCGTCGTCTTTTACTCCCTCTAGGATCGTGCGGATCAAATGCAGGTTGCTTCAATGCATATTAACACATCTCATCAGGTGGTTGTAAATTACTGGCGAGTGAACGATTTATTTACATTTAAAAAGCAAAATTCAGCCTATTTTTATGAAAAAAGGAAAAGGGGATGCTTGTGGGCTTTCTTCAGATCAACCAATCAAATATGACCTACATTAAATTAAAATTAAGAGAAGATGCAAAAATTAAGAAATTATTTATCATAAATGGGTCATGACCCATAGATTTGAAATCAATGGCAACAACAAACGTTAAACAGGAGCACATATAAATGGATACGTATTATACATTAGACAATTTCATTTTCTAAGAAAAGATGAAGTAGTAATCTAACAAAATGCTAGACAAGTTATATGCTTTGTGTGTTTCCTGCATAAAATCTTTTATAGTTGATAAATAAATAGCTTCTTTAAAAAACAGTAAATAAATTAAATGTGTAGCGATTGCTATGTTTTTCCACACCCACATTTTATTCATCTGCGATTAGCTAATAAATCAATACTACGTTTCTATAGGACAATTTAGCCATCGCAGTCGTTTTCTTTGAATTCTTCGGTTTTGAGCTTGCTTGCTTGTTTTGTTGTAGTGATTGGTTAATTTTTAATTTGCTTTTTTTTTAATGCAAGATAAACTTTTCCCGTACTTTCCCTGGGAGCCTATCCTTTTTCCTTAAAAGAGGCGACGTTTTCACAAGGCGCCAGTAAGATCCAGTAAAATTCGCATGTCTACACAAATCTACGATCTTACAATATTGCAAACGCAGACACAGACACAGAATTTTGTAATATAAACCTACATTTCTCTCTGTGACTTAGCCAAGCTCAATCAACCAGGACTCTGTTAATTTCTCTAACACAACACACTTTTTGATCAATTGTATCCTTATGTTATCTATTCTAACAAATAGTTCCTCGTTCTAATATTGATTCCTGAACATTTTCTCTCACGAGGACTTTTTTCGGACAATCAATTACAAATCAAAATACAGTTAAAGGGGAAGAACTTCTCTCCCTTAATCTATACATTGAATACAATTTTATTGCATGTTTGTCCTTGGATGTTATTTCAATATATACTTGTTGATTCACATTTGGAGTTTTGTTGTTTACTTGAATTCTGTACGTTGAAAGTATAATAATATAAATAGTAGTGGTCCATCTACCCACTGGTCCATTACAATTGGTGACCCCGACGTGATTCCCCTCCACCACCACCACCACCACCACCACCAAAAACCAAAAAAAAAAACAATTTGTGGCAACAACACCTAAGAATTCAATATACAACACTTCAACTTGGCGTGAAGAATTTTTTCTCTACCACGTGCGTTTCAAAAACTACCCACGATGGCCGACCAATATGTCAGCGAAGCGACAGTATTGCTCAACCTGATAGTCTTTAACACAATCAACGTGCATGTTTGCTTCTCACAGTTAAACGCCATCTTCCAGGCGAAAAGAATCCACTCCCAAAGGGCAAGCTTTGCCTACGTTGTTGAAAAGCTGCCACCAAAGGTTGCTTCTGCAGTATCAGACTTGCTAGACAACGTCCCGACAGACAAGCCGTTTGACACGTTAAGGGAAACCATTATATATAGAAGAGGCGAATCTGAGGAGCGCCGCATAAATGACCTGTTCAAAACTCTTCAATTGGGCGACAGCAAGCCTACGCAACTATTACGCAAGATGAAGAATCTGCTAGGAAAGAATATAATGTCGGATTCACTGACAATCTGCTCACCCACACCACCCAAATCCTAGCAACCCTTCCTGAGGATTTAGACTAGATGAAAATGGCTGAAATAGCCAACAAAATCAATGAGGCTAAAGCCCTCAATAGTATGCACATCCACGAACCACACGGCAACCCCGTCGACGCCTTGATTAGTAAGCTGAAACAACAAATCAACAAGTTGTCGATTCAGCTGGATCGTCTGAGCAGAGAACGTTCACCCCCAGCTCACAACTTATACAAGTCACGCCGACATTCCTGATCTAACTTGCAAGGGAGGACGACTACTACCTGTCGGTATCACCGCAATTTCCGGCAGGCAGCTTGGCGCTGTACTAAGCCATGTCAGTTCAAACCCCAGCTGGCATCTACACTTAACTAACAGACAGGAAACGCCAGCCCCAACAGCGCATGAAGACGGCGTCTGCTGTCTGGGAAGACAGAATCAACTGTTTCTTTTATGTTCCAGACAGTAATTCAGATGAATTATTTTTGGTCGACACAGGCGCTCAAGTCGGTGTGATTCCGCCCAGACCAGGTTTTTCTATGGAGAAATCTTCATACACTTTACGTGAAGCAAATGGTTCTCAAATCCAAACCTTCGGCCAGATTCCAATGACCTTAAACATAGGATTGAAAAGAACATTCCAGTGGTTTTTCACCGTGGCGGAGGTAAAATTCCCCACACTCGGCGCAGATTTCCTAGCACATTACAGTGGATATGCCAAAACACACACTCATCGACCAAACAATGAAACTTACCCGCTTAGGAATTACCTCCACTCTCACGTCAAGTAAATTATGCATTGCTTTGCCAGAGAATAACCCATTCTAACACGTACTGGATAAGTTTCCCTCACTCATTCAACCTTTTACGTACACCGAAACTGTGAAACATAGCACCGTACACAAAATCCAGACATGTGGCTCGCCAGTTTTTTCGAAGCCACAGAGAATTTCAGCATATGTTGGATCTGGACATAATTCGCCCTTCATGAAGCCCTTTTGCATCTCCACTCCACTTAGTTCCCAAGGCGCAAGAGAGGGTGTGGAGACCCTTCGGAGATTATAGACGTTTGAATGCACAGACATAGATAGATCTACGAAAAGCTTTCTACCAGATCTCAGTGGCCGCAGAAGACATCCATAAGACTGCGATCGCAACTCCTTTTGGTCTTTATGAATTCCTTCAAATACCTTTTGGGCTTCGAAACGCGGTACAGTCATTTCAACGTCTGATCGACGAAGTGCTTCATGGTTTGTCGCACTCGTTTTCTTACATTGATGATCTCCTAGTAGCAAGCGCCAATATGGACGAACACGTGCTTCACGTCACACAAGTTTGTCAGCGTTTGGACCATTCCGGATTAAAAATCAAACCAGACTAAACTAAATTTCCTTGGACATGAAATTGACGGTTCTGGCATCACACCTGTCGCAGAGAAGGTTACATAAGACCCAGGTTTTCACATCTGACATTCTACAGATTTTCTTGAGGGTATTCTCATGGGTTTTGTTGATGATCAACTGTGGAGTGGAACTAAAAACTTTGAATTGTGTTTAATAGAAAAATTGTGGAGTAAATTTGACATACATTTTGGACATTCATCAGCATTCAAGTATATAGGCACCAAAGTTAATCAGAGATTCAATTTCACCAACTGTATTAATCCAGAATGTTACATAAGAAAATTGAGAATATACTTTTCATGATTTTCAAAGATTTTAATAAATACATCACCAAGAAGAGTAAAATCGTCTAATTTTGATATCAAATCTGTCTTAAAGTTGGTAACTTAAAAACATCCCAAAGACATTATATAACAGATATAGGCACTGAACTTAATCAGAGACCTGATTTCTCCAACTGTATTAATCAGGAATATTACATCAAAAATGGGCATATTAGACATTTGCAACTTAAAAGAAAGAATGATGCAGTTATCCCTGAAGAAAGAGCTGAAGTGAGGTGCCTTGTTGGACAACTGAATTGAATTGCTGGCCTGACATGCCTTGACATAGGTTTTGCTGTTTGCCAGTTGAGTTCAGCAATCACAAATACTAAAGTTAATCATCTAAATAAGACAAATAAGATCTTAAGAAAAATACTAGTGCCATCCAATTTGTGAGAGTGAAAAATTTCAAAGATTGTAACATATACTGATGTAAGTTATGCTAATCTTCCAGATGGGATAAGTCAAGGAGGACAAATTGTTTTTCCTACTGATGAAGAAATGACAGCCTATCTACATGATCAAGAGAGTGGTCAGATTACATTAATTTACTGTTTCTCTATCCTGAAAACCTTTAATATCAGAGCCATACTCTTTTGTAGAGACACTTACATGGAAATACTTCAATGCAAAGGACATAGGATGCATTTATTTGTGACATTTGTTTACGTCCTCAGATTGTGAGGGGTTTCTTTTCTTTTCTCTTAGAAAGTGTTTCTCCTTCATCCATTTTCTCAGTGTTGTTTGAATTAATATTCCTAGTAAGCTCTGTGGATAGCTCCAATAGTAATAAAATTGATTACTTAGCATCATCCAATTTGTTTCCCTTTCACTAGTTCAAATTTTAAATTGATTAAAAACCAATGAATACCAAAAGAATTAAAAAGGCTTTAATTGCCATTACACTTCTAGTGACACATTTTGAAACACATCTCATTACAATTAAAATTGACCTTTAAACAGAGACCAAGAAGTAGCTAATGTCTCCTCATCAACACAGACTTTCTTTGGGAAGTTTTAATCAGATGTCACCATGTCAACTTAGGCTTTGTTGTTTGATTGCAACTGCATCTAAATTTGTGAATTTTATGGAAATATAAATTTTTTTATATTCTTATATAATGCCAGCCATCTTCAAAATGGGACAAAGTGGACATTAACAAGTTTTAGGTAGAAAAGATTCAATATTTCTTTTTCATTATAATAATAATTCCTTTTGCCTGTTTAAAATATATCATTTTTAAAACTTTCAGATCAAAATATGAATATATAATAGGTACCCAGGTGCCAGTTATTGATGCTAACCTCCGCTTATTATTGCTATGTAATCTCTCATTTCATAGAACAGACACTCTGCTTGGAACCTATCGAAAAGGTTAAAATCTTCAAAATCTTTGAAAGCTGATTTGGAACTTCTGCCTCCTCCATTCTGTACACTTAGGACTGAAAATGACATCTCAATCCTCCTAGGTCTATGAGCTTTTAAAATAAAACAGAGGGTATATAAACAAAACAAGTTATCTTTCTTTTAATATCGTAAAAAGTTTTTAAAAATTTTCTTGATTTAGTAAAAGAAAAATAAACACAATTGTACTTTTATTTCTTAATTTATCAATGAGGAGTTCTAAATAACTAGGACTAGAATAATTAGGATAACCAGCTATTAACCCATTTCCCCCTTCAGCCTTGTGCCACAATTATGTATCAAATACATAATAAATATATATTCCTTTTTGTGTGCTTATTAAGATATAAAAACCTGGCATCATACAGGCATTAGATTCTGAAAAACGAAAAAAAAAATTAATGGGTGTATGAATAATTGTGTCATTGACTGTGTGTATGTGTGTGTATTGTTTTATCTACTTTTTTCCCCTTATGTCTCTTCTCCTCTCTTACAAATGATCTCCTGAATTGGTGTATTCCTTAAGGGGCTTCTTCATTGGTATGGCACATTGTATGCTGTACAATTAGTGGCTCTATCTGCAACAGTAGTCCCTGCAAGTGTCTTTTAACAAGCTGCTGCCAAGTATACTGGCTTTCGAAATGACCAACAATGTACTTGTATCCTGTTGACCTCTATCTGTAATATTGATTGACCAATTCATTTTCTATGGCTTATCAGCCTTTTACATGTTGTTTAAAGGCAGAAAATATTTTCAGATTGTACAAATATTTTGGGGGTGATAATAATGATTTAGTGATACAAATCTTACTAATTAACCCATAGCTGGTGGGAGGAGCATAGGTGGATTCATATCTTTCCCAGGTCTATTTGTGCACAAGTAATAAACAAATAATAAACCCAAGTGGAACTGGAACTGGAACTCTGCACTCCAATTAAAAATTCTGAGCTGTTATTCATTACACCACCTGCACATCCAATCTTGCAGCAACTGGTATTTGCAAGCAGTCACCCCTCTAGGTACAGACCAGGTTTGACATGGCTTAACATTGGGAACCAGTGATATGGCCATAAGCTCACTACCTGTAATAAGGTTCCTAGTTAAGAAGAGAACAACAGTTCTTCTTTTGGCATGTCTGGTTACTTGACTCAATCCTTATCTATTTGAAAAGAAGGCCACCAGTCGACTTTTGTTTATCCGGGCCTTTGATATTCAGACATAAACTTGTAATGTTTCAGAAGCTATTGTAGCCATTCTCTCAGTTTTCTGCCCCTGCCAACAACAAATCCCATATTGCATAGCTACACCTATGGTAGACTTTTATTTTTTTGTGCATCAAATAGTTCTTTAATGCGAACTTTGCTTGCATTGGCCAATTCTCCATCCTTGTGTCAGTAGCCACCCAAGAAATGCTTCAAAGGTGTATCAGAATTTCATACTCTTTGACACAGCTGGATTATTTCTGAGCATTTTGCCAGAAGTTTTCTGATCCCTTTTTTCTTCTTCAGTGGCTCGTTGCTGGACAGTAACAGATACTACACTTTGACCTCCCCACTAAGGCACAAGGTCTTTTATATACAAGGGTGCCCATGAGCATACATATGGTCCAAGAACAGAAATTGCTCCAACCCCGCAACCATGGTCATGCTGGTGTCGATATTACACCAACCACACCTATCTCAGTGTAATGAAGAAGATACTGCTGCAGGGTTGAAATCCACAAGACCAGGTGCCTTCTCCTGTTTCAATGGAGGAGAGAACAGATTCAACTACATGTTGATCTTAATATCTATTGATATAAAATACATCAATTCAGCACACAAAACTGAAAAATGGTAGGGAGGGCTGGTCTTGCCCAAGTCTAGCATTGAAAATGAAACTATACTCTTGTTCATCCCATACACACAGACAATATTCTTTCCATTTGTTGACTGCCACTGTAGTGATATGCAAATGACTGCCTAATTAGAATAGCAAAGGCATAGACTATACGAATGCCCAAGCCGTCAGGGTAGAACTTCTCTCAGTGTGTGAGATAAAGGACTACCGCTGGACTGAGAAAGTAGGAAGGAAATTCCACTTCAAAACAGCTATTTTATATATACTGCATGTGGCGGGGGGGGGGGGTGAACAGTGGGGCAGATCACGCGTTTGGTTTCATTTTGCCAGGCTGTTAGAATCCTGAAGGAGAGTACCCAGAATCTCTCCCCATGATGACACACGAATGCTAAAATGTGACACTCTAGACTGACACCTCTCACACATAATCGTACACTTTGATCTTAGACAAAAGGCTGAGAAGAGAGTGTAAAATTGACCCCCCCTTCCTCCCATCTGTTTTACTTTGAATGACTTGCGTCAGTCTTGCATCTTCTTTTCCACTCTCAAATTCATGGACAGTTTGTGATACAATAAATGTACTCCAAAATTCACTTTTTTTTTGTCTTCTAAAGATTAGTGAGAGATCATTAGTGCTGGCAGTAATAATAGCATATCTCAGACTAGAAATTTCATATGGATCATCTCCCTTCAAGATGTGGACAATAAGGGCTACCACAACTTTCGTTCTGTCTCTTGCTATAAGTCACTCCTGTCCTTCTATCATTCGTATTTGTGTTCCTTGTTTTGCCATCCATTTAAGGAGATTACTGTTTCCCCTCCTCCTCCTGCTCTTTTGCCTTCAGTACGCTCTGTGGGTGTTAAAATCCACCACACCCTTTTTTCTTCATCATGTTTAAGCAGCAGTTTCTTTGTAATTGTTATGCCTCTGAATTCCTTGTTTCTCACATGTTCTATCTATGGTATTCCCAGCAATTATTGCTAGAAGCACATCAAGCCTCTTTGTCTAGGAGGAGGAAATTGACATGCATTCATTGCAGAGCAGCAGACTAATTCTTTTCACAATTGTCTTGCAACCATTTCCACAAAAATTTAAATTATCCTGAATCAAATTTTCTAAAAATGTGTAAATGTAATAAATTAAAAAAATTAAATAAAATATTAAAAACAAATTAGTTAAGTTTTTATGTAATTTATTATAAAGTTCACTTTATTTCCATTTAAATATTTTGCTTCAATCTCCTTTAATAATTTTGCATGGAAATATTAATTAATTTCAAGTCCAGATTAACTATTTATACTTTAAGGATTGTGCTTTATGCATTCATTTTCTATATAAAGAATATTCATACATTCTGACTATTCATGGCCAAAAACGTATTTAATGCCTTTATCCAAAGTTTAATTTACAAATCCTTTTGACGTGATTAAATTTTTCATGTTTGTTTTCCATTTTTAAAATTGGAAATTGTATTTTAAATTTACTTTATGATAAGCAAAAAACATAACAGACAAATGTTAAAAAAGTTTTGTTTATTAAATCAAAATTAGCTCTCACAATAATGTTTTTGCATTTAATATCTAATTTCTAAGTTCTTCAACCTTCATTTGGGTCACTTTCAACACTTTAAAAAGAAGCACTTAATTTTTGTTTGTGTGCATACTCCATTTATTAAAAGCCCATCACTAATGGTGAGAAGTGAAAATGTTATTTTTTTCATATCAAGAAATTTAGTTGCTTTTTAGAAAAAATTTGATAAGTATAAATTTTCAATCCCTCCGAAAAACCTAATCATTGCAATCTAATGTTTTGTCATTGGGACAATGTTTTAATTTCAAGCCTCTATTTATTGGTACAGTTATAAATATTACATACTTATTTAGACTTTTTAGTTTTTATCAAACTGCAAAATAAAAAAAATGTCTTTAACTGAAATCTTTTCAGAAGTTAAATTTTAATTGAAATGTAATCATAAAACTTAATCTTTAACAAAAGAAAAATAGTTTTTTTTTTTTTAAGATGTTAGATTTTTTAAACAAAAAAGTAAGACCAAATACTTTGGTCCAGTTCAATTTGCTAAAAATATTAGGGGGCCGCCATTTGTTTCAAATTAAAATAATAAATTAATACAGCAAATTTGCTTTTTAAGGTCCGCGCTAAATAACTCTTAAAATGTTCCCAAATCGTCATAATTCCGTGTAAATGTACATGCTGAACTCGAATTAACAATTAAATTATGACAAAAGAAGAGTTATTGACAATAAAAGTTCGAACTCAGTCACGTTCAGCCATTATTGGCCTTGTTTAACTACATTCATTGCTGAACATTTAGCGTGTCGAGGTTTAATTAAGAGCCTTTTTACTGTGCTTAACTGAACCTACTCGTTTAAAATTACTCCACATTTAAGTTTTTAAAGAAATAATGAGCAAACTTTCTAAAGACCATGAATATTTACAAAATAAAATGCTAGAAAGGAAACAATAATTAATGACCAAACTTTGCGCATTAATTATTATTTCATTTCTAGCATTTTTTTATTTTGTAATTTTATTTTGT
Source organism: Acanthosepion esculentum (assembly GCA_964036315.1). Taxonomy (NCBI): domain Eukaryota; kingdom Metazoa; phylum Mollusca; class Cephalopoda; order Sepiida; family Sepiidae; genus Acanthosepion; species Acanthosepion esculentum. Next base: position 161,930,711 of record OZ038475.1, on the reverse strand, counting down.
AGATAATTGTAAAGAGCATGAATATTTACCAAATAAAAAGAAATACTCCTTCCTAGCATTTTTTTATTTTGTAAATAAAAAATCATGCTCTTTCCAAAGTTTGCACATTAATTATCATTTCGTTTCTAGCATTTTTTTTATTTGTTTGATTTAATTCTTTTTATGACAATTTCGATGCACAATTTTAAAAGAGTTAGTAAAACAGTCTGCTTTTGGATTGTTTATCAGGGTGAGCGCGAACGCTGACCCCACACTTAGAAATAGCGCATCTGTTGGATGCCAACAAGGAATGTAAAACACTCATTATCTGTCCGAGACATCTGTTTCAAATTAAATTCATGGATTAATTAAATGGATTTAGTGAAAATATTAATTTTTGCTTAAAAAAAATAACGAAAAAATACTTGTTTTTCAACACTTTCAAATAATTATTTTCTTCTCACACTGCCTTCTAAAATATCTGTCTTAAGTCATTCCAAATACAGAAACTATTTAAGAAACTTGTTTTCTTTGAGGAGAAAATGGTTACAAATATTAAAAATTTTATAAAATGTTGAATAAACAATGGAAAAAAAGTAGTTAATACATTTACTCTTTCTTTATTTTGATAATTTTCTTAACTACAGATGCTAAAATATTTCATTGCACTGACAAGGTTTTTTGTTTCAAATTTTTTTATGACAATTTATTAAAGGAAAAATTGATATAGAAAGTATTGAATATTGTTTTTTAGCCATAAATAAATTGATTTCTTTCTGGTCATAAACATTTACAAGTCCAACCCAGAAAATTGCCAGTAATCAGACTCATTCACATTTCATAAGTGATGTTCAATGAACGACAGTGTAACCCGGATATAAGAGAGTTGTCGGGACCGGAGAAGAAGTCTCTTATATCCGGGTTTGGTCTACTATATATACAATAACACAGGCTCTAATTTGGGACCAGAGAAAATCTCTCTTATATCCGGGTCACATTTTTGGATTATTTATCGGGGTGAGCGCGAACGCAGACCCCACACTTAGAAATAGCGCACCCGAGTCGCCCACATTTGGGGCGATCGCAAAGGTCAACCCAACCGGAGTGCAATGGAAGGGCCTCGCTCTGGGAGAACGGCCTAGCTGATCACCGTTAACTCCTGTGCCAGGTAAGTATGAAATTTTTCCGAAAAGTGCTCGTCTTATGTACGTCGAATATTCTGTCACTGCCTCCGACGGTTTTCCACGGCTGAAACGTCGCTTTATTAAAATTGCCAGAAGAAACCAATCGAGCTAAACCAATTCTTTCAAACAGCAAAATCTATTAGTAAGCCTTTCATTTTAGTGTCATTTACAAAAGTCATAATTTAATCTGTTAATTTATGGTAAGTTTTTATTTGCGTACTCATTACGAAGGTCAAGGTCATTGAATAAAGAGGAAATAAACCGTTTAGAAATAGGTTCGATTTTCAAGAAAAAGAGCGACATTTTATTTTTACAAATCATTTATTCTAAATTTTTGTTTAGAAAAGGAAAAAAATAATGGACACTCGTTTCTGTTTTATTTAAATATTTTCTTAATTCGACCTAAAAAGCAAATTTATGAACAATGAAGAAACCAAATTAAAAAATAGTCAGAATTACCTCCCCTTTTATGTCCTGAGTAAAACATTGCATCTAAATTTCAGGCCTACCTCATGGTGGAGAAAGACAATTCTCTCTCTCTCTCGAGCGCGCGCACACCACTAATATATCAAAAGATATTTGTTTGTATTTAAAATCTAACAATGTAAGCATTTTTCTTTCTGAAGAATAAAAAGTTCAATTTTTATTTCACTTTACTAAAAGCTTTCCACAGATATTGCATTATAAAGAGAAAGAAATTAAGAAAATTTCAAAACCGAATATTAGCAATAAAATTCAAGCTCAGAGTTTTACCTCATTTCACTTCAAAATTTTAATTTTTCCATTTTTAAAGAAGCCATGAGACTTTTTAAAGCTCTTGTGTACAAGTGAATACCAAAATGAAATATTTTATAAACTAATTTTAATAATGACTTTAAAAAATTAAAATGACATTTTTTTAATTATTTAAAAAAATATTAGGCTGGAAAATAATATCCGTCTATTTTCATTAAGTTAAACTTTTTTTCTTCTCAATTTTTCTTTCACACACAACTTAGATTTGCCTTTGGACATGAAAAGTTTGCATTAGTTTGATGATGATGATTGATGAAAGTTTAAATGCCAACTTGAAAAAAATCTAAATTTATGAAGACAAGACATTTGCTCTGACACAACAAATTAAAACAGAAGATGGATTCATTTTGAACTAATACCCTTGGGAAAGACATGAAACCGTTTCTCCTTCTCCCCACCAGACATGGGCAATGAGCTTTGAATAGAGATGGCTGACTTCAAAACCCTTTCAAAATGTCTTGTCATGAAATGTAAGAATGGCATTCCTTGCACTGAAAGAGGCAGGAAGTTGAGAAGGTAGGTCTGGATCTGTGAAATTTTTTACCTAAAAATTGACTCATGTATGTGTTATTCTTTCTGAGAGGAAACAGCATCCTTCTTTTGTTGCCTTCAACAATACTTGCCTCATTATCCATTTGTTCAAGCCTATCAAGTATGTCACTTACTATTTTTCTTGACTTCTCTTGCCTTTCATATGTCCTACGTGTGTGAAATTCCCCAAACCTTCTTTCCTCATTATAAGTCCCAAAGAATTTCAGCTATCTCTTTTTAGTTGTTATCAATGATATCTTTGTCATTTATATGTATCTTAGAATTTCCTCATTTCTCATATGCTATATCTATCATCAACATTCATCAGTAGAACCAGATCTTTTTGATGTATCAAGTTTTTTCTCATTTCTGATAACTGTTATATAGGCATAAATGAAATGAACATTTTCTTTGTTTCTAATGTTTAAGAACTAAAATTAAAATCCAATGGTTTTCCTTTATTTTAAATACTGATTATCTGCAAACAACATTTTGGGGAGTTTACCATTTTTCTTTGTAATGTTTGCAAAATTTATTGTTCAAATCATTGATTTTTCTTACAAATTCAAATGAAAAATTGAATAACATTTCTCATACTGTATAAATAAAATTTACATGAAACATTATGTTTAATGTCATCTAACCTAATTAACAATTTGTTTAAATTCTTGAACCAAGCCATTTTCTAAATTGCTTGCCCTTTTTTATCAATACATCCAAGTGTGTTCATTTTAATGATTATTTTCCATGACAAACATTTTGTACAATTGGAAATTACTTTTGCAGCTTTGAAAACTGCAATTTTTGCACAGAATGCAGTAGCAATTGTAATTGACTTATCAATTCCTTATATCATGAAGTTGATGTTGTGTAAAAATCATTTGATTGTAAAACTGTCTCAGCTCTATGATAAGTCAACCAGGAATTTCAGTTCTCTTACCAGGTTGGTCTTGTTACCACCTTTCCACTTAAGGAGACTAAAATGGGAGTTTACTATTTGTGGCATATTACATCCAGCCATATTCAAAAATAAATTTTTCTTTGCAAATTTTTAGTTTTCATATTGTTAATATTCAGGAGTATCAAACTGTAATAAGCTTTGCAATATATGATTAGTAAATATAGTTTTACTTAATAACAATATTTCCTAAAATTTATCACATTGAAATTGAACTTTTAAAGATTTGAAAACTTTATGAATTATTCAGTTTAAAATTGTAAAAAATGAAAACAAATCTTCTAAAAATTAATTTCATTGAAAAAATTTTTTCCCTCAAAATATTGTCTATAATATATATTATTCATAAAAGCAATTAAAAACATCTCTAATTAAAATATTTTAGTTTTATTGCATTTTTATTTGTCAATTCAGAACAGATTTTCGGTCCAATATTGCAAAAAAAAATAAAATCTGTGATTTAAATTCTTCAAAGAATTTAGCTTTTAACTAATATAATCACTCAAAAATATTATCACGTTGAATTTTTCAAGATTTCATAAAATTAGGAAAGGAGCTGAAATTCATGTTAAAAAAAAAATTTCTTTTTACAAGATTTTGTAATTAAAAAAAATGAAAAAAATAATTTTAATTCATTTGTGAAGAAATCCTAAAAATTATTTGATTTTTGCAAGAATTTTCAAATTAATGCATCTGTCATCGCAAAAAGAGGCCAAAATTTGCTATGCTAAAAGAAAGTTAGTACAACTCATGTAAAAAAAAAAAATTTTTTAATCAAAATTCCAAATGCTTTAAAAAGGAGAAAGTATTTAACTAAATGAAAGTGAGGACTTTGTCTTTTTATAGAAACTGTGCCAACCGATAATTTTGCACATTTCTAACAGAAGCAGAAGTTTTGTTTGTTGGTTTTTATTGAGGACTAGGTATTACTCTAATGGCAAATAATCAAATAATCATGGTAGATTTCTGGGTCGTACTTTTCTTGTAGTAACCACTGTTTCATAAACAACAGTGTTTGGCTTATCACGGGTATTGTCTTGAGGTATTGCCTTCAAACATCATTCTCGCTCATTCTGATCTTGGTGAAGATAAAATACACAAACCTTATTTTACTTATCATAGTTACCACAACAACCTGTTACACAATACTTTTTACGATTTTGTGGGCGACTCGGGTGCGCTATTTCTAAGTGTGGGGTCTGCGTTCGCGCTCACCCCGATAAATAATCCAAAAATAGACTGTTTTTTTTTTCACCTCCCTTTTTAAATACAGTGTGACCCGGATATAAGAGAGATTTTCTCTGGTCCCAAATTAGAGCCTGTGTTATTGTATATATAGTAGACCAAACCCGGATATAAGAGACTTCTTCTCCGGTCCCGACAACTCTCTTATATCCGGGTTACACTGTCGTTCATTGAACATCACTTATGAAATGTGAATGAGTCTGATTACTGGCAATTTTCTGGGTTGGACTTGTAAATGTTTATGACCAGAAAGAAATCAATTTATTTATGGCTAAAAAACAATATTCAATACTTTCTATATCAATTTTTCCTTTAATAAATTGTCATAAAAAAATTTGAAACAAAAAACCTTGTCAGTGCAATGAAATATTTTAGCATCTGTAGTTAAGAAAATTATCAAAATAAAGAAAGAGTAAAAATGTATTAACTACTTTTTTTCCATTGTTTATTCAACATTTTATAAAATTTTTAATATTTGTAACCATTTTTTCCTCAAAGAAAACAAGTTTCTTATATAGTTTCTGTAGTATTTGGAACGACTTAAGACAGTTATTTTAGAAGGCAGTGTGAGAAGAAAATAATTATTTGAAAGTGTTGAAAAACAAGTATTTTTTCGTTATTTTTTTTAAGCAAAAATTAATATTTTCACTAAATCCATTTAATTAATCCATGAATTTAATTTGAAACAGATGTCTCGGACAGATAATGAGTGTTTTACATTCCTTGTTGGCATCCAACAGATGCGCTATTTCTAAGTGTGGGGTCAGCGTTCGCGCTCACCCCGATAAACAATCCAAAAGCAGACTGTTTTACTAACTCTTTTAAAATTGTGCATCGAAATTGTCATAAAAAGAATTAAATCAAACAAATAAAAAAAATGCTAGAAACGAAATGATAATTAATGTGCAAGCTTTGGAAAGAGCATGATTTTTTATTTACAAAATAAAAAAATGCTAGGAAGGAGTATTTCTTTTTATTTGGTAAATATTCATGCTCTTTACAATTATCTACAAAATAAAAAAAATGCTAGAAATGAAATAATTAATGCGCAAAGTTTGGTCATTAATTATTGTTTCCTTTTTAGCATTTTATTTTGTAAATATTCATGCTCTTTAGAAAGTTTGCTCATTATTTCTTTAAAAAACTTAAATGCGGAGTAATTTTAAATGAGTAGGTTCAGTTAAGCACAGTAAAAGGCTCTTAATTAAACCTCGACACGCTAAATGTTCAGCAGTGAATGTGGTTAAACAAGGTCAATAATGGCTGAACGTGACTGAGTTCGAACTTTTATTGTCAATAACTCTTCTTTTGTCATAATTTAATTGTTAATTCGAGTTCAGCATGTACATTTACACGGAATTATGACGATTTGGGAACATTTTAAAAGTTATTTAGCGCGGACCTTAAAAAGCAAATTTGCTGTATTTTTAATTAATCCATTAATTTATTATTTTAATTTGAAACAAATGGCGGCCCCCATAATATTTTTAGCAAATTGAACTGGACCAAAGTATTTGGTCTTTTTTGTTTAAAAAAATCTAACATCTTAAAAAAAAAAAAAAACAAAAAAAAAAAACTTTTTTGTTAAAGATTAAGCTTTATGATTACATTTCAATTAGAATTTAACTTCTGAAAAGATTTCAGTTAAAGACTTTTTATTTTGCAGTTTGATAAAAACTAAAAAGTCTAAATAAGTATGTAATATTTATAAGTGTACCAATAAATAGAGGCTTGAAATTAAAACATTGTCCCAATGATAAAACATTAGATTGCAATGATTAGGTTTTTCGGAGGGATTGAAAATTTATACTGTTGTGGACCGGCGGGTGAATGTTAGGATTGAATCTCTGGACTAAGACTTCCTGCTGGCCAGTCCCGCTACCTACATAGTAATGTTGGACTATGATGGAGTCCAAAGAAAGCAAAATAAAACGAACAAGACAGATATATATGTACAAAACAATTATATAATAATGACAAACAGATTGATACAAGAATTACAAATACATCATTTAAAACATGAATAAAACGTTAGTGTCTGTATGGAAAGTTATTGTGTTGTGTGTTTGAGTTGAAATGTCCGTACAGTTGTGAATTTTGTCTTTAGCGTGTTCCCTGAATATGGGAAACGCTGGTTGTGTATTAGAGTTCACATATTGGAGATGTTAAGAGAAAGTTTGTGTACCTCGCCCCACGGCCGAAATCGACACAGTTTGGCCGCACGTGTGCGAAGCCGTGGAAAGAGAAAAAGGCGAAAGGTCAGCCCGTATTTATACTCCCGGGAGAGAGACCCCTGTTGAAAGGTTACGAAACGAAGAGGAGATAACCCGATAATACTTATCAAATTTTTTCTAAAAAGCAACTAAATTTCTTGATATGAAAAAAATAACATTTTCACTTCTCACCAATAGTGATGGGCTTTTAATAAATGGAGTATGCACACAAACAAAAATTAAGTACTTCTTTTTAAAGTGTTGATAGTGACCCAAATGAAGGTTGAAGAACTTAGAAATTAGATATTAAATGCAAAAACATTATTGTGAGAGCTAATTTTGATTTAATAAACAAAACTTTTTTTAACATTTGTTTGTTATGTTTTTTGCTTATCATAAAGTAAATTTAAAATACAATTTCCAATTTTAAAAATGGAAAACAAACATGAAAAATTTAATCACGACAAAAGGACTTGTAAATTAAACTTTGGATAAAGGCATTAAATACGTTTTTGGCCACGAATAGTCAGAATGTATGAATATTCTTTGTATAGAAAATGAATGCATGAAGCACAATCCTTAAAGTATAAAAGGTTAATCTGGACATGAAATTAATTAATATTTCTATTTAAAATTATTGAAGGAGATTGAACCAAAATGTTTAAATGTAAATAAAGTAAGCTTTATAAAAACTTATGTTGAAAATTATATACACACACAGAAACACACACACAGAAACACACACACACATATATGTGTGTGTGTGTGTGTTGCGGGGCGGTCAAGCAGGTGCTATCAACCCCACAAACAGAAAAATGTATATAGGATAATACGATCGAAGCAAGGATAACAAAAGCGAGGGTTTTAAATCAAAGCCAAATTTTATTCAACAATTTGGCAAACGTATGTACAGGTATTGTGTTTGAGTAATCGATATGAAATCGAGGAGTGCCAATCGAAAGATCATCTTGTTTCAGGGCAGCAGACCAGAGGCAGACAAGGCAGTGCTGAGACAACCTGTTCGTCCTTAGGGTGACGGTCACCAGGGATGCAGCTTGGTAGTATCCAGAAGGACTATTGCATAAACATGTGGTCAGGTAGTCCTAAAAAGGACTATTGCATAAACATGTGGGTGTTAACCCTGAAAAGGGCTATTGCATAGAATGTATGTGGGCTGCTGCTGCTGGGCTCGGCCTGGCTGATTGCTGCTGCTGCTGCTGGGCTCGGCCTGGCTGATTCCTGCTGCTGGGCTCGGCCTGGCTGATTGCTGCTGCTGGGCTCGGCCTGGCTGATTGCTGCTGCTGCTGCTGGGCTCGGCCTGGCTGATTGCTGCTGCTGCTGCTGCTGCTGGGCTCGACCTCTGAAACCCGGATCCAAGATATCTTGTGGAAAAAAAATCGGCAGTGTTTATGTCGGCCAGGGTCAGCATCGTAGCTTAGTTAACAATGTCTTTTGGTTATTGACTAAAAATTACCTTCTACTTTTGAATGTACACATGGGTTTCATTTAGACCCCATGTGTATATGAATTAGTTTCTGGTCATTATTTTAGTTGTGTATGTTATGTTTCGTTTTGTTTTTGTATTTTTGTGTTTTGATGTCTGAAAACGCTGAGTCACCGGAACTTCATGGCGTACATTCAGTTTTCCATGGTGACGCTTTCAGTAGTTTGAGTAGCCGGCAGTAACTTCCGGCCGGGTGCGATATATGCACACCCATGTATTTTTATCCATTTCTCAGAATCTAATACCCATATGATGCCAGGTTTTTTTATATCTTAATAAGCACAAAAAGGAATATATATTTATTATGTATTTGATACATAATTGTGGCACAAGGCTGAAGGGGGAAGTGGCTGCTCATCAGTAATTATCCCAGTCCAAGCTATTTATCATTTATAACTCCTCACTGATAAATTACAAAATAAAAGTACAATTTTGTTTATTTTTCTTTTTTAAAATAAAACTATAAAAACTTTTTACAATATTAAAACTTTCTTTTTGTTTCTATACCCTCAGTTTTATTTAAAAAGAAAAACACATTGTACTTTTCATTCATAACTTATCAATTTTTTAATATTTATTTCAATTTAGACAAGTGAAGAGTCATAAATTAAATGCCATGTCAATAGAAACATGGTTCGTTTTTCTTTTAACAATATAAAAAATGGAATGACTTTTTAAATTATTTTGTTTTACATAGCTATTATAAGCAAAGTAATAGACTAAGAATTAAAAGTCTGATAAAATTAATTTCACTTTTAAAAATTGAAATAAATGTTATCATGCTTTTAATTCTTAGTCTATTTTGCTTAATAAAACGTCAACTATCTAAACAAAAAGTATTGTTTTACTACCGTGAAAACTTGTAAATTGAAAAAATTGCCCATTTTTGCACTTTAAATAAAGTTTCTTCATTTAAAAAGATATATTAATTTTCAATTTTCTTTTAAATTTCCATTTGATATTTCCAGAAAGAAATTGAAATGCATGGGATATCCTTAAAGCACTGGAATTATTTCAATTTAATTATCTATCCATTTTATAATTTATGAAAAGTAACGATTTTATATTGGTATTAAAACTAGACCTATGATAAGATAAAAAAAACAATTGGTTCACTTATTTATTTAATTTTTTTTTCTTTAACAGTTCACAGACATAAAAAATCAAAACCAAAGAACTGATACCAAAGTCTGGACTCCTCACATAAGTGTAAAAAAAACTGTGAATTCACTAAATTCACTTAATCCAACCCCACATCAAGCCTTTTAAAAAATGTTCAAATTTTTTTCACACCTTTTGCTCACATCTTGTAAGTGGGGTTTATCAGCACCAGCTGACAGAACATTTTGGAGACAATTTTGTTTTTTTATTAATGGCTGGATGGCATATTGTCTTCATTTGAACACTATCTTCTTCCTTATGGCTGCATTTTTTGTAAAAAATTATTGGAATTATGCTATTGTTTTGTTTCTTTTCTGAAAACTTACTGTGGACCAAAAGTGCTGCCTAGTGCAAATCGCCAGCTCTGACCTCTGCCTTCCCCAGCTACACCACTGAGCATCCCCTCTCTTAAACAGGGACTGGGATAAGGAACAACTAGAAAGCAGCCCTCTATTAAATCACATGTTGATGAAGGATTGCATACAGAGGAGGTAAGTGTACTATAAAAGAACCTGCTCAGACATCTGAAATTTGCTTTACTAAAAATGGTTAGCAGAAAATGCATGGATAAGCCAAGCAATTTCCCAAGTCTCAAAAATACTGTCAATAGGAGGTGCAGGACAACTCAACACTGCTAACTGAACACCACTCAGTCAGCAGTGTTGAGTTGTCCCTTCCCACTCAGCAAGAACTCTGAGGGGCTCGAAGACATACTTCTCAAAACATTTGACTCATGGACTCTGACAATATTGATGCCAAAGAACTGTCAATACAATACACCTTACCTTGCAATCAAACAACAAAGTTGACATGGTGACATCTGATTAAAACTTCCCAAAGAAAGTCTGTGTTGATGAGGAGACATTAGCTACTTCTTGGTCTCTGTTTAAAGGTCAATTTTAATTGTAATGAGATGTGTTTCAAAATGTGTCACTAGAAATGTAATGGCAATTAAAGCCTTTTTAATTCTTGTTGGTGTTCATTGGTTTTTAATCAATTTAAAATTTGAACTAGTGAAAGGGAAACAAATTGGATGATGCTAAGTAATCAATTTTATTACTATTGGAGCTATCCACAGAGCTTACTAGGAATATTAATTCAAACAACACTGAGAAAATGAATGGAGGAGAAACACTTTCTAAGAGAAAAGAAAAGAAACCCCTCACAATCTGAGGACGTAAAAAAATTGTCACAAATAAATGCATTTCTTGTCTTTGTGTTTCCAATGTCTGTACAAAAGAGAATTGCTCTAATGTTAACAGTTTTCAGGATAGAGAAACAGTAAATTCTATAAAAAGTTTATATTGAAAACTATGTAGTTCAAATAATGGCAATTTTAATTTCTTCTTGTCAGAAAAAATAGTTTTGAAATTACTTTTTTAAAGACATTTTACATTAAAGGTTTTTGCCAAATGGTGGCTGTAAATTTGATTATTGTCTGTCAAAATAGACACTGCATAAGAAAGAATGAAACAAGATGTAACATGGGCAATGTGCTTTGTTATGTCCAAAATCCTGCTAAAGTTTGAGAAAAGACATGACAATTGTAACATGAAGTGGAAATATCCACATCTATCAATGACATTTGTGAAGTGGATGCAGAGACAAGTTTTGTATAGGATGAATGCATTTAATTACCAGTAAACTGGTTTGAGTCTAGTAGAATTGTGAAAGATTGTTCTCATTTAGGGACTATGGCTAAAAATGTATGAAATCTCTCAGTCCACTGTCTTGTGCTTGGCTTTCAGTTCCACAAAATTCGGCAACCACTGATAAGTTGCAATGAGAAATGTTGTAACTGTGTACAATAGATTGAGGATGACACAACTTCAACCAATGAAAAGATTAATGTCAAAATGTCTTGATATACAAAAGTAGCTCTGTTTTTAGAAAAGTTATCTTAGGATTGCCAAAAACGAAAAGGATTTTAAAAATTCCTTTTTGATTCTTCTTAAGAACCCTGAATACTTTTTTAAATAAATAAATCAAAAGAAAAACACAGGCCTAAGAAATTTGATGAACTGACATTTTTGGGGTCAGTACATCCTAGCGCTAATTAAAGTGAGGATAAAATCTAACGGAAGAGATGATGTTAGGATTAGTATTAGCTTGTTAAAGTAGGGATACCATAGTTAAATAGACAAGAGGTATTGATTAAGGGAACAAACTTGGAAGAGAACCATAATGCTTAAACTAGCTACTTTGATAAATAGTTAATTTGAGGATACATTATGAGTGGATCAAAACTCCCCTCAAAGATGCCAAACATACATTTCAATAAGAAAGGGGAAAATAAATTTCAAAAACTATTCATCAGAATGAACTGAAGTAGTTGCATTAAATGTCTTGACCCTCTATTTCTGGTTTCATATTCACATTATTACTCTAAATGCTTCATGTTGCTGAGTACAACAACCAGTTCATCAACTTAGCTTATACATGTATTTGTTGACTTATAACGAGGTTCTGTTTTGACCAGCTCATAATTTGTTCTAATATAAGACAAAAATTCCTGTAGTCAGTTAGAGGAGGCTTTTATTTTTTTTCTTTCCTTACTGATGAACCATGTAAATGATCTGCTAATTTCAATATGACCAGCAGGAAAGTTAATACTGAACTTGGATTGATCTCCCATCAAACTGCAATTCCACACAACAGTAACACCAACTCTCTCATATACAGTTTCATATGCTTATTTTGTCTTGGAGGTTAAAATCTGTATTTTACAAATACAAATTCAAAATTCAAAGTCTATAAGATGTTCAAAGTTCAAACATTTCAGAAGATAATAAATGAAATATAATTGGGTCAATAAAAACTTCCCAAACATTTCTAAATTTTATAACCAGTTTTAGAAATGTGCCATGAATATTATAGAAATTATAGCTTGAAAAATGTTTATTCAGATTGCTGAAATTCAAACAGATTATGGAAAATTATATTTTCTTTTACATTATTGGCCTTCAAATATTTCAAGAAAATTCATAAGTTATATGAATTTTAAATCTAGGGAAACAAGCAGTACTGAACTATCATGTAATATCTTCCTATGTGTCAGTAAATGTGGGAAGATTTCCTCACTGATGAAGAGGTGACTTGTGTTAATTAGATAAAGAGAGAAAGGTGTTGCAAGACTAACTCGATAATGTCTTGTTCCCTCTTGGTAATCTCATCTATATCTTCGTATCATGGAAAGTAACTCCACTCACTCTAACAATCTCCCTCTTCTTTGAGAAACAAATATAGATCAACAATTGAACTCAGCAGATGCTTTAATTCCCAAAGCCTTTTTTTATGTTTGCTTTTTGAAGCACCTTCAAAAGATTTGTATTCAATGAGTTATTATCCTTTGTGAGCACATCTGCCAACTGTTCACTACTCTGTATCGATGAGAGTGTTACTTCCTCTTTTTTCAATCATTTCTCAAACAATTGACATTTCCACCTGTCATCTGATGTCACTAATTCTTTTTATTATCTTCACTGCTTTGTGCAAAATTCTATTGTTGACCTTACAGTGGTCATTCTAGACAATTTCTGCAATTGTTTTAGCTATAAACATGACATATCACACCCTTCCAAGAATGATAACGTCTTTGCTGTTAATGTAATTTGACCACACTCTTGATCATGTAGATGGGCTGTCATTTATTCATCAATAGGAAAAACAGTTTGTCCTCCTTGACTTATCCCATCTGGAAGATTAGCATAACTTGCATCAGTATATATTACAATCTTTGAGATTTTTCAATCTCACAAATTGGATGGCACTAGTATTTTTCATATGCCTTAAGATCTTATTTGCATTATTTAGACAGCTATCTTTAGCACTTGTGTTTGCTGATCTCAACTGGCAAACAGCAAAATCTATGTCAAGGCATGTCATGCCAGCAATTCAATTCAGTTGTTCAACAAGGCACCTCACTTCAGCTTTTTCTTCAGTGATAACTGGATCATTCTTTTTTTTTAAGTTGCCAATGTCTAATAAACTCATTTTTTTTATGTAATATTCCTGATTAATACAGTTGGAGAAATCAGGTCTCTGATTAAGTTAAGTGCCTATATCTGTTATATAATGTCTTTGGGATGTTTTTAACTTACCAAGTGTAAGAGAGCTTTGGTATCAAAAGACACAAAATTAGATGATTTTAATCTGTTTTTATTAAAATTTTTGAAAATCAAGGAAATTATATTCTTTTAGTTGAAGTTTATATCAAAGTAGCTTTACAATGTCACAGAGCAAATTTATTTGGCTTAGTGTCAAAATATCAAATAAGTATATGGTGATATGAAGAATAATGATCTATTGAAAAAAAGTGATATCAGATTTACGTGAACATCTAATATTTCTTTCTAATTTTGCAAAAAATTCCAAATCATTTACATGTGATATTAGTTTATCTATTAAGCATACATGCAATTTCTTGGTTATCTTGGATATTTGCTCAGCAATGGATTAAATTTTGTTATGCTCAGTGAAATTATCAGAGACTAGAAAATAAATTTGGAAAATTAAAACAAAGTTCTGGTGGTACATATTTTATAATAGCACAAAATATTATTGACAAAGTTCATATTGAGAAAACTAAATTACTTCTTCAGTAGAATGTTGATATTAAAGAATACAACTTTGATACAATCCAAAGTTGCTCAAATTTCTACTGGATGAAATAACATGCTAAATATTCAATAACTTACCAAATCTTGAAACTAGAATCTCTAAAGATATTAAAATATCAGACTATGTTACAAGAAAAGATTGGCCCATTGGAGAAATATTTAATTTTCAAGAATATGGACATTTTTTTTTAAATATACATTGTGGTAATTTAAAAATTCTACTAGATGCCACAGTTCAGTGGACATTTTTCTGTTTCATAATGCTCGATGCTATTATATAGAAAACTTGCATTAATTCTTTTACAAATAACTTTGTTAATTTCTGAAATACATCCTTTCAATATAAAAAGAAATTATAAGATTATATTGTTAAATATAATTTGCAGCAGTTATTCTATATTTGATACTCCTAAGGCAGCTCAAGAACCAGCAGTAAAAGTTTTGAAATTATCATGTAATTTTACTTATAAAAGATAGAAATCTTTATTCCCTTGTGCAATCCCTTTAAGATCACAGAATCTATATTAAAAATGCATATTTTTTCAAGTAGCAAAAATATTCATGAAGTTACATTAAAAATAACATATCCATTCAGAGAAACATAACCAAGTATTTTTTATTTTTAATTTTGTACCTTTTTGCATATATTGAATTGATTAACTGACCAAAATATGCTGTTAATTTTGTTTTCTTTTAATCTAAATTGATTTTAATTATTATTAAACCTATGTATATTTTTTCATCTGTAAAACAAAGTTAAACACTTGTAGATGTGTAAAAAAAAATGTACAATAAAATTTACAAAAATGATCAATATTGTTTATCTGAAATTCATTGTTTTTCTTTTCAAGTATTTTCAGACTTTGTATAAACGATTTGGCAAAATGTTGAACTTACTTTCTCATAGTATTATACAACTATATTTTCCATGTGTTTATTCAGTTAATATAAACAAACTGTATTTTTTTCTGCAATATCATGTAAAATGTCTCTAATTTTTGGTGAATAAAGTGATTTTTTGTGCACTGAGTTAGTACAGGAAACTAACTTTTCATTCTTTTGTACATATGCATTTATGGAAATAAGTCAATAATTTTTAGTAGTTGTTTAGTGAATTGATAAATAGGATTGTACCTATTTTCACATGTTAAGTAGAAGAGATATAAAGTGTATAGTAAACTAAGACACAGGGAAGAAATTGGTTACTGATCACATGTCGTAGAACAACACATCACAACAATATGGTGTCACAGTTAAGATGTTTAAGTCACTTGGATGAAACAGAATTTGTCAAGTCTTAGATCTGGTGCTTTGCAGCCCAGGTTAGGGCTAAAAAATTGAAAGACAACCAGGCAAGATGAGGAGAAAATGAAATAACTGATCTATTTCAATTTTTGGCAGATTGTGAAGTTATAATGAAAATTTCTGTCATGGCATACCCCAAACAATTGTAGAATTTGACTTTCAGAAATTTCAGAAATTATAAAATGAATTTTATGACCCAAAAAGAAAGGTTTCATAGTGGAAAGAACTAAATTTCTATCCATTAAACAGAAACAAGATGACTCAATTAGGCAATAACTTCACAGATTAAGAGAAGTTAGCAGATTCTTGAAATTTGAGAAACTTTGAACTCAAGATTTGACTATTGATGAATTGGTTCAGTTACACTTGATTAAAGTTATGGCCGATACATTTCATAAATATAAAATATTGGAACAATTACAATTGAATAATTTGTCTCTAACAGCATCTGTGGAAGTTATACAACAGCTGGAATTGCTAAAAAATATAATTCTACTGAGGATAATGTTGAAACACACAATGTAAAAATGAAATGTAAGAAATGCAAGTGCCACGCTTTTGGAAAAATTTGCCATAACTGCTGAAGAAAACATTTGAAAGCTGAAAGAACTTATAAAGAAATAAGGCGTAAATTAATGATGGAAGATGGTATTATATAATGGAGATGTGATAGTACCATCAGAAACAGTAAGAAGAGATTTTATAAGAAAGACAAAGTAGCAAGTACTGAGGGAGCTAATTTCTTCATGCAAAGAAGACATAACATGGCCATTATTTCAAACAAAGAAAAAAGCTTGATGGCCCATTCTGACCAGTTAAGACCCAGAACTGAAGACGAAGACATCGTGATAGAAGAAGACCAAGACAGAGACGAAAGGATGAGTTCTTCATATCAGGATTATGCAATTGAAGATGAGCCTATGGATGATATCGGGAGTGACTCAGACATGGAAGATAATTAAATGAGACCAAGATCTTCATTAAAAAGAACAGAACATAAACTTCAAAAGAAGAGAGGAGGAAAATGGTTGTAGGAGAAGTTTTAGAACAACTAAAGGTATTAAACCTCTTCTGTTGAGGGAGGTGTAGTGGATTGGTATATAGGATTGTATCTATTTGCATATGTAGAAGTAGAAGAGATATAAAGTATATAGTAAACCAAGAGACAGGGAAGAAGTTGACTACTGATCATGAGTTATAGAACAACACAATACAATAAGTTGTAAAGTGCTCCCTAATAATAGGTATAGTTGCTAATTAACTAATTATTAGATATTCCTGGCTGAAAAAATTCTCAGTAATTGCTATTTTGAAGCAGTTCAGACCTCTACATGTCCACCTCCAGTCAGGGACATCAAATGCATGTCTACTATAGGCATCACCTTAGTTTGATCTCATTAAAACATCTATAGAATGCAGAAAGTGGCTATGAATTTGCTACTAATGGGCAAAAAATCAACCACTTAATTTTTATGAACTTGAAATTTTATGCCAGGAATGAAAAGGTTCTAGATTCTTTAATTCCAGCAGTGTGTGTTCATCAATAATATTGGGATGGAATAACAAATTGTAAATGTGTCACTCTAAGAATCAAGAAAGGAAAAATATTTGAGTTCAAGGAAATGCAATTACTGGATGGAGAAATCATGAGATCTTTTAAAGAGGGAGGGATCTATAAGTATCTTGGCATTTTACAAGCCATCCAGTTGAAGCAAACTGAAATGAAAGAAAAAGTTAATGGAGAGCATTTCAGATGTGGAAGGAAAATTCTTGAAACAAAACTAAATGATGCAAATATCATTAAAGCAATTAATACTTGGGCAATCTCTCTGCTACATTATTCTGCAGCATTCCTAGACTGGAATTATATATAATTAGAGAAGATGGATAGAAGAATTCAAAAGTTGATGAATATGCATAAGGCTCTGAATCCAAACTGATACCAATAGGCTGTATATTCCAAGGAAGGAAGGAGGCAGGTTAATGAGTTCAAGTTGTGTCATTGTATTCTGGAACTAGAGAATTATGTTGAGAAATTTAATGAATTGCTTTTGATGTTATGAGTTTTTGAGGATCTGGAAACACAAAATATTGAGCCAATTATTGTAGCAAAGCAGCAGGGTATGGAGAAGTAACATAACTAGTTGAAAGAAGTTTCACAGTCAGTTTTTTCAATGGGCAGAGATAGTTGCTGGACCTGAAAGTTGGCTTTGGGTAAAAGATGGTATTATAAAGAGAGAAAGAGTCATTGATATTTGCATCACAGAATCAGGTCATCATAGTGAATACAATCAAGGCAAATCACAAGAAAGCAAATCATGATGTCTGTGCAAGCTGATTAACCATATACTGAGTGAATGTCTCAAGTTGACACAGAAAGAGTATAAGTAATGACATGATTGAATTGATAAGAAAATCCATTAGGAAGTCTGCCATAAATTTAGTTCCATTGTGAAAGAAAAATGGTATGAATATCAGCCAGAGTCACAAGATATGGAATTTCTCGGTTCACACACGTCATGCCATTGAGGCAAGAAGAATTAACTTTATTGTTATAGATAAGGAGAGTAGAAAATGTCAAATTATTGATTTTTCTGTTCCATATGATACTCAAGTAGACTTCAAAGAAACTGAAATGATTAAAAATTACCAGAATCTCACTAGGGAGTTGAAAAACTATAGAACATGATTTTTGAAGTAATTCTTGTAGTAATGGGTGCACTTGGACTTAGAAAACTGAAAAAGCATGCAGGGAAAATTGGAATTGAGACCAAGGTTTTAGGCCTCTAGAAAACTGCCATCATTTATTCTGTGAGGATTCCCTGAAAAGTTCTTGGATTGTGCGGAATCTTGTTTGACACCATACCACAAGAACAGAATTCTGACTGACTACATCAATATTCAATACCAGCATAATAATATTGTAATAATAATTGCCATGAAGTATAGTGCAGAGTTTCTAGATTACCTACCTTGAAGGGGACTCTCAGTAAGTGGAGAATAGCAAATGCTAAATGAAAAAAAAGAAAAGAAAAAGCAACTGCTCGTTACATAATAAATTAGACTCGTTATATTGAGTTACAATATTTCTTTCAGCTAATTCGTGTTTCCACAGCCCCTGGCTATGAACTAGTACATGCCTTATAAAAATTACATTACAAATACAAGGACCTATAACAGTAAAAAATACTAATAAATAGAAATAAGATTAACTTCAGATCACTGAGGAAGATCATGATTGATAAAATATATTTAAACTATAAAAATGAAATGAAAAATCTTAAACGACATGTAGCCATATTATTTGTGCAATATTTGTGATCAAGTTCTGTAATTCTACATTGGTTATCTGATTCTTCTTGTTGGCTGAAGGAATAAATAATTTAAATTATCTCACAAGTATTTCCTTCATGATTTTTATTGTTCAACTTCTCAGTCAAGAAATAAACTTGCCAGTTTACATTTTTTATTTTTTGGGGTTTTGATCATGACATTCTCTATTAGAGGCCTTTTCATGGCACAACTGAGAGCTGGAACTGGAGGGCTATTTTGGAAGAAAATTAAGTTAATTTTTTTTGAAAATTCCTAGAATGATATTTTGACCCATATCTGAGGATAATAGGATGTGCTGAAAGATAAATAGATGAAAATATGTATTTTTGTTGTGGACACTGATAAAACAAAAACAAAGAGGCAGTTAAAATTTCTGGTTAAAGATATGATCCACATAATGTTGAAACAGAAGCATTCACACTAATCACAGGTCTCACTGAATCCATTATTCAATCTACCCGCAAAGAGTCTGGTTCAAATTTTCATTAAAGTTACCAGCAAGCAGTGCCTGAAGAAGGATGAAAGGCATTAACTGAAATGTTAATCATCTCAGAAATATAGACAGATAAAACAAAATCATTCTAGGAATGTTTTAAAACCTTTAAAGTTGGTTCTTTGTCTGATCTGGGTATGTAATGTTTGCAAACAAACATTTTTCAAAACTATATTTGCAAAAATATGAGACAGTTTTCTCTCCAGGTTGAAAAAATGAAACTCAGAAATAAACATAAAAATGTTACTTAATGATTTATAACATACCTGGAAAAGAATAAAACAAAAAAATAACCATTGGCCAGTGTGGCCAGAAAAAACCTTTAGTTTTCCACAGTCAATTGAATTGCTATATTTTCCATACTTTTTATAATAAAAATGAGTTTCATATTCACTGGGTTGATTATAATTTCTTGTAATATATCCAGCTATGTACATGAGAGCTATTTTTATTTCAACAGAAAGAAAAGGTTCTAAATTTTCCAGATGGTCATATATTTCTGAACCTTCCTCACAAAGTTTATAATCACATGATGTACATTGGTGACCTGACCTTAACATCAAAAGCATCAATATTTACATTTTGATTTAAAAGTAAAAATGTCTGCTTAATAATCAGCTTTTCAATACGCTGTTGGACATTTATAAAATACGTGCCACTTGATCCTTGACGAAGTTTACAAAATTCTTTTTCTAATGGATCAGTTGTAAATTGCCCAAGTAGAACATATTTATGGCTTGTAGCTAAAAGGTATTGCCATAGACTAACAATTCCATTGCAAGTATGGTGTATGGTCATAGCAGTGTGTTTGGATAATTGTTTTATATGATTACCTAGACTGCCAGCCATATTAAGAGCCATTTGACCAAACTCAATGATAAAATCAAGTCAGCTTGTAGAGAGTAATTGTGTAGTTTGTGAATTTGAAGGGTCTTAGCATTTAAAATTTTCCACCATATCAAGACCATGTTTATGAAGATGGCAGTACCATTCTTATCAGTACTTATTCCAGACTGAGTGAGAAGTACGTTATGTTTTTTTCTGGAAACACTCTGAGGCAACTAGAAACCTGTTGTCTTCCTATTGGCTTTGGAGCCATGGAAATTTCATTTAAATCTGAAAGTTTAAATAGTCTTTCAGCTTCAGAATGATATAAATGTTTAAGAAGTGACCATTTTGTAACTCGTTTTACTCCATTATCATCAAAGATTAGTTCTCTTGTATTTTCTGTGAGCCACAAATTATGAATATTTTTCAACTGATGTAATGGAATAACCAGTCAACCCCATGAATGATTACACTATAGGTAGTAAGTACCTATAAAGTCAACCGTCTACGAGAGATTCAAGACAGGAGGTGTGAGAGCGAGACGAGCCATTATTGTCCACATCTTGAAGAGACATGACCCATATGAAATTTCTAGTCTGAGGTATGCTATTATTACTGCCAGCACTAATGATCTCTCACTAATCTTGTGAGAAGGAAGACAAAAAAAAAGTGAATTTTGAAGTACATTTATTGCATCACAAACTGTCCATGAATTTGAGAAGATGTGAGACTGATGCAAGTCGTTCAAAGTAAAGCAGCTGGGGGAGGTGGGGGTTGGGTCGATTTTACAATCTCTTCTCAGCCTTTTGTCTAAGATCAAAGTGTACGATTATGTGTGAGAGGTGTCAATCTAGAGTGTCACATTTTAGCATTTGTGTGTCATCATGAGGAGAGATTCTGGGTACTCTCCTTCAGAATTCTAACAGCCTGGCGAAATGAAACCAAACGTGTGATCAGCCCCACTGTTCACCCCCCCCCCCGTCACATGCAGTATATATAAAATAGGTGTTTTGAAGTGGAATTTCCTTCCTACTTTCTCAGTCCAGCGGTAGTCCTTTATCTCATATACTGAGAGCAGCTCTACCCTGACGGCTTGGGCATTTGTATAGTCTATGCCTTAGTTATACTAATTAGGCAGTCATTTGCATATCATTACAGTGGCAGTCAACAAATGGAAAGAATATTGTCTGTATGTATGGGATGAACAAGAGTGTAGTTTCATTTTCAATGCTAGTCTTGGGCAAGAGCAACCCTCCCTACCATTTTTCAGTCTTGCGTGCTGAATTGATGTATTTTACATCAATAGATATTAAGATCAACATATAGTTGAATCTGTTCTCTCCTCCATTGAAACAGGAGAAGGCACCTGGTCTTGTGGATTTCAACCCTGCAGCAGTATCTTCTTCATTACACTGAGATAGGTGGGATCGGTGTAATATCGACACCAGCATGACCATGGTTGCAGGGGTGGAGCAATTTCTGTTCTTGGACCATATGTATGCTCATGGGCACCCTTGCATATAAAAGACCTTGTGTCACATTCTGTCTTAGTGGGGAGGTCAAAGTGTAGTATCTGTTACTGTCCAGCAACGAGCCACTGAAGAAGAAAAAAGGGATCAGAAAACTTCTGGCAAAATGCTCAGAAATAATCCAGCTGTGTCAAAGAGTATGAAATTCTGATACACCTTTGAAGCATTTCTTTGGTGGCTACTGACACAAGGATGGAGAATTGGCCATGCAAGCAAAGTTCGCATTAAAGAACTATTTGATGCACAAAAAAATAAAAGTCTACCATAGGTGTAGCTATGCAATATGGGGTTTGTTGTTGGCAGGGGCAGAAAACTGAGAGAATGGCTACAATAACTTCTGAAACATTACAAGTTTATGTCTGAATATCAAAGGCCCAGATAAACAAAAGTCAACTGGTGGCCTTCTTTTCAAATAGATAAGGATTGAGTCAAGTAACCAGACATGCCAAAAGAAGAGCTGTTGTTCTCTTCTTAACTAGGAACCTTATTACAGGTAGTGAGCTTATGGCCATATCACTGGTTCCCAATGTTAAGCCATGTCAAACCTGATCTGTACCTAGAGGGGTGACTGCTTGCAAATACCAGTTGCTGCAAGATTGGATGTGCAGGTGGTGTAAAGAATAATGGCTCAGAATTTTTAATTCGAGTTTCAGTTTCAGTTGGGTTTATTATATTCAATTGTGCACATCAAACCTTTCTAAAAATGTTCAAATTTTTTTCCTACCTTTTGCTCACATCTTGTAAGTGGGGTTTATCAGCACCAGCTGACAGTGTGTTTTGGAGACAATTTTTTTTTTGTTTCTGGCTGGTTTTGAACCAGTCATATCAAAGACAAATTTGCTTCATTTGAACACTATCTTCTTCCTTATTGCTGCTTTTTTGCAAAAATTATTGAAATTATGCTATTGTTTTGTTTCTTTTCTGAAAACTCACTGTGGACCAAAAGTGCCGCCTAGTGTGAATCGCCAGCTCTGATCCCCGCCTTCCCGAGGTATACCACTGAGCATCCCCTCCTCTTAAACAGAGACTGGGCTAAGGAACAACCAGAAAGCAACCCTCTACTAAATCACATGTTGATGAAGAACTGCATACAGTGGAGGCAAGTGTACTATAAAAGAACCTGCTCAGACATCTGAAATTTGTTGAAATTTCGCAAGCTTGAATGTTAGGTCCTTAAGGGATAAAGGCAAATAATCCCACTTGCTTTGGGATTTTCAGTGCAAATGATATAGCTATGATATAGCTGCTATGATGTCTTTTTGCTATATGAGGATGACTGTTCTCAGAATTCCCACCATGCTCAGTCAGGAGTTGACATTGTAAATGCAGGAGATGACAGATGGATGACTGTAGCAGAACTGAGTTAGCAATGGTCCTCTCTGACATGTTACAGATATGCACCTGACAAAAGGCAGGGAGTGTAAAACCTTCTACAGATGACAAAGCTCATAGACCTAGGAGGATTGAGATGTCATTTTCAGTCCTAAGTGTACAGAATGGAGGAGGCAGAAGTTCCAAATCAGCTTTCAAAAATTTTGAAGATTTTAACCTTTTCGACAGGTTCCAAGCAGAGTGTCTGTTCTATGAAATGAGAGATTACATAGCAATAATAAGCGGAGGTTAGCATCAATAACTGGCACCTGGGTACCTATTATATATTCATATTTTGATCTGAAAGTTTTAAAAATGATATATTTTAAACAGGCAAAAGGAATTATTATTATAATGAAAAAGAAATATTGAATCTTTTCTACCTAAAACTTGTTAATGTCCACTTTGTCCCATTTTGAAGATGGCTGGCATTAAGGGGTTAAATAAGAATATAAAAAAATTTATATTTCCATAAAATTCACAAATTTAGATGCAGTTGCAATCAAACAACAAAGCCTAAGTTGACATGGTGACATCTGATTAAAACTTCCCAAAGAAAGTCTGTGTTGATGAGGAGACATTAGCTACTTCTTGGTCTCTGTTTAAAGGTCAATTTTAATTGTAATGAGATGTGTTTCAAAATGTGTCACTAGAAGTGTAAAGGCAATTAAAGCCTTTTTAATTCTTTTGGTATTCATTGGTTTTTAATCAATTTAAAATTTGAACTAGTGAAAGGGAAACAAATTGGATGATGCTAAGTAATCAATTTTATTACTATTGGAGCTATCCACAGAGCTTACTAGGAATATTAATTCAAACAACACTAAGAAAATGGATGAAGGAGAAACACTTTCTAAGAGAAAAGAAAAGAAACCCCTCACAATCTGAGGACGTAAACAAATGTCACAAATAAATGCATCCTATGTCCTTTGCATTGAAGTATTTCCATGTAAGTGTCTCTACAAAAGAGTATGGCTCTGATATTAAAAGTTTTCAGGATAAAGAAACAGTAAATTAATGTAATTTGACCACTCTCTTGATCATGTAGATAGGCTGTCATTTCTTCATCAGTAGGAAAAACAATTTGTCCTCCTTGACTTATCCCATCTGGAAGATTAGCATAACTTACATCAGCATATGTTACAATCTTTGAAATTTTTCACTCTCACAAATTGGATGGCACTAGTATTTTTCATATGCCTTAAGATCTTATTTGTCTTATTTAGATGATTAACTTTAGTATTTGTGATTGCTGAACTCAACTGGCAAACAGCAAAACCTATGTCAAGGCATGTCAGGCCAGCAATTCAATTCAGTTGTCCAACAAGGCACCTCACTTCAGCTCTTTCTTCAGGGATAACTGCATCATTCTTTCTTTTAAGTTGCAAATGTCTAATATGCCCATTTTTGATGTAATATTCCTGATTAATACAGTTGGAGAAATCAGGTCTCTGATTAAGTTCAGTGCCTATATCTGTTATATAATGTCTTTGGGATGTTTTTAAGTTACCAACTTTAAGACAGATTTGATATCAAAATTAGACGATTTTACTCTTCTTGGTGATGTATTTATTAAAATCTTTGAAAATCATGAAAAGTATATTCTCAATTTTCTTATGTAACATTCTGGATTAATACAGTTGGTGAAATTGAATCTCTGATTAACTTTGGTGCCTATATACTTGAATGCTGATGAATGTCCAAAATGTATGTCAAATTTACTCCACAATTTTTCTATTAAACACAATTCAAAGTTTTTAGTTCCACTCCACGGTTGATCATCAACAAAACCCATGAGAATACCCTCAAGAAAATCTGTAGAATGTCAGATGTGAAAACCTGGGTCTTATGTACTTATTCTTGCACCAAGCTTGATCATCTTTTCTTTGAGTCATAGAAACTGGACTCTAGAAGTATCTGCTAATCCATTTTTAAGTTTCCAAAATATTATATTCACATGGTAGACAGAAATAAATGTTTCTATCAATTGGTTTTCTTTGTAGGAAAGCTATTTTATAATCGATAGAATGAAGGACCCATGAACTTAAGGCAATAAAGCACAAACAATTCATACATTTTCCTGCATTCATGTGGGACTATCTGTTGTAAATACACTAATGTCTTCAAATCCTCAAGCACATAGTCTAGCTTTTGTTTGAAACATAAGTTTTGGTGTTATAACCCATTTTACAGATATTGTCCATTATCTTCAACTTCATCATAAACATCATTTTTCATTTTCTTCCAACTCTCTAATTCTTTGTTTGGCCTTGAAGGGTGCCTTTCAGTGCTTCAGTTTAGAATATTTCCATTATTTGAGTTTTTGTAGTAGTATCAACCAATTGATATGATTCTGGATTTAAGTCAATATCCTCCTCAATTCTCTTCATTCCTCAACATCTCTGTCAAAATACGTCACTTGTCTTTCCTGAGCTTCATTTTCAGTATTCCATGCATTTGCATATTTGCGAGAACATTTACAAGATTTAGAAATTAGTTTTGCTTTTTGTTTTTCTTTTTTCCATGCAATTTATACTGTACCTCCATATTTTCCTTTAAAAACCTATTTTTATTAAATGTACAAGTTGTGTTTTGGAGGTCTTCTGTTGCTATATAGTACCATTACAGTTTTGGAATATAAATCTTGTATACCATTTTTATTCTCGATTGTCATTATCACTTTCTTCTTCAATCAAAATGTTTTCAGGTATATTACATTGTGAAGTTTTGATGTCTGAAGTTGGTTCAACTTGACTTATTTTACTGGAAAATTTTTTGAATTGTTTTTTTCTAAAATCAGCCTACATTGGTGTATTCTGACATAAATACTTCTGTATTTGACCAGAACTACTGGTACATTCCATGTGTCACGTGTTATTCTCTTGTATTTGACTTTGTCACCAGTAAAAAAAATTAAGCAACAGAGATGCGGTTCTATATAAAGATGCTAAGAATACCATGGATGGAACATGTAAGCAATATGGAAATTTTTAAGGAAAATGTAAACAAAAAGGAGATTTAAAATTAGATACAGTTGAAATTTCTGGGACACAATGAGGAAAAAAGACTTGGAAAATTGGATACTCACAGGACATTGATAGCAAGAGGGAAACAATAATTAACATAACAAAGTTGTGTAAATGGATGGCAGAACATGGACTGGGAGGAGGAGTAAAGAGAAAAAAAATTGCTTAGAGCTATGAAGGAAGTTGGAGAGAGCCATGATCACTCATGTCCAGATGAGATACATCGCATTAATGTTAAATAGGTACTGATTTGGATTGTAGTTCACATATCCAATTACCAATTTGATATTTGCCCCCTGCACTGAGTAAATATAAACTTCATTATCTCCTTTAGCCCATTCCCTTATCAACCAATCAAAATTGCAATAAAGAATCACTGTAGGTCACTTGTCCCCCCCGCCCATTCATAATGGCACTCAGCAGATTCAAATGTTAATTGTGTTTGACTTATTTCTTTAGATATGTACAACATCATATGACACCCGACCCATGTAAATGATGTGATCTAAGCAATTTTATGAAAACATAAACAGTCTTCTGCTTTATGTAGATAAGAATGAACCAACCAGAAAGGCATGATCTTTTGTTCCTTCACAAGTTATCATTTAAACCAAAATATATTCATAAAATGCCTCCCCCAACTCTTTGGCATCAAATAAACTTTGTTTCTATTGAAATTCATTGTGCTCAAATTTGAACAATACACTGGATCTACACAATAGAGCCAAGTAGACATTTGTCACTTTTGAGGCCCCTGAATGATTTTCAACCCAATTATAAAACTTTATTAATGTTATTTGTGCTTAAGAGGAAAATTAAAAGAAAACTTTCATATTTCTAATTAAGAAATTGGTGTTTTGGTCAAGAAACTGGTCTTCAGTGAAGAAGCAAAATTCCTTAAAAGAGCTTAAATTTAGCATTTAATCAAAAGGTGATCCTTAACTCAGGCCTCTACACCACATTTAGATCTTCAATGATTCGTGGTAAACTGTTAATACATGAAAGTTTGTTGATGGAATTGGATTAAGAAATTATTTTTTTATTTTTAAGAAATTTTTCCTTTTGGATTAACTTAAGTTTATTATTTAAGATACTAAAGTAAGTATAATTAGTAAATTTGCTTTTTAACGCCTGCACTAAATATCTCTTAAAATTTTTCCAAATCATCATATTTCCATGTAAATGTACATGCTGAACTAGAATTAACAATTAAATTATGAGGAAACCTACAATTTTGGAGTTATCGATAAGAAAAAATCAAACTTCTTGTTGGTCATTTTTTGAAATGAGGTATTGTAATTATTTCCATCAGGCATGTCAAACTCAGGGTGTTGTATGTTAATACGTGGGACCATTTGTAGATGTCTGTTTGTTATGACCTCACGATTTATATTTAACGCAAAATGCCATAAGATATGAAACAAGAAAGACGAAAAAACGGTTATATAACAATAAGATTTATATTTATTTTTTTGCTGAAATTCCTTTTTCAGCAATTCCAGGTAATTGTTGTACTTAGCAAAACACAGTATTGGCAGTTTTTTTTCAACTTTCTGCACATAGGAAAATGAATCAAGTTTTCATGTGATAACTGGGACTTCAATAAAACTAATTTTGCAATGAAACACTTGATATCATATAACTGAGTGATGAGCTTATTTTTTTTTGTAATTTCAAATTAAGGTCAGTTAATTGGCTAGTAATATCCACTGAAAAAGCTAGATATTGAAGCCAATTTTCATCTTTCAATTCATCTGTACTTTGACCCTTCATTTCCAAAAGCATAACAATTTTGTGTCGCAATAAAAAAAATCTTTTCAGTACCTTGTGACATGAAAATCACCGAACTTCTGTGTAGAATAGGACATTTGTGAACTGATTATTCACGTCTTCCAATAACTGGCTAAACTGACGGTGATGCAGAGCACGACCTCTGATATAGTTCACTGTTTTTGTGACAAAACTCAACACATGATCTAATTTTTAAAATTTAGAACATATGATCTGTTGATGAATTATCCAGTGAAAATGCTTGAATGTTGAATCTGGATATATGTTTTCTACTTTTGTACTTAACTTAGCAGCAACACCCTTATGTCTCCCAACCATACTGGCAGCACCATCAGTAGATAAACACACTTTTACTCAAATCAAGGCTATACTCATGGAGAAGCTATTCAACTTATTCAAAAATGTCCTGGCTTGTAGTATCATGCATTGGGACCAGTTCAATTAGTTCTTCATAAATTTGAAATTCATTGTGCTATTCCAGCTATATCAACAGTCTCATCTAGAGCAATAGAAAAATGTTCAACATTTGATGATAAAGTCTTCAACTGTCGACTCAAATCACCTGCCATTTCATCAATCCATTCAGCAAGTGTTCCTGCTTTTCTGGACATATAATTTCAGCCGTTTTCACAAGATATCACTTTATGAAATCTCCTTCACTGTAAGATTTTCCACTGATAGCGATCATTTTGCAGAGTTCAAAGCTTCCTTTAACAGAATTAATGTTACCTTTCTGAATTTTTGTAAAGCAACCTCTGTTGCTGTGTTAACTTAACCTGGAATTCCTTCACTTTTGAAACATGCATATCTCCATATTTATCATAAGATCGATGGTTTGTTTCATAATGTCTTTTCACATTATATTCTTTTGGTGTTGCAAATCAAAGAGTTTATTTTCCCATTAACAGTTGTGCAAAACTACTGTAATTCCCACTTTTCTTGAAACACATGTCCTTCTTCAGATAATTTTCTCTTTTTACGAGATGGATTAGAATTCAACATTTTTAAGGCAAAATATTACAAAATTACAAATGTTTTCATTTTAATTTTGTTCTTATTTAGTTGTCAAGGATGATCACATAATTAACCGGAAGTTAAAAATAGTCGCTGACATTCAAAAACAAAAAAATTGAGATAGAATAAACAATCTAATCATACCAATTGAGAAAAAATGTCACTGTTTTTAATAATTTGCATTACCAACATAGACAAAATTCTCAATATACCACGGCTATAGAAACATTTGTGAGGGCCGCTAAGATGCATGTTACATTGTTTGGACTGTTGTTCTTATCTTTATTGCCATATTCACGTTTCGGATGTTGTATGCTCTGTCTTCTTCAAGTGATTGGACACATGGATCCAATGACTTGACACAAAGAGTTGTGAGTTCAATACCTGGCTACTGCAGTGGTGAACTTGGAGAGTTGAGTTAAAGGGTGATAACAGAGACATCTGGAAGAGGCATGGCATGTGGAACTAGAACAGTCTAACCCCAGTAGAC
Organism: Acanthosepion esculentum; assembly: GCA_964036315.1. Lineage (NCBI taxonomy): Eukaryota > Metazoa > Mollusca > Cephalopoda > Sepiida > Sepiidae > Acanthosepion > Acanthosepion esculentum. The sequence continues at coordinate 161,901,342 of OZ038475.1, read as the reverse complement.
GAAAATTCCAATCACCTGAAGAGGATTGGAGTGTACAATGGCTGAAACGTCGTGAATATGGCAATAAAAACGAGGACAACATTTCAAACAATGTAAATAACTCTACATAAATTTTCATAAATTAAATGTACTTACATCCATGCCAGACATAATTAGTATGTAATTCTTAAGATAATGTTTTAAATCACAGTGAAAAAAAAGGTTAACAGGTTATTCTTGGAAGTAGGTAATAAAATCATTTGCTGTTCCAAACAAATTTGCAAGTAATTAATTGCAGCTTTCTTTTATGCTTATTGCTCTGTTTCATTTTTTCTTTATCAAATTGCTGTTGATTTTAATTTTTTTTCTTTTCCACAAATATATTTTTCATTTTCTGTTTAATCTGGAATACTTTTGTTCAGGTTTGAATTATGAAACAAATCAGTGATTAGATTATAATTGTATCAAATTGGTGGGAGCTTAACTTCATAAATGAGTTTTAAATGATAACTTTTTTTTAATCTTTAGAACTATTCTTAATTGCATGCTTACTCTATAATTAGAGACTGTAACAGCTTCACTACTTCTGAAAATTCCTGATGATAGGCATTAGGCACACCCAATATTTAAAACACGTGATGAAAAATTTAAATTATGAATTTATGCCTTTTCAAATCTTACTGTCTTTTCTTTTATGAACCAAAACAAATGTAAATAAAAAAAATTAAAGAAAAATATCAATAACATTTGTTGGCTGAAAATTAGTACAAAATCCTTTTTTAAAATATCAATACAAAGGTGAAAACTGAAAAAATTGTTGATGCCCAATAGTGGTAATTTGTTTAGTTTACATAATTTTTAGAAATTAGTATTTTTTCAGGCGCAAAAAAATCTTTTGGAAATATTTATTTCCTTTTAAAATTGTTTGGGAAATAATTTCTATAATAAAATAATTAATCTGATATTTCTTATCTATTTATTTGTATGGTGATTATATGTTTACTTGTACTATAGTTTCAATATTATCATTAACAACAGTAATTATTAACATTTGGAGATGCATTTTTGTTTCGTAGGAAATGTGTTCTCGTCGTATCTAATAAATGCTCCCTTGTAGTTTTCGACTGAAACAATAACGCCTCCCAACCGGAAGTGAGACAGCCTTCTCTGAAAAAGCTCTTAACGACGCCCAACATGTACGGTGGAAATGCTCCAATTATTGTTCTTAGTAAGTCGGGAATAAATTTCTCTTTAGAAATGGTTTTTAAAACGATTTCTTAATAATCGATTGTTTGATATTTTATTGTGTGTTTTCTTTCTAGACCAGAACACAAAGCGCGAATCAGGCCGCAAGGTTCAATTTGGTAATATCAAGGCCGGCAAGGTAATGAGATTTTTTTTCTGCTTTCTCTTCTTTCGCGCACATGGCAAAAAGTCGGAGCGAGAAGATTCCAGAACTTTTCTTTCGTTTAAAAAAAGAAAAGAAGGAAACTATGAATGCTAATTCTCATTTTTTCAACAACAATTATTATTATTTTACTTTTGCATAATTATTGTTTTTCGTACATCAGATTTAAAGAAAACGTTGAAAATAATTAACGTAAAAAAAAAAAAACCGTGAATATTAATTACTTGGCAGTTTACCGGCATTAGTATTTATTTAAAATAAAAATACTTAAAATGAGTAATGTATTTTAAAATATTATCGTTGTATTGTCTAATTTTATTTCGAATTAAAACGTTTTTCATTTGAAGTGAGTCTGAGATGAGCGATACTTCTCAATTCTGTTCAACAAAAAGGAAATTTTTTATTTAAAATTCCTTTGAACAGAATTCTTGAGAAATGTCGGTGTATTGACTGGTTTCTTTTCTGAAATGATCCATTTTAACATCTCGAAATAATTGATATTTAAGTTTATCAATTATTTCGAGATGACCTTATAAAATGGATTTTCATAAAAACTAAAAGAAACCAGTCAGTAAACCCTTCCAAATGATTTCATGCAGTTTCCCCGTACAATTTTTTTGTTTGTTTTATACAGCTTAAATAATTTTTCAGAATAAAATGGAATAGCTCTTGATATCAAGAAAAAAATTTAATCTGAATAGTAAATGTTATTTTAGTGAACAAGAGACTTGTTCACTAAAATAACATTTACTATTATTCAGTATTCAGAAATAATACCTTAGAAAAATTTAATCTCAAAAGATTAAATAAGGTACGTCTGAGATTTTTGACATTATTCAGATTTAAAATTATTTTGGTTACTTAAAAGTGAAAGTAAGAATTTTCATTTTTTTTTTTTTTTCTTCATTCGTTTAATATTTTAAAATTTAAGATACTTTCTAGGTGGGACAGCTAGTTTTTTAAAAAATGAAAAATCTTGAAGCCATTAATCATTTTAGACTACTTTTTAATTGCAAGATAATAGATTAAAAATACATTGCTGTGTATTTCAAAACGAATTTAAATTGATTGGGATGTGTTTTTTTTTTTTTTTTTTTTTTTTTATGGTAAAAACTAAAAATCTGTCAAACCAGCATTAACTATTAAAAAATCTTAAAATATGCTTTGCTGAAACTGAGAAAAATTAACTGATTTAAAATTTTAATTTTTAATTACTTAAACTTTAAAATTTTATAGAGGTAGATGTTTTTATGAAGTGAAAAAGAAAGGCATTGATTTGGAAATTCTTGCATAAAAAATCAAATAAATGTTGGATTTTAATGAAACTTTCAGGACTTATTTACAAAAGAATAGAATTATTTTAGAAACGTTTCGTTCCTTTTTTTTTTCTTTTGAAAATGCTAAATGTTTTTTTTTTTTTTCTTGTTACCCCACCTTCCCCCAATAAAAAAAAAACCTTATTCAATTTTAATGAAAGCACGAGGAATTCTTTAGAGCTTAATGTTTATATTAGTTATAGAGACAAGTTTTGGGAGAATTTAAATCCCTCAATTTTCTTCCTTTTCTATGCAATATATAGGAGTAGGTAGGTTTGCCTATTGCCTGATGTAGAGTCTTTGATCTTTTGAACAAGAATAGAGGTTTTTAGCCCTTGTGTCTTTTTTAGGATTGGGTTTCTAGTTCCTCTTAAAGTCTTTTCCTTTCACTCACAGCAGGGTTAGTAGCTGTTACACCCACTTAATTAATTTTATGAAATTTCTTATAGTTAAAAGCAGAATTCTTTTATTGGAGAATGTATTGTAAATCATTAATTTTTTTTTTCTCCAAACAGTTACATATTTATCGAAAAATCTGTTCCAGATCCTAAAATAAAGATCACAATAAAACTATGACATTATTTCATTTAGAAATTGCATTTATAAATAAGATAAAGACACTATTGTCTTAAAAATATTTTATTGATGAATAATGTATTTTTACAATTTTTTTTAAAGAAATATTAGACTTTTGAATGTATTTAATTTTTAAGAATTACATTATAGTCAAATAAGCTGGTTCACTTAAAGATTAAAATACTGTCACTTCTGCCATTCCGTTTGATAAATTGCCCTACCATCAGTTGTCAATTCACACCACCAAAACCGATCACCATGGTGAGACCTGCTTCTCTTATTTCCTACTAAATTTTTTTCTGCTCAAAAATTAACTAATGTTTGTTTCAAATTAAATTATGTATACTTCAATTTTTTAATTTTCCTAAAATAACTTTTGAAAAAGTATAATTGAATTTTACAAGATTTTTAAATGGAGATATTAACTTTTGTTTATAAAACTGTCAATAATAGCAGACCCGATTAATTTTTAAGTCAGTTTTGATGACACAAAAAAAATTTTTTTTTAGTTAAAATTCTGAATGTGTTAGGATGAAAAAAAATTAAAAAATTATTCAAAAAATACTTTGGTCTTTCCTGTTAATAATAACCAAAACATTTAAACGATAAATTGTTTAATCAAGTTTGGGGCCTTTTTTCATCAGGGTATGCTCTTTTTTAGCGAAGTATTGGACATACCTAATTTAAACTTAAAGTAAATAATATTTATTTCAAATTGGATTAATTATACTTTAAATCAGCTAATATTCCTCAAAGTTTCAGAAAAGTATATTTTTATTTTTGCAAGGTTTTTTAAAACTGAGAACTAACTTCAGTATCTGTCTATATTTCTGAGATAAAGTATTCTGTACACATGGCACAATAGATAAAGGTGTTTAGTTAGATCCAGTGACAGGACCCAAAGAGTGAGTTCAATACCTGGTTAAGGCGGTGGAGAACTTGGAGAGGGGAATTAACAGGAGATAACTGATAAGACATCCATTATACATGACATGTGGAACTAGAACAGTCTACCCCAGTGAGCAAAATAAAGGGTTCAGTTCGACATTCCAACCACCTGAAGAAAGCCAGAGTGTACAATGGCCGAAATGTGATAAATATGGCAACAAAAATGAGAATGATAGTCTGAACAATGTAAATAGAGAACTAACTTGTGTTTACAAATACCTAAAAAATGGCTGACTTTGACAATGTTACTGAAAAAAAAAAAAAAAAAATTGATTCTAAGCTATATAATTTCTGTTTAACATACACTGAGTATTTTGCTTACTGGAAATAGTAAATTTTATCATTTAGCATTCAATTAAAGCTTTAAGAAAGCATTTTCATTTTAAAAAATTAATTTAAACCTTAGGTATCACGATTTTTGCGGAGGTACTTATTTTAAATCTTTTAAAATTCTGTAGCAGTTAGGTGATATTATTAAGCAAAAAATATTTTTACTAATTTTAAATGGAAAAGCTTTCTACAATTTAAAGTTTTTTTTTTTTTTTTAAGTTATTTCAGGAAAATTAAAAAATTTTAAGTTTATTTAATATATTTGAAAGCAAACATTACTTTCTTTACAGAGAAAATGTAGTTTAAAATAAGAGAAAGCATGTCTTAATGGTGACTACTGACAAGTGATGAGTGATTGTTTCATCGATGTAGAGACAGCTAACACATGGGGAAGTTATTGTATGGAAGAATAGAAGCAATGTAATTTTTTTCTCGTTTAAATTTTTTTCTTTTAAGTTTAAGTTGTAATTTTTAATAAGTAACAAGTATTTTCAGTAGTCTAATTTTTTTTTTTATTCTTTAGGTACTTCAGCTTTAATGTTATGTTTGAAGATGCTTTCTGGAAAAATTAAAAATACTATAAAAAAATTTCATAACTATTGAGAGTAAGATAAAATTTTGTAAGAGAGGTACTTATAATTTTTATGCACATCTCATGAAATTTTAGAGTATTATTTTAATTTTATCTCCGTTATTTTAATTTTATATTATCTAATTTATGAAAAAATGTCATAACTGGGATAATAAAAAAAATAGACCATATAAATTTCATAAGATAGGTACCTAATAATTGTAGGTACCCTTCTCATATTTGAAATGTTATACATTTTGTTAATGTGTTAATTTTTCTATATCTCATATTATTATATGACAGTTTTGAAAATAATTTATTTCACTTAATTACTTTTTTACTTTCAAGTAAGTTACTTGAAACTAAAAAAAAAATAATTGGTGACTCTTGTTATAAAACAGTACACAATTAATTTTGTATTCATGCTTCTTATGGTCATCTGCACATTTGAAATAAAACCGTTTTTATGCACACAAAAAAACAATGTAAAATTCTATTTTTAAATACTAGTAGTTTGCAGATTGTAATAAGCTTTAAGATTTATGATCTACAAAGATAGATTTACTTAATAAAACAATTGCCTAAAAGGCTCAATTTTGACAAGTAATTTGAAAATATTTAACAACTTCAATGTAAAATTGAAAAAAAAAAAAAAAGTAATACCCGCCAGCAAGAAAATGATTGTTAAAATGCATTTTTCATTGAAAACATTTTTTGCCATCAGACAATATTGCCCTTAATCATAAAGCAACTAAAACCTTTTGAAATGTCTTAGTTGTTGTTGGGTTTTTGGTAATGAGTGGTTCATCATTTTTTTTTAATTTTTTTTTTTAAGCATGATTTAAATTCTTCAAAGACTTCAGCTTCTAACTAATATAATCAATGAAATGGTCAGCATTGAATTTCTAGTTTTCATAAATTAGTTAAGGAGGTGGTGTAATGAATGTTAAAAAAAAATTTACTATGACTTCGACAAAAAAAACAAAACATTTGAATAGTTTCTGAAAGTTTCATTAAAATCCAACCATTTTTATTTTTGCAATGTTTTCTAAAAATTAATATTTGTCACTGCAAAAAAAAGAAAATGAACTAAAATTCGCAATGTTAGTAGTTCTGCTGTTGCAAAGAGAAACAAGAATTCAAGTTTTTCTAAAAACGATGGAAAAATTTAATAAAATAATCAATATTTTGATCTTACCTTTTAATAATACCATAAACATTTTAATGATAAAACTTTTTCATCAAGTTTAAAGCCGTTTTTATCATGCTATGCTTTTTTTTTTCTCTCTCTCTAGTGGAACCATAGTGTTACCTACTGTTAATGATAACTGTTAACTCTACAAGCTTATGAAATGTTTAAACTTATTGATTAATAAATTTGTAGCGTTAACGGTTAGCATTGATATAACAATTATATTTTATAAGCTACTATGCTAATTTGAATAAATCTTAAGGTAAGGTTCATGGCTGATTTTTATGAAAGAAAATATACACTTAATCCTTAATACTATGCACTATGTTTATAGCAAGTAAATGTTTTAATTTTAATAGCTTATAGTGCCTGGTTTGTCAGAATATCTTTGTCACATTTTGCGACGACTCTTTTATAGATATTGGAAACTTTTTTTTTTTTTTTTTTTTTTTTTATATATATATACTTTGAAGACGGGAATGGTATGGTTTTGTTAAAGACACTGGAAAATAAATGCAGTATGATATCAGATTAGTCAGTACAATAAGCAGATGCATGTGTACCTATGTTTCAGTAATACAAAAGTATTAATAAGGCATACTATAATGATTTATTTAAACTGCTAGGAAAAAGTAATTTACTTTGAAAATGTATTACCTTAATCCAGATGGGTTTGAGCCATCTGCATATTGAGAGAAAATAAATTTACTAAGTACAACAAAAATAGGAGGAGGCGTAAGAACTGAATGTGTCATCAGATTTATTTAACCTCTACAACAAGGTAATTTTAAGAGAACTGGAAGTCCTACCAGGATTTATTATTGGTGAGCACAAGTTTAACAAGATATGTAAATGACGCCATACCCCCCCCCCCTGCAGAAACCCCTAGACAGTGCATTAAAGTTAGAAGAAAGAACTATCAATGAATTGTAAGAAATTGGAATGTGTATGATTGTCAGCAAGAGAAAGACCCCAAGATGGAAACTACAAAATCAAGCAAATACGGAAATTTCAATGTGAGGAACAAGAAGACTTACCTCCTGCAAAGCGAATTTGCTTGGCGTGCCAGGTCCTGTTGAAAGATCGTGAACGGCATTAAAAGAATCGAAGAATATGGTTTGGTAGTTGACCTCACACTGACTACATCACGAAGGAACCTGGCCGATAAGTTGACTAGAGTACCAAAAAGATGGCTTGACATGTTGAAACAGGGACCAGAGCCACCAACGTGCGTGGCTGTTACGGACCAGATGACCATTGAACAAATCCGTGCCATACATAGCAAGAATGGTCATCCTGACGTTCAACTTCATTCAGAAAGTATGTCCTGTAGTGACAAAAGCAATGGTTAGGTCGGCCATACAAGGTTGCGAGGAATTCTGTGCGATGGACCCTGCCCCAGTCCAGTGGAACAAGGGCAATCTTGGGGTAGACAAAAACTGGTGGCAACTGGGCATGGATGTGACACATCAGAATAGCAATCATTTTCTAACTTTGACGGATTTAGGCCTGACGCATTTCACTGTATGGCGCCCACTGGTGTGACAAGATGCATTATCGATTATACATCAATTACGAGCTATCTTCTATGAACGTGGTCCTCCCATTGACATATTGACAGACAACGGCCCAACTTTCTGTAGCCGAGATTTTCAGGACTTTGCGGTTGAATGGGGAGTGCAAGTAAGGTACAGAGGCGCATACACTCAAGAGGGTAACGGGATAGCGGAGCAGTGTCACGGCACCGTTAAATGGATAGTAGCCAGAACACTGTGCCCCATTCAAGAAGCTGTATATTGGTACAATGTCACGCCCAAAGATGATGTAACACCATCAACTGCGCCGACCAACAGAATATATATATATATATACATACATACACATCAGATAAAGGGGATAGATCAAATAATGCCAAACATTCCGAAGAATACCAAAGAACTATATAAAATTGGTGGTCTCGTATGGGTCAAGACCACCAAATGGATGTTGTACCACTAGATTTAGTAGAGAACAAGTTGGAGTTATTAGCTCCCAAACAGTCCGGGTCAATGGTGTGCCACACCATATGAAAAAACCTTTGCCCATGACACGAGTTAACCGTCCCAGAAGAAAAGCGTCACAGTGAAGATACATCGTCTGATAGTGATCTGGAGATGATAATGTTTTGCACAATGCAGTCAGATGGTCTGCCCCCTGTATCAGAGAGTACAGATTCAGATGACGAGGAAGGTCGTGATGACACTGAAAGACATACAAAGGAAAAAATAAAAAACTAAGAATTCAAACCAGCTTGAATTTATAAAATCAGAAGTCTCGGGTGAATGAGAAGTAAATCTTGTATGCAAATTTTAGTTGCCTCTCGATGCAGGAATAAATAGCGAGTCTGGGAGGAAGATGGCAGAGCTCATTGTTGGTGTGACTGTGTACATGCATACTAACGAGACTGAGAGAATAAGAGGTCACTACTGACAGCTCGGTTGGTAGACCGGAGGACTGAACGAAAGCAAGCACTTTAATCCATTTTAGTCATCGCAAACGACGGGTGAACTGAATTACCCACATTCAACTTGAAAATGTTTTAACAGACAACAGAAAAGGTGGTGCAGATATCTTTTTTTCAAGTCTAAACATTTAGAAACCGGGAAATTGTTTCAAATGAAAAAAAGAGTGCTGAAATATATATAGTATGTCACTCACTGGACACATTGAAAACAAGAGGGATAATAAAAAGACAAATATTGCTAACAGCTACAAAGGATAGGATGTTGTGGGGAGTCCTGATCACCCACATCCTGAATGGACACGGAATGAAAAAGGATAATAATATGATGGAAACTTTTTCCTGATGCTATGAGTTAGTGTTGAAAAATAAAGCAATTTAGCGGCACAGTTTCATGGAATATATCTAGTGATTTACTAAGTATAGCTTGATGTGAGACAAGGCTGAAAGTATGGAACACCCAGTGATGGCTGAACTCACTACTTGGTTATAATTGGTTTTGTGAGACAAGCTTGCTAACCATTACACCATGTCAAAGTTTCATGGAATGTATGTCTAAACTGAGATTGACACCACTTCCATTTCTTAGAAAATTTCAGGAAATAACTCTGTGCTAGACTTGGCCTAACAATTATAATTTTCTAATTATCATTCATATTTTGGATACTCCTATTTTATTACTTTTCAATCGACAATATTCAGATGATGGGGATCTTATTTTACTTTTATTTCTCACATTTGTCTTGTTTATTACTACTAATTTTGTTATAAAGACATTAGAGTTTTAGTCTATGGCTTCTATTTCAATTTTCAGTATTTAATTCCTTTGTTACATACTGGATATTAAGTAAATAAAAAATGCTTGTCTATATTTTACAAGTATCAAACTGGTTGAATAGGCAAAGTCCTAGCTTTCTGGTCAATTTTGACACTGTCAAATGTTTTTGCTCAAAAAACTATGAAAGTGGCTATCTATAAATTTTATAAGATAAAAAAATGAATTTCCTATGCTTTTGGCATATCATTGTCATCTAAAAAATTAAGTGTACTAAGCATTTGAGAAAATGTATATTTTGATTTTTAAAAGTGAATTGAGCATTCGAAAGTAAAGTGGTAGAAGTTTGTTAGACAATCAGTTATGAAGATAATCTTCAAAGGTTACTGTTTTAGCATTAGCTAAGAATTATTTGTTAATTATTGAATTAAGCTTTTCACTTTAAAATTAATGTAAAAGTTTGTTATGCATGTTAATTTTTCAAACTTTAATTTTCAGTTGTTCAAATTTAATTTTTCTATTTTTTCTTGTTTGCAACTGGTTAGGTAATTCTTGTATAGAATGTTATTGATCGAAATAACAAAAACGAAATAAAATAACGAAAAACAGTATTTTTTAATAAATGCATATATTATTTTCTAATGTATGTTTTAAACACTTCACTTTCAGTCCATAGCTGATATTATTCGAACATGTCTTGGCCCAAGGTCTATGTTGAAGGTGAGCAGATTACTTTGATTTCTCATATATCTCATTTAAAACTTGGAGAAAAGGAATGTTTTTTGTTTCCTGTATGCAAATTTTAACTCTTCACATTTTGACTTGCTATACAATTTTAAAAGAAAGGCATCATATTCTCATTTAATTATGTTTTATAGTTTTTTGCATTAACTCTGAAATTTTCCATAGCATTTTAGACAGGTACACTTGAGTTATTAGATTAGGATGTGAAATTTTTAGATTTGTTAAAAAGCTGGCTTTAATGTTTTGAAAATATTCTGTTTCTCTCTGAAAATGTATGTTTTATAATATTTTCAATGTGATCTTTATTTTTTATTTTTTTCTTAGATGTTGATGGATCCAATGGGAGGAATTGTCATGACCAATGATGGAAATGCCATTCTTCGAGAGGTAACAAACTTTAGTAGGACTGCATTTTGCAGTTTTTATTTGTACTGCAGTTTTTTTTGTTTTTTTTTTCTTAAATAATTGAGTATTGAATTTTTTTTCTCTCTCTCCTAATAAGCAAATGAAATTTTATATTTACCAAGTAAAATATTGCTGAAAATTTATTTGCTTTAGTCATGAATATTCAGTATAATAATAATATTGATAATGTATTGAAATTTTTCTTTTCAGATAACTGTGCAGCATCCTGCTGCCAAATCCATCATTGAAGTAGCTCGTACTCAAGATGAAGAAGTTGGAGATGGAACCACCTCTGTTATTATTCTCAGTCAGTTATTAATACCTTTTGATTTCATTTTTGGCAAACATAATTTGATGATGTTAGACAATTCTTAATGCACATTAGACATTGAAGAATTAAATTTTGAATTGAAAAATTTACTTCCTATTTAATGAGTAAAAATGTATGGAATAGCCAATTTCAAAACTTTTATTTGCAATCAGTAACATAAATTTCTAATGTGTTGCTTTTTCATCTGATAAGTCATTTTGCATTTGTGATTATCCCCCACCCTAATTTTCTTTGATTTTTGGATAACACAATTATCAGATTTCATAGCAATAATAAAAAGCATGAAATTTTATACTCATGTGAATATTTTACTTTGAATGTGTAAGCAAAGGATTTTTTTCCTTTCTGCTACATTTTGCTGGGTTTTTTTTTTTTTTGGTTTTTTTTTTATGTGCTTAAATACAAGTACAAATTTTGTTTGCATGTGTGTACATATAGATTTCTGCAGGTTGATCGTATTAGAAAAGGTGATTATTTGTGATGCCATGTTTCAGAAAATCTGCTATGAAGTTGAATAAAGCTTGGGAGTTTTCAGTTTTCATTACAATCTTCATGAATTCCCTTAAGCATTACCCATATAAAATACCAAATGAATACAGCACTTTATAAGCTCCATGAGGTATAGTGCCTCAAATACATAGGATATTGGAATTTTGACTGCTATTTAAAAATTGGACAGCCGAAGGCATTTACTGGCTACCAATTGGTAGCAGCCTGGACAATCTCAACAAATTTGTCAAAATATGAAAAATTGAAGAAATACTTTGACTTCCTACACACTGACATAAGAAACATGTATAGATTATAGTTAACCAATGTTAACCAGTTGTTGTTGAAGTAAATTGACAGAAAATATCTTTGAGGTAAATTGATGTCTGTAAGGTTCAGTTGAATGGAGACATGAATAAAGTAGTTGCCTTCTAGTATATTGTAGTTGTAGTATGGTAAAGGAGAAAAGCAGCACAGTGCTTTGCCTTGGTTTGGTCACATAGTAGTTGCAGGACACATACAGGTAGTCTGACTAAATGTGCTTGGATATCACATGTGAAATGATATACAGTCAGATTCCAAAAGGCTTCATCCATTAAAAGAAATTCCTCCACTTGAAAATTTATAATCATTTAAAACAAAACAAAAAAACCACTTGTAATATTTGTATTACTCTAAGTAGGACCATAAATTCTTGGACAAATTGATGACCATCATGAAGTTCTTACTTGAAGAAAATACTCTGAAAGTTTCAACTTACTAAAGAGAGATTGAGAATATCATTGTGTACGGAGTTGATGAAAGCATAAGATAGGCTGTGATGTATCTGATGTTACTATTTCTGCTATCCAGTTCTCGCACGATGGCCAACGCATCCTGACGTGACAGTTGGCGCCACACAGTGAAACGTGTCGGCCCACAATCGGTCAGCATCAGAAATCCATTGCCACTGTAATGGGTTATACCCATACCAAGCCGATACCAGTTGTCTTCCACTTCAATTCTTCCCTTTTTCCACCGGGCCGGAGCTGGGTCGATCGATTGGCATTCTTCACAAGTTTGTATTATCGATCTGACTATTGCTTTCGTGGTAGAGGGGCATATCCTACGGCAGAAATAGGTTGTACGTCGAATGTCCACAATGTCGATGTATGGTTCGGATTCGTTCAGGTGTTAACTGACCCGTCAGGGCTCTGCACATCAGAGGTGAGGAATCTGACCTGTGCCTTATCAAATTTAGCCATCTCTTCGGTACTCGAGTCAGCTCATCTGCCAAATTCTGCTCCAACACAACAAAAGTAACATCATCGTCGGCCATCGTGCGAGAAGTGAGGTCCGTCCTCTTCGAATGCCCCAGCTTCTTGCAGCCACAATTTCCTCGCTTTCACAGATAAATGGGGTATACGAATGCGATACCGGTGTGCTTATGTTCCAGAAGGTAACGGCATTGCGGAGCGGTGTCACCGTACTGTCAAAAGAATAGTGGCGCGGTTGTGGTGCTTGATACTGGAGGCTGTGTACTGGTATAATGCGACACCCAAAGATAACAAAACGCCATCTAGCACACCAGCAAATGGCATATACCAGTATGAGCAGCGTGTGAAAGGCATAGACCCCAAACTGTCACCTCCTGAAGTCAGAAGTAACATATATTAAGTTGGGGAGCCTGTTTTGGTCAAACAACCGGACGACCGATGTATTACCAGATTTGGCAAAAAACGGGTTAACGGAGTAATCAGTCCTCAGACAGTGCTGGTCAATGGCACACCCCGCCATGTGAAAGACCTTTAGCAGGCACGACGAATCAGCTGTTAGGGGGGAAAACGAAAGTGACACATCGTCTGGTAGCGATATGTGGGTCAGAATGACTTGTGGATCGGAAGGCCAACATTCATCTGCACAATCAGTGTCTGAGGAAGATATCGAAGATGAGAATGACCAAATCAGTGGAGATAGAGGGAATGTGGGAAACCTGACGGAAGACCACTCTACACCTCTGAGAAGAAGCACCCGGAGGAAACAAGCGCCACCCCCATGTGATATTTGTGATCATGAGATCAGGGCGGAGTGTAGTGAAAATTGGAACGAAAATCACCCACCTGATCGCAAACGGCAGCATATGTGTTCCGTGTGCAAGGTCTATTTTTTTTATTGGAAAAAACGTGGCTGCTCCCAGCAAGCTTATATTGCGAATGGTCACATATCCTCTTGTGGGCGGTCGCGTAAAACCATGGAAAGTGAATTCACGCGTGCAAATGAAGGAAGGCAGAAAAGGACATAAAAACACCGAACACTGGGGGAGATGCAAAAAAAAAGTCTCTTTTGCCATGTGGGAGGAGAATCGTGTAAAGGAGAAAGCAGAGGCGCAGGAATAGATTGAGAACATTGAGGAAGTTTATCAATCGTTGCGATTTTACACCAGGCGCACCAAGAGAATAGTGTTTGTTCAGGAAGTTTGTCAGTCGTCGCTGATTTGCAGCCGGTTCATTTTTCTTGTATGTGTACTGAACTAAAGACTTAGGGACTCTTATGAAAGTAACAAAGCATCAGAAATAGCTTAATGTTAACAAACCTATACTTATTATTTCAAGCAAAGCATATTTACTTAGAATAGTTGAATACTCATTTAATTTTATCAATTTCTATGTGATCAGGTGTCTAAATTTGCACTCATTTAATTTTATCAATTTCTATGTGATCAGGTGTCTAAATTTGCTATTTAGCGTATGTGAGGTATATTTGTTTAATCTCTTTGAGGTAGATCTTTCATGTCTAAGGCTTCTCAAGATTTTCTCTCCCAAAAGGTTGTTACAACTAATACTCCTCCTCCATATCACCTAACCAGGAACAGACAGAAAGGGTTAGCAGCCCACATGGATAGCAATTATATAATATATATATGTATATATATAATAATATTTTTTTTTTTTTAATCACAAAATCTGCCTGTGAAATACTGGCTTGTATTTTCTAAGTTATTGTGCTCTTAAAGATTATTCTTTCGTACAACAAATGCTACACTGAATGAACATTACTTTGCATTCCAGTAACCTTCATTCCATGGAAACTCATTACCTTAGACCCATACAACTTAGGATTTCTGAGGAATAATAAATATGAATCATTTCTAAATGGAGTTGAACTTCTGGACAATCATCCAATGTCTGCAAATATCAGATAGAAATGAATCTGTCATTTTATCTTGAAGTCCAGATAATCCCACATCTATTGTGGAATAAGTCAAATGGAACATAATAATAAGTCGAATGGAACATAGTACCAGTACAAAAAAAAATATGTGCCATACTATAGCATGGAGGATGATGAAATTCTAGCTTCATTTTAATCATGTATCAAAAACTCTCAATATGGGTTAGAATTAGTGTCATAAAGTGTTGTTCATACTGTTAGTATTTTCTTTCTGAGTAGGAAAGAAAAAAAACTAGTCCCTATCCATGTGCATACATATGGGTTTCCATATTTACAACCAGAATCTATAACCATAAGTTATGAATGGCCATATTATGAGATATTGTGTTGCAGTACCTTTGGCATTTAAAGTGGGGAAGTAGCCACCAAGTTTCTGTCTTTTGATACAATTTATTCAACTGAGGTCTTCATGCTTAATAAGTGCTTGGGCAGTGACTCCAGATAACCAACAGCTGCCATGTTGACTACAACTTGAAATATATTTTTAACTTAATTTTGATGTTTAAGCCAATTTTACGAACCAATTACCTAATATGAATGCTTAATACTTAAATGATTTCTTATTTTGATGCTTCCATTTACTTGTATTTTAATGCAATGTGTATAAATGTGCATTTAAAAGTAATTTTAGAGAAATATACTGAAATATTGATTTAGCTTTCATATTCTGGATACTGTTATTTAAATATTTTGCTTTGTATTGTTTCAAGCTGGAGAAGTTCTCAGTGTTGCCCGGCCATTCTTGGAAGAAGACATGCACCCAACAGTCATTATCAGTGCATTCAGACATGCTCTTGATGATCTCTTGGACACAATGAAAACTAAAATTGGGTTGGTTACTTTTTATATTTGTTAATGCACTTAAATCTACCTATTTTTTCTTCTTCTTCCAAATAACTGTCAAATGGTAAAAATAATCAAATGAATACTTTTAAGATAAAAGCAAAATTACTTTGATTAACATTTATATTTAAGGAATCTGATTTTTTTTTTTTCTCTTAGAAATCTTTTTAAAAAAAAAAGTCTTAATTTAAAGATAATGAACAGATAAACAATGTTTAAATATTTCTGTTATATAATAATGTTAATATATTTTATAATTTTAGACTGATCTTGTGTAATTTCTTCAACTTTTTATTGGTCTTTTCTGTTGTAGCATTCCTGTTGATGTGAATGATGAAGAGAAAATGCTTAATATTATAAAGAGTTGTATTGGTACCAAGTTTATGAGACAGTGGTGAGTAAAAAAAAAAAAAAAATTCTTAAATGTAATTTGTCAACTCTATTTAAATGTGGTCTTCAGTACAGATTGTCAATCAGTTTAGTATGTACTTTAACATTTATACCTGAATTTAGTTTGTATTTTTCTATCTGAAATATATTTGAAATACTTCTGCATTTTTAAGTTGACAAGCATAATAATTATTTTAGGTCTGATATGGCTTGCAAAATGGCACTTACAGCTACCAAAACTGTTGTTATAGAAGAAAAAGGTAAAAAGGAAATTGACATCAAGAATTATGCCAAGGTAGAAAAGGTAAGTTATTTTTTACTCTTATGGGCATATAAATTTAGAAATTTACTCTACCTTATACAAATTCTAGTTTAAAATGTCTTTACCTCATTAAACTTAGCACTTCATTACAAAAATGTTTATTCTCATGCTGCTTTTTTTCCTTTTTTATTTTTGTCAATTAGATTCTGTTTTCAGCTTATAAAGATTGGAGAAAAAGGTGGAAGTATCTGAAGATTAAGTGTTGGTATCTACATCAGAAAGCTTCATTTTAATGCTTATGTCTTTATTAAGTCATATAAGTTCATTTTATGTTTTGAAATATGGTCACTTATATTGGGATGAACAAAAACGGATGAAAATAAGACAAGTGTCTTTTTAACATAATAAAACAACTTTTATTCATTTACTGTCTGAGAACAGCAAGAATTTGTTCGGATTAAAACCATGAATTCTACATACATGTCAGCTTGTCTCCATGTTCAATTCAGAAGTGCCTTGATCCTCTTCAAAGATGTCACTCCATTGTATTTTGAGTAATCATTTGTTATGGGAGAAGGGAATTAGCTTCCTCTAACACATCCTCTTTTTAGCCTTGTGCTCGTATGACTTTTGTTGGGTTTAATTGCAGTGGGTTTGGCTTACTTCATAGTTGATGTGATTTCCTTGGTGCACTTTTTGCTGGAGTCCTAGGTTTGTCCCTTGGTATTAGTTGGAAACTTTGTTGCAGCAGTTTGAAGGTGTTCAATGGAATGTCCAGTGGTAAAGTGGAGTTTGATTTGGTCTCTGGATGGTTGTAATTGGTTCATATGTTGAACCCATATCCTCATGTCTTGAATACCATTCTGTGCAGAGAAAGTTGAAAATGCAGCTGAAATGAAAGCAGTACCACTATCAGAAACTCGTATCTGTGGGGCTCCAAATCAGCTGAAGATTTTTAACTTAAGAATTGTTTCATCCAAGGTGATGTGATTCATCTGAAAATTTTTTGACCATTTGCTGTAAGCATCAATGAGGATAAAATAATACTGCCCCTTGATGGGTCCAGTGAAATCTACTAATGATAATGCTATTTATTTATTATTTTTTTTTCTAATTTGGCTATAATAATGCTCTGCCAATGTCAGTCATCTGGATGTATGATCTATTACCTTTTGGCTGCCATCAGGAAAAATGTGAGAAATGACAGCTTTAATACCATAATTGGAAGCATCAGAGACTATAAATATTATCCATGGATGCGTTGTAATGTGTCAGCAAAAGATTGGATGAAAGTAAGGACTTTACCTTTTTTGATGGCTGCCTAGAATGTGTCAGGACACTCACATGCAACATTTTTTTTTTTTTTTTTTTTTTTTTTTTTTTTTTTCAGAAGATTGTTGAGGGGGTGCACAAACTCAATGAAGTGCAGGCAAAAGAAAAAAAAAACACTGTAGTGGCTAACCAAGCCAAGGGAAGAATGTGATTTTGTTGGTGCTAGCATGTTTTTTATTGCAAATTATATTCCAGGTTTGGTCATCTACCATTTTTGTCAAAAATAAACCCAAGATATTGATATTCTGCTTTAAGATTGAATTTGTGTTGAATTGGGCAGAAAACCAAAAATAAATGTTGCAAAAGTTCATCTTGAGTTGCACCTACAATGATGATGTCATTGATGAATGCTGCAACTCCTGTCAATCCGGCCAGCATGGTGTCAATTGTCTGTTGGAATGTGGCTGGTGCTGGTTTGACCCCAAAGCTAAGACAGTTAAATCTAAATAACCCCTCGTGGGTGTTGATAACAAATTCAAGTTAAAAAAAAAGCATCAGAAGGATAAACCTTTGCTAAGCAAAATCTGCCATTCAGTTTTGTGAAAAGATCCTCTAGCACTGGAAGTGGCTACTTATGTGCATCCAAAGAATCATTCAAACTGGTTGACTAATCAGCATATATTTGGACTTTTCCATTTGTCTGTTTAACAGCTACAATAGGAGCTGCGCAGGTGGAGTAATTAGCAGACTCTATTACTCTGTTGCTGAAGATTTTGCAGTACTTTTTCAACCATATTCAGAGCAACATAGGGTTCTGACCATTTTTGTCTAAAAATGGTTTTGAATCTAGTTTTTATTTCAGAGTAGCTCTAATTGTACAGCACCCAAGTCCATCTTGAAAAATATCACTAAACTTGTTTTTAAGTTTGTCCATGAAATGATTTTCAGTATCAGAAACTGATGTGAGGTTGAACACACTTGAGAGAAATTTCAAAAAGGTTGAGTTGTTCTATCCGGACAAAAGCAATTCAATTTCAAATTACCTGTGAGATAATGCACACCAGAAAATCTATTTCGAAAGGAAACATTACAAGTTAACACAGTTAAACTAATTGTACTTCCAGATATGCTCATTGCTGTATGATCTGTTTCAGACACATGTGACTTCAGTTTATACCCAAGTCAAATGTGATATTAACATTATGTCCAGTGCTGTATCAAACTGGAAAGAAACTGGTTTGTTGTTTACAGAAACATGTTTTCTGCAGCATTTGTAATCCACTTTGAATGTCACAGACTCTGTTTATTTCAGACTTTTCCTGTTTGTGTTGTTGTTTTTTTTTAATGGTTGAATTTTTTATGTGAATTTGGATTGCAAAACTAATCTTTTATATCCATTCTAGTGACAAATATTTTGCACTTATGTCTCTTAAACAAACAAAAGCATGAATCATGCCAGCATTTTGAGCAAGGTTTCTTTTCATTACAAAGTTGTTTTCTTGTATGGATGTTGCTGGTTATTGATAAATTACTGTTTTTTTTTTGGCACCAGCATAGTGTCTCTTGTTGCTTAATAAATTATTGCATTCAGTGATATAGGGTTTTTAGCATAATGACTGTCCTGTTTCAGTTTTGAAAGAAGTTTGGTGTGAACGTCGGCATGAGTGGAAGATTTTAATCCTGCAATAAAAATTTAACCTTTTAAACTGTTTCTCTGAGATTTTAATTTAAATTTTTCCCATTTTGAGAGTTGGAACATTGACCCCATCACATTGATGTATGAGACTGTCGCTATGAGGTCTGTTTTTGTTATTAGGTATTGTTACAGGTGAATAATGCCAGCTCAGAAATCCTTTACTTCTAGCCCTCTTAATGTAGGGGAAAATAATCCTGGACGAAGATTGTTGTGATCTCCTTAGTTCAGAAGATTCAGTATGCAAAAATCAAGGCAGTGGAACTTCTCAAGTTCGAAATATTGTGACTTGGCTGGGAGCCTGGGCATTGAGACAAGTTCACTCGCATATAAGAACAAAAAGTCAACTAGGAGAAGAAGGGGTTACATAGGTTTGTTGGGGTGCATCAGATTCCTCTACACAAACTGGCGTGAATACTACTGTAAAACAAAACTACATCAATGGGAGAGCTAGCATTGGGATGAAATCAATCATATTGATAAACATAGAAATATTGAAAGAAAAAATGGAAAATCCAATTATTTTTTTTTTTCCCTTCTTGCTATACTTAAAAAAATCTACCCCATATGAAGGGTGTACAAAGGTAAAACTCGTATACTAATCAACAAGTATCTTCTAGATGGTCAAATTTCTTCAGCAACCTGACTACTGGGGAAAATAAAATTTACTTATCAAAACTTATAACCCCCTTTCTGCTAAGCCCCATGGAGTGGAATTATGTTCAAGATTAATAAAAGAATACAGTTAAAGGTACACTCTGAGAACTTTTCAAAAAGATTACAGAAAAAATTACTTACAATATGTAAGGAAATATAAGCTTTTCTGTCAGGGTACATCAAGCATTACCAATTGACCAACACTTATACTACTGATATTCAGTTTAATTCTAATACATTATTATATAGTTGTTTTTTTTAGTATGATTGTAACATCATGTGTATGCAAAAGCCATAACTGCAGCACAATCTCTTTGATAATTTTGATCTTATTAACATATATCCCACCATTATAAGTATCCAAAGATTTTATCAACTCTGCCATTTTGATGTTGTGAATAGGGAACATTTCGTTTCTGATAAAGAGTGATTAAAATTTGGTGTCATTGTCACTTAAATATTTTCCAGTTTCTTTTGTATTGCAATACTTTTCATTTTCATTATGTAAATTTTGCTGAAATTGTGCTAGGAAGTATAATCGTCTCTTCATTTTGATAAATTTAGTATCATTCAAACATTTTAATTTGACAGTTTCTAAATTTTATATTAGCACCATATTTTTTTTTGTGTGTGGCAGGTCACATGGAAAATATGTATTTGTTTACAATGTTCAGGCTGTTGTTATCATCTTCATTCACTACATTTCAGCCATTGTATACTTCGGCCTTCTTCAGTTGATTTCAAACTGAACACTTTTTCTCGTGCCTCTTCTGGTTCAGGGATGGCATGTGGAACTAGAACAATCTACCTCTGTAGACAAAATAAAGGGTTTGGTTCAAAATTCCAGTCACCTAAAAAAGGCTGGAGTGTACAATGACTGAAGTGTGAATATCCCAACAAAAATGAAGACAACAGCCTGAACAATGTAAATAGAGTAAATAATTACAATACCTCATCTCAGAAATATAGACCAAATGTGTATTGTTTGAAAGCTTGAACAAATAAAGATTTATACAAAATATAACTACACATTTTACCATTCTTGTCCTTTAAAGAGATATTAGCATTGCCCATTTAGTGCTATGTTCCTTGTCCTATTTCTGTTTGCAACTTATATGAAATGGTTACTTTTTCTCTTACATGAGTAACTTGTATTTTCTCATTTTTTGTGTTCTGCTATTGTACTTCACTTGTCCATTTTCCTTTCTTTCTTTTTTTTTTCTTCTCATACCTTTGCAGTGTGAGGTTTATCTCATGAAAGGATTTTTTTATTCAGTTGGAAGACATTTTAGCGCAATAACCTTCAACAAGCTATAACCAATTATTTCTCCTGCAGTCTTTAACTAGCTGCATTTTCAGTCCTGAGCATAAAATCCATGGCATTTTGTTCAGTTGTCTTTTTTTATCTTTTTGAAAATTTGTGCATACGGTGATGATTTTTGGTTTTCATGTCCTTTTAGTAATTGTAATACTTTTCTTCCATTTTCTTGGCATTTCTTAGCAAAAGACTTCAGTCATCCAGATATTGAATTAACTGTGAATGCATCACAATTTTTCTATTTATAATCTATTTGTGGCAGATTGTGCTTGGATCATTGTTGCGTAGAGCTTTTGTAACCTCATACATCCAAGAAATTTGACATTTTGTAGTTTATATACGTGTCACTATCAGATAAGCATTGTCACCTGTTGATGATTTTTAATTTTTTTTTTTTTTTTTATACACATTGTCCTCATCTCAGTTTTTGTCATCACAATGTTTTCAGCTGTTGTACCATTCAGTCTTCATCTGGTGCTTTTTGATCTAGGTAATCTTCAGGGAATATTGAACTAAACACTTTGTTCTAACTACAGGGATAGATTGTTCTTGTTCTGCTGGCTGGAAGAACATTGAAAAGCCATAATTAGCAATGGGACAGTAAAATCAGGCATAGTTGATCATCTACAGAAGGAAAAGGGTAGTCATTAACCCTTGTGGAATGAATTACAAAACATATTAGATGGAAATGAACACTGGAGAGTCGGTTGTCTCCTAGCATAGAAATAAATGATATATGAGCTGTTAATTAATAAAGAAATGACAGGTTTCAATAGCAGCCACGGTAAATATTGAAGCCTCAGTGAGTGCAGTCAAGTAGTAGTAGTAGCAGCAGCAGCATTACTCGTCAGCAGTCATGTTAGGTTTAAAGATCCAAGTACTCCACTCTAAATCATCTTACAATAGCCTAGGGAATTAGGTGACATAGTAATTGTGAGTTCAATCCCTGGACTAAGCAGTATGTATTTGGACTCTGTGGAAATGGAGAGAGCAATATCTGAACAGTACTAAATAAGAACTAAATGAAATATCCTTAGACATGATCAGCAGAACGAAAAAAATTTATATTTGTAGAGTAAAAGATTCGGTTTGAAATTCACTGACAAGCACTGATGAAGGCTGGAGGGTACAATGGTCAAAACGTAAGAATAACAAAGATGAGGACAATATTCAGCATGTAAATAATGGTAACATTTCATCCTAGAAATTTAGACAGATTTATGTATATTTATTTGCCCATATGCTAACCAACACAAATGTCCAAATGTTTAGAATTCAATATGCTAGCTTTGTAATTTGGTCTATCATGAAAAACGGAAGAGTTTCTATCAAATCAGAATGATTGCAATATTTATTATTTTTATCTATCCTTTTTAGGGATTTGATATACTGTTTCTGATGCCCAGAGAGGTTACATAAAAAATCAGTCTTAGGACAAGTTTTACATTCTACTTATGCTATGTGGGCAGTTACAAATAAAGCAATAGTGTCTTCTGTCTAGCCATTTGTTTTAACAGATTTTAATTTTATTAAAATATAGTAAAAAGAAAATAAGGGAATTTTATATTAAAAAAAAAAAATTTAACTTTTGAAGATACAGTGTGTTATATTGCACACAGATTTGCATCATTTTCTTAAAAAAAAAAAGAAAATTAAGGACAGAAAAAATTCTTCAATAATACATTATTTAAAAAAAAAAATATTTAGAGTACTTTCTAATTTAGTCACCATCATATGTCTAGAACTCTGCCCAGTTTGTGGAAATAATCAAAGATGCATCCATCCAGACATCGAGCCTGGATGTGGTGATTTTTTTTTTTTTTTTTTTTTTTTCATCAAGGTACCTATGGAGGAGGCACTGGGTAGTCAGGGACAGACTGGCCTGTGGATCCTCCCTAGGTGAATGTACCAGTATCCCAATAGATAACCTGATGGAGATGCTAACTTTCTGTATGCAGACAACATACTTCTGAATGTCAGACATATATTGACAGGTTGAGGGCTTAGCAATACGTACACCATTATCACCAACAATGGCAAACCTGTATATGGGATAATTTGAGGAAAGGGCATTAGAATCTACACCACTAAGGCCAAACCTATGGCTGAGATACATAGATGATACCTTCATACTCTGGCCACACTAGGAAGACGTCCAGCTACTACTGGACCATGTGAACTCAATAAGATCATCAATACAGATCACAGAGTGAGAAAACGGCAGCATACTCATCTTCCTGGATGTACTAATATATTGAACAGAGCATGGGTTCAAGATATCCATATACTGCAAGCCAACATTCACCGGACAGTACCTCAACTTCAACTCCCACCATCCATACAATGTAAAGAAATGGATCATGTGTTGCTTACAGCATCGAGCAAAAGTCGTAAGTGGTGAACCAGAGACATACAAACAAGAAACGGTCAGTATAAGCAGTACCCTACAACGTAACAACTATCCTAGGTACATGGCAGCAGCTCCGACAAACTGGGATAGAAGGATACAAGAGGATAACATCACTCAGAAAACAGCTTCAGTCTACCCTATGTGAAGGGATTATTGGAGAAAATACAAAATACCTGTGGTCCATATAACATCAGGACAACCTTCAAAAGTGGTTCAACACTTCAGACACCTCTTCTGAGTATGACTTCCCCACCTTCCACAAAGACCATTACTAAGGACTGTGTATGACATCCTGTGCAGATTTGGTAAGAAATACAAGGGGGCAACAGGCTGCCCCCTTATGGTAAGACTGCAAGGACATTGTAAAGCAGTAACATGAGGGGAAATAGAAAAATCGGGCATTGTTGACCACATATGGAGGGGGGAAAAAGGAGACCACTGCCCCCCTGTGGGATAATGTTGAAATAATAGAGAACATCATTGGAAAATACAAAATTTTAAGGAATCGGCATATATGCTAGGCCACAAAAATCTGAACCGACCAAGCATAGAAATTAAGACAATATGGGAACCAGTAATAAGGAGAGCTAGAGAAAAGCAATGAATAACAAAAATTGCAATATAAGCTCTGGTAAAAAATGCAATATTAATAATACTGCAATTTTTCTTTTATTCTTAGTATGAGCACTGGTAATTAAAAAAAAAAAAAAAAAAAAAATTTTTTTTTAGAGACATTAGATTTATAAGTCCCAAAATTTCATACACATGTCCTCAAGGACACATGGCCAAGTGGATAAAGATGTTGGTTAGACCCAAAGAGCTGTGAATTCAATACCAGGCCAAAGCGGTGGTGAACCAAAACTTAGAGATATCCAGGAGAGGTATGGAACTAGAACAATCTACCCCAGTGGACGAAAGGGTTTGGCTTGAAATTCCAATCACCTGAAGAAGGCCAGAGCGTACAACTATATGGCAATGAAAATAACAGTTTGAGTAATGTAAATAATGCCTCATAATACCTCATCTTAGAGATATAGAAAGGTAGTGAAGCATATACAGCTTCAACCTCAAAAGCTGGATTTCCCTAATATTTAATTTTTATACTGGAGATAATGTGTTGTTTTGCAAATTCTGTCTCCATGTTGTTGATGTTCTTAGGTTTAACACAATCAAAGATCATCTACAAAAAAAAAAAACTTAAACTAAAAAGGTTTTCAAAAAATTATTTACACTAAAAAATAAGACAATTACAACTTTGGTGAGGTATAAAGAAATGAAATGATTTTTTATTTCTTCAATTTTTTTTTTTCTCTGTACACTTTATCTGCTGTCCTATATGAAATTGACAAAATTAGGCCATTTGCAAAGAAGGTGGTTTTTATCCAAAGTTGGCTTTTTTTTTTTCTTTTTTTTTTTTGTGCCACTGTGTGTGAGAGAAGAAAATGGCCTTAAAAGCCAAACGTAAGATTGTACTCATACACTGACACCTCCATGAAACCTTCATATGTAGACCATGTCCTGGGTATGACGATAAACTACATCCGCATCCAGGCTAAACTATGTACAACAGCAAGGCCTCTGATCAGGAGGCTTTGAGGAGCATGGAACCTCCTCTTAATTGCTGGTGTTCCAAGGTCCACCCTGACCCAGGGTGGTAGCACCTGTTAGGGTCCACGCTATGGGCAAATACTGAAACTGAGGTAAAAAGCATTATAAAAGGTTTTAATACCAGAAATACTTTGTAAAAAAAAAAATGATTACCAGCTATACATTTTTGAGGAAAAAAAATATTAACAGAAATAGATTTTTGACAAAACAGAAATATTACCAGAAAAAAAATATTTTTGGCATTAAATGACCCATTGAGGGTGATATGCCGTAAAACAAAACAAATTCTACTTACTGAACTAAACATAATACTCAAACCTGAAACGATAAAAGCTAAAAATAACCAAAAAAAAACAACTGAACACTCCACATGAAATACCACAAAACAAACTCCAAAAGATGAAACCAAACACCTCAGCATAAGCCAAACAGACCTGCAAAAGCAAGACAAAGAATCTACAGCAAACAACCTGAAAACTCAAAACAGATTTTTACTTCTCAACAAAATAGAACAAGAACAATCAGAAAACACAATCACAACTGAACTTTTGAAAAGAACACACCATGGAAAAAATGCGACTTAAAAAGACACAAACTCATAAGCCAGCCGAGCCAACGATCAACTTCCAAGAACAGATCAAAAACCCAAATACCCCCCCCCCCCCGGAAAAAAAAAAGAAACAAAAACCCTAGCAACATGACAACTGAGAATACCCCACCATTCCTAGAAGAGATGGATATATCATTAAAAAAAACAAAAAAACACATAATGAACACAAGACGACACAAAATTCTCCACTAATTACAGACCTAAACCCAGCTATGTGTCTTCTGGAAACCTTAAAGAATAACAGACATCAACAAGATATACAGTTTCCTTTCAGAAATCGGTATCCATAACAAAATTTAAAAAAATGTTACAATTTTTTTGAAAGAGACATGGATTCAAATACAAAAAAATTAAACCCCTTAAAAAAAGGGAAAAACTTAGAGGAAGCAAAAAAAAAAAAAATTGCACAAGTCAGAAAATTAAAAATGCATCCACTTCCATTCTTAATAGAAAACTCAATAATAGAATGTCTCAGCACAAAGTAGTTTTTGTGTCATCACAAGTTGTTATCTCTAAGAACTTTTTGAAGTATTTTGCTGGAATGTTAAACTTGAAAGTTCTTTCAGTGTAATTCTTCTCAGGAAAGCACAGGAAAAAAATGTTCTGTCCTGGGGTTTGAATCTGTTGGCTCTTTCTTTCTCCGTTTTGATTTATGACCCCCTTTGACTGAACCAGTCTTCTTGAAGCTTGGGCACTAATTCCTTCTTCCACCTCGACTGTTAATTGCTTTCTTCTCAACAGTTCCTCTTTTCTCCTGCTTACCTGCACACAGCAGTCTTTTTTATTGAAAAAAGTGCCGTCATACTGGCTCATTTTCAAGTTTTCACAAGAGCTTCAAGAGATCGTCTCTCATTGGCTAATATATATATATATATAACATTTCTCAAAGAATTTTGAAAATGAATCCGCAACAATTCAACAAATAATTTTAGTCATCAAGCACTGAGTCAAAAGGATCATAAAAAATGTAGACATTTTTACACAAAATGTCTGGCCTTCATAAAAATACACTTCTCTCAAAAAACGTGTATTGAAAAAACGTAGATGATTATTCATTTACAATTTTAACATTTTTTTATAATAAATTTGATATAGACTTAAAAAAAAAAACATCAATACGTAAAAAAAAAAAAACATGCTTAGTAAATCTGTGCCAACATTTCCTGACTATATTTAGGAGACACTGCTGATACATTTTT
Source organism: Acanthosepion esculentum (assembly GCA_964036315.1). Taxonomy (NCBI): domain Eukaryota; kingdom Metazoa; phylum Mollusca; class Cephalopoda; order Sepiida; family Sepiidae; genus Acanthosepion; species Acanthosepion esculentum. Next base: position 161,874,306 of record OZ038475.1, on the reverse strand, counting down.
TTCTAATCCCCTTCACCTTCTGTAAGTTGAAGGTGTACGGTATCAATGCATTTTATTTCTTCCAGGCACCTAGATGGAACTTGTGCTTAAAAAAACCTTTGATTTTTCTATTACAGATTCCTGGTGGAAGCATTGAAGATTCCTCTGTCTTGCAAGGTGTTCTTATCAATAAAGATGTCACGCATCCAAAAATGAAGAGGTACAATCTGTAGAATTTTTTATTTATTTTGCAAAAAGAAGTTGCTTAAATGTTTAAAAGATATCATCTCTCATTTTGGTGTTGTGTATTCTTGGAAGTAGAATTTAAAAAAAAATTTTTCCACTTTTCTTTTATAGGAAGATAGAAAATCCACGCATTCTTTTACTTGATTGTTCTTTGGAATATAAGAAAGGTGAAAGCCAAGTAAGTAATTTTTGTACAGTTTTGTCATTTTCTGGCTTCCTTTTCTTATTCAATAAGTATAAATTTTCAAAGTATTGAGGAATAACTGTTAAAATAAGTTTGCAGTATATATTTAGGGGTTATTTTTATTTTTTTCCTCTAGTTAGATTTTATCAGGTCATTACATTCAACAGCTGCTAGAGTAAGCAACATAACATAAATAAAAAATAATCTCTGCCAAGATTTGAATTTGTATCCATATCCTGGGAGCTAATCTGTTATAAATGTTGCCTTGATGGATTTAGTCATAAAGGCATAATTTCATTATGGAGCCAAATCTTACAGCCATAAAGTTTACATTTATTATTCATACTTTTTTTTTTATTATGTAATAGTATAACTTACACCCTCTCTACTTCCCATCTCTGTCAGCTTTGAGTAACACTGATCTTATAGATCATTTGACTTCCTTTTCTCTCCTCAGTTGGGGGCCGGTGTGTGGTTGCAATTGAGTTGACTCGGGTTTCTCAAAATCTTACAATATTGAGATTGATTGCAAAGTCTAGTGTAGACCCCTCTATGCACATTGTGTACCATAGTTAAGAAGGAATAATTCTCAACTTACAGACATGGTAACTTTTGTATAGTTGCATCCAAGGGTATGTTGGAATAAAAATTCCTTCAATAAAATGCACAATGCTGTTGATAACTCTAACAGGTTTTTTGAATATAAAGAAAAACTGGCAAAAAAAGAGTCTCTATTATCTACTGAAGGCCTAAGCTCTCTAGTTACTGGATGGTGACTTGAAAATTTAGCAGTAATTGTTATAAAATAGTGGAAGCAACCGAATGTGTCTGTATATTCACTCCTGCCACCAAAAGATTTCTTGTGAGATGGCAGTTGTCTGGCGACACCTTGTTGGTTTGAATTCTCCGTCTGTCTTTGGGCCTGATGAGCTCCCACTTATATATAGATTCTCCCCCTCCAATTTGGCATAGATATATCTAATTTCTCCACCCTGACTGTCTTAACCTTAGATCTTGTTAATAACCATAGTACAAGTTTTGTTTGGTATTTTTGATATCTTTAAGTAAATATTATGGTGATTTAGGGTGGACAGCATCAACATAAACAAGGTTGGGAATTAACAAAAAACAGGTACTTTCTTTATTTAAAAGAATTTGAATCACTCTCTTCTGTAAGTAATAACGTGTTTTGGACAGATAGCATAATTTAAACAATGATGAATGTGTTTTCAATATTCCTTAAGAAACCACCATTTTCATCAAGTTATCAACAGTATTTCTGCTGGTCATGATAGTCACCTATGATTTAGACTGACAGATTTGTATTTGTGTAGTCTTAGTTAAAGAATGAAAGAATTAAACTCACTCTTGATGCCTTTATCCTTGTCCATAACAGAAGTTATGTACCTTTTTACTAAATTTGTCACATCATCCGACTAGTCATGACTTTCTCCACCTTTCCCACTTGTCTCTGGGCTGTTTTATATGCTGCCCAAAAAAATCTCATCTCAACATAACATTTCTGTGTGTTTATGCTGTCTGTTTACCCACAATTTATATTGGTCCTTCTGTCGGTGAAAAGTATTTAATCTAATATTGTTCAATTTCCTCTCTCCAGGTGAAATAGGTGGGAAATGTGTCAAACGTTGGTAGAATTTTCTTTACATTTCATTATCAGAGACCGAGTAGGTACCTTTTGCACATAGCTAACAACTACTTGAATCTTGAAGTGAGATTCATTATATGAAGATTTTAGATCATCTTTCATTGTTATGATTTTAATTCTAGAATTTCATTATTAGATAGGATTGTTTAGCAAGTCATTTCCATTCCAAAAAACATATCACCTGTTCAAACAATTCCTTCTATTGCCTGTCATTTTTACTGTCCTTAAACATGTTCTACTTCAGTTGTCCAGTCACTTCCATATTTGGCAATAAATTCATGAAGGTCATTTACATACTCTACCATGAATTTCCCATTTTTATATATTTATCTTTTTTTTTTCTGTATCTTTTCTATCTACTTTAAATAAATTTCTGCTAAGGGAATAAAAAAAGAAAATTGAGAGTTAATTTGTTTTTTGTTTTTTTTTAATTTGTCTAAAAGTTCTGCACAACATTCTACTGTAAATGTTTTTATCTTGCCATATAACTTCTATGAATGAATCCTTGAATCCAATGCTATAGTTATGTTAGCAATTGCTTTAAGAATAAGACATTGTTATAATCTGTAATATTTTCATTTATTTATCATAGGTTTTCATCTTTTTTTTTCTTGTTTTTTGTTTTTTAGACTAATATAGAGATCAGTGGGGAAGAAGATTTTGCGTAAGTATTAAATTCCTGTTGGATAAAATATTTTATGATTAGTTTTCAGAAAATTAATTACCTTTTTGTCTATTAATAAAATATCCATTGCTCAAATAAACAAGTAGTGTCTACTTGCTTGACTTAATTGGTGCCTTTTATTTATTTTTTTTATTTATGTAAAAAAGTAAAAGATGTATTAAAAATGTCTAATGTTTATCTTTTCAAATAACTACATTTTGTTTTTGTTTCTATCCTTGTGTGTTTATTTCATAGTAAAATCCTGCGCATGGAGGAAGAATATATTGAGCAGATCTGTAATGAAATCATTGCTTTTAAGCCTGACCTTGTTATCACAGAAAAGGGTGTCTCTGATTTAGCCCAACATTTCTTGGTCAAGGCTGGAATTAGTTGTATCCGCAGAGTAAGGAAAACTGACAACAACCGTATTGCTAGGTAAGTATTTGAAATGATAACAAAAGTAAATAAAGCTCAAGACTTAGTATATTTTGGTATTTTTTTATTGAAAAATATAGGTAGGATTTTTTTTTTTTTACTAGATCTTTAAGGATGGTTAAAAGAATTTAAGACATTTTCTAATATTTCATCGTAATGTCATGAGTTATAAAGTATTTACTTTTAACTTAAGTTTGAATTAATCTTGTATAAAATTTTACATATTAACTTAATTTGAATTTACTGTCAAATTTAATTTTGTATTGAGAATTTTAAACCTTTAAAATTTATTAAATAAATTTTGGCACTGTTTTATTTAGATGGAATATAGATTGACATTTTTATAAACTCAAGTACATATTTAAATTCTCATGTTTTATTGTCAGAGCTTGTGGGGCAACCATTGTTAACAGAACTGAGGAAATCAAGGAAGAGGATATCGGCACTAGCTGTGGTCTCTTTGAAATCAAGAAAATTGGTGATGAGTAAGTTAAAGAATTTTTCTTTTTAATGCATTTATCTTGAAATTAATTTAATGCTTGTTTTTGTAATGGTTTTGTTGTTGGTGATGGCATAACAATCACAGCATTTAAGACTTTGTTGGTCAACTGAAGTATCTTATTAGATCCACTAATATACTGGATAGTTTCACCCTATCACACTTGTAGGAAGGGAATAGGATGTGTGAAACTTAATAGGTAGGTATTTTAGCTCTGGCAACAGAAAGATGCATGACTGATTTCATTCATTTTTAATTAATGTTATTTCAACTTTGTCTTCTTTTCAGATACTTCACATATATGGTAGATTGCAAAGATCCAAAAGCCTGTACCATCTTACTGAGAGGTGCTAGTAAAGATATTCTTAATGAAGTTGAGAGAAATTTACAGGATGCTTTAAATGTTGCTCGAAATGTTATTCAGGAACCAATTTTAGTACCAGGTGGAGGTGCAACAGAAATGTCTTTAGCACATGTAAGTTTTTGAAAAATTAGAACAAATTATTTGTGTATTGCTTAGTCGAATTTTAATCTATTTATGTATGGGTATTTACTTATTCACCCTTTATTTATGGGAGATATCCAATACATGTGAGTAGATGCTTGAAAGTACAGGTGGTACCAAATTCTATATCATAAATATATAAAAATTTCTGTAAGAAGAGGTTTGATGTTTTATTTTTATTTTATTTATTTATTTTTTTTTTTTTTTTTTTTTTTTTTTTTTTAACAATTTTAGCATCAAACTTTTCTTGTTAAATCAATAATTTTCACTTTAACTTAATGGAAGCTCTTTTGCTTTCTCTCTGGCATATCTGAATTGCCAACATCTGCATTTCTCCATTTTAAAATAATTATTTAGTAAAACTTATGAATTATTTATTTCTGGATTAGCTGTGAACAAGTGAAACTGCTGAATTTTAATGTAATTTTGTAAAAAGCCAAGTAATTCATTCTTTGGATTTAATTGGTACTTTTATGTAAAAGTGAAAATCAAAATAGACGTTAAATTTTTAGGCCTTTTAGATTTCATTTAAATTTTGCATTTCTTTGTTTAATTTGCGTTATATGATGAGGTACTGAAAAATATTCTAGTCAATGTTCAGCACCTCTTCACATATTCAAATTTGAATCACTTGTGTTATTGAAATTATCTTTATATTACATGACTGCTTTGACTTTCCAGTTATTTGGTCTTGATGCAGTATACTAAATTGTCATTCATTTCTAAGAATATTCTCATTTTAACATGACAAGGCACTGATCCTGATTTTGATCCTTAATTGGTGCTTTCTAAATTAATGAACTCATTTCCCTTGGCTATTTTGTGGAAATGATGGGGGGGGGGCATGGCATATGTCTTTTTCTTGCTTCATTCTTTCTTTAGCTTTTAATTTTGAAACACTGAAGATATGAAGTCTATCAGAAGAAAGCTGTCTACTTTGAATATCAGTCCTGCATGTTTTCAGTTACATTGATCCTGGATCATGTCTGGAATATTAATGAGAAGTTTTAATTTTTGAGCTAAATGTATCTGATTTCTGTGATTATTTTAATTCAACTTCTAACAATGACTACTTAAAATAATTAAATTCATCAGTTTATAATAACCTTTTCTTTTTCTTAGGCTCTCAATGAGAAAGCTAAAAGTATAACAACTGTACACCAGTGGCCATACCGAGCCATTGCTAAAGCTTTGGAAGTGTTGCCTTTGACTTTGATTCAGAACTGTGGTGCTAGCACCATCCGTACTTTGACAGCGCTTAGAGTAAGTTTCAATATATTCTTAATATCTCTTGTTTTTAGCAGATTTTTGCTCTATAAAGCTTTTTACATCAAATGTTTTTTATTTTAATTATTTTATAAAAGTTTATTAATTTTTCCTTTCTTCAAAAATGTAATTTTTCTAGGCCAAACATGCTCAGCCTAATAACACCACATGGGGTGTTGATGGAGAAACAGGAGAAATCGTTGATATGAAGCAGTTAGACATTTGGGAGCCATATGCTGTGCGAGCACAAGTTTTCAAAACAGCAATTGAAGTAAGTTTATTTCTCAGTTTTCTTTTTTTAAATATGAAATCTTATTTTTCTTTTGAAATAACAATCATCTGATGACTTAGACAACTTGTTTTTAAAATAACTGTAATTCTATTTAAATTTATTTTCATATAAAAAATTATAGAAAGCAAATATGTAGGAATTCAAGTTTCACTTAAATTTACATAATCTTTATTTTTGTGATAAATAATGCAGGAGAGTTCCTTAAGAGGCAACCAACTGAATATTTATCTGATTTATCCAAAACATAGCCATGTCATACCAACTCAAAAGCAAAATTATGTTTGACTATTTAAACAACTTGTTTAATTCAAAAAAATGTTCATGAAACCTTTGTCCTTTCTATAAACGCCACTGTATTGTTTTTCAGACTGCTATCTTACTGTTGCGTATTGATGACATTGTATCTGGTGTAAAGAAAGGGGATAAAGATTCCAGCACCCCTGCTGCTCCAAAGGCCCCTGAAAATCCAGAACCGGAACAATAAAATAGCTTCAATTACTATAATTTCACTACTCACACAAGCTTTACTTTTTTTTTTTTTTCCTTTCCCCACTTCCAAATGTCATGCTTCACCCATTGTTTATTGGGTGGTTTTTGTGTATTTTTCTTTTTGTTTTTGCCATGTTTGAATGCTTTGTCTATGTGAACTGTGGCTCCATTTGTATTGAATTTTCATCTGTATATCATTGGCCCTTCTCTTGGTCTGGGTCAAGCACTACATGTGCCACCAACTGTCATATGTGGATAATAAAACCAAAACTACATAATACAGCTTTTTGTCTCCCTTTGTTCTTTCTTAACCTATGACTGGTATGAATGAAAAGTGAAGATTTTTCAATCTATAATTAAATCTCTTGCAAAAATTCTTGGAAAGTTATTAAACTTTTTTTTTTTTTTTTCTTTCCAATAAATTTTATAAAAGTTTCTGCTATTAACAAAAATTCTTCAGTTTGATCTATTTAATATGTATATGTTACATAAATCAAACATTGAAGAATTGAACATGAGTTTTAATTATTACTACGGGAATTTTTTTAGAAAAATTCGTAAGTTATACATTTGGCTATGATCTTTTTAATAAAACTAAGAAAGAAATTAAATGTGCAAAATTCTGATTACATTTTTAAAATAGGGCATTGATAAAAATTTAAAATAGATTTATACCTATACTGTTGGACTTGAGATCCTAAAATAAAATTAAATAGGGTAAGTGAATGTACATAATATTGTTTTCAAAAAACCTTTAAATAAATTTTTATAAATACCAAAAATTTTATTAATTTTCATTTAGTAGATTTTTAAAATTGAATATGCAATGCAAAATCCATCTAGTTTTGTGCTGATATAAGGACACATTTAAAAATTTAGATTTTAAACACGCATAACTGTTTCCATGAAAAGGTTACAAATAATTTTGTTAGATATTTTTTAAGAATCTTTTCAATGATATAAATATTTGAAAATATGTGCTAGTTGAAAACTAGATAGATTTTGTGAAATACTTGCAGTTTATAATTTTAAAAATCTAAAATTCAAGTAATGAAAAATGTTTACATTCAAATATTACAGTAACAAAAAGCTTTAGGTGTATGCTAAAATTTCCAACAAGAATTTACTGGGTGATTGGAGTTTTTGGTATCCTCTCAACCCTCATTCTCAGATATCCTAGTTCATTTTCAGATATAAAATACAATTTTTTTTTTTCCTCATAATCATAAAATATTCTCCCTCGTGTATACCTCTTCAGGACTGGGTAGGTGAGAGTTCTCCAGTTTTTTTTTTTTTTTTTTTTTTTTTTTATTGCTCTTGGCAATATTTGCTTCAATATTTTTTGCCATTGTAGTATTTGTTCATTTCTCCAACTTTCAGCATGTCTTGCCTTTGATGTGTTCTGTCAGTATTAAATTAAAACAGTAGAATCAAATCCAGTTCTTCCAAAACAAAAATAGATCACAAGTTCTCCATATCTTGGACCAATACAAATGAAATACCATTTAACTTTCCAGAAGTTGAACTCCATATTCACCATATATATATATATATATATATATATATATAATAAAACCCTAAATCACAATGGGCTTGGGGCTAAAATCAAGACCCTAATAAAGAGGATTGATTTCCCATTCATGTGCAAGCAAAACTGATGAAAGTAAATACTATAATGACTTCTCAGTTGCATGTAAACTGATCCAAATTATAGACAAGCCAACTCATGTTCCCAATATGGTAGGGTATCATACAAATCTGCTAGACCCTTTTCTCTCCTTTCATAACAAATATTCCACAGTAGTGTTACCTCCCTTGGTCTCTTCTGACCATTCGCTGATATGTGTGAGGATTGATGCTAATCCAAAGGCATCAATCTGATGTCCTATTTCCTAGAACAATTTTTCAGTACTCCATAGCTGACTGGGATAGTTTCAGATCTTTCATTGTATAATCCTTCTTTCTCAGCATTCTTCAAAAACTGACCATAACAGCCTCCCTCATTTCTAAATGGATTATTTTGAGCATCATGTTTTATAATATGTATCTGCAAAGGCTGACTAGTTAGCCTTGATTCATGCCTGAATGTACTGCTGCCATATTTCACTATAACCACAACCATCTCTAGTTAAATTATGACAAAACAGCCCTACCTTCTTTCTGATTTGTGTTCCTAGGCAGACGTTTAACATTCCCAGATCATTAGTGAATATCTATACAGTTTATGGATGCACCTCAAAAGATCAAGATGATCAGAGCCTGACAGCTGACCTAAATCTAAATGCTTAATGTTGGCAAAGACTGATTTTAACTTTTAATATCTCCAAAACCAAGCTCGTAATATTTCATCATCACCAAGGAGAACCAGAATGGTTGAATTCTCAATGAGGCCTCTTGCTTTGAATGTCTGTTGGGACTTAAATTCACTCTAGACCTCAAGTGGATTTCATATAGAGAGCGTGGCAGAAATATCTCCCACATAATGGTAAGGCATTAGTGGCAATGGTGTCTTGCCCTTATGTGGGAGGTACTTCTGACACACCCTGTATGTGACATCGCTGGAAATACTGAAAAATAGTTGGCCGTTGTACTTTTCAAAAAACAAAAAAAATACTTTGTTCCATCTATTATGCTTTATCTTTACATAAATCAGATCGGACACAAAATGGTGTATTGTTGCAATATCTGGAGTTGCCCAATCCTTATTTTTCAGACTTTACTGAGATCAAAATCATTTACACGACCTTGTAGGAGATTGACAATGTCTCTACATTGCCGTCCCTTTTCCCATGGATGCAGTGTTGCTTGGCTGTTCCTACTCTGTTGCTACTTCAATGGTAAATCTTCAGATGAGCTCCATTTTTTTAGTACGACTAAGGCAAACCTTTATGGCCAAGACCCACTTTGCTATGTCTACAGGGTTGAATCACCCTCATTTCCAACATATTCCTTTGGTAAATCTGGAAACTTCTTTGTACTCATTTTTTTTCTATTTTGGTAGTCTCACCATAACTCCTTTTCTATTCACATACAAGCTGTTAGCAGTGTAGATTGAAAGTGATTCACATATCAAGCATTGTTGACATTTCAAGAACCTTTTAAATGTAACACTTTATTGGGAATCATCTTTCACTTTAAAGTATTATTTAAAAAGATTTGTTTTCCTTTTGGAGTCCTAAAAGTATCACTACATACTGTCAGAAAATTAGTACAATTGCTTTTTTCAATGTTGTTGTTGGTGGTGGTGTGTGTGTGTGTGTTTTTTTTTTTTTTTTTTTTTTTTTTTTTCATGTTCAAGGGAGTTAAATCTGTTTTTATGACAGTCTTATTGAACTTGTTTATTAAAAACGGTAATTTCTTAAAAAAATAATAAAAAAAAAATGATCTAAGAAAATTAATTTTACATTTGATAATTCTCCCTACAAGTTTTCACTTAATGTTAATACTGAAGTTAATTTATGATGAAACAGTCGAGATTCAATTGTCCCATAAATTTGAGTTGAATCAAAAGTACTATGATTTGACTATTAAAAAAAAAGTCCTAGTATTAATGTTGAAATTTTTGTTTCAGTCAAACAATTTTTGTTTTCAGCTTATGCATAAAATGCAGCAATTGGAATAACTGCTTCTGTCATTAATCTATGAAAATCAACATGGAGTTATGTTTATTAATAGCAAAGATAACATTGAAGGAGGGAAGAATATACAAAACAAATATTTATGTGCGTTGCCTTAAGCAGTAGGTGGGGGAGGGGGATTAAATGAATTTCTGAAGTTACAAGGTGAAAATTTGTGACTTGAATCTGTCATGTTATAGATATATCCATTTTTGACCATGCACTTAAAACACGAATCTTGCTTTTTGTAAGCCAGTGAAAAATGCTAAAATGTTTTAGAGAAAAAAGATAGCAGTCATGCCTGGCTATTAAGAAATGCTGTGAACAAACTGTTATTACTAATATGTTTAAATGTCATATAATACATAAGCACGTATACTGTAATTAAACAATAAAATTATAGGAAAGATCCAATTTGTTAACCAAACTACTAAGAAAACAGAAATAACTAAATTGATGTTAATTATGTTTATACATGTATTGTTATATTATATTTCATTATAGTGATTGTTACAATTACAAAACATGAAGGATTGTATTGTTTCAAGGGAAGCATAACTTATAGATAGATATCAACCATAAAACAATATATGACCCAGAGACATTGAACCATGTTAAATTATTGTCTTAAAGATTGCGGACATTAATGTGTACACTAATTTAAGCTTGAATCCTTTCCATGCATACAATCTTCAAGGCATACAGTAATGGGTAACTGTAGACAAAGTTGAAAGAAATAATATATATATATATATATATAACTTTATAAAATTATTATGGTTTCAAGTAAATAATATTTGAAAATTATATTACTTTTCATAATATTTACATTTTTCAGTTAAACTTAAAATCCGTTAATTTTTTGGCGGTTCATCAAAACATGTCCTCTTCCCTTGAGTTCAGAATGCAAAAAAAAAAAAAAATAGTTTTTGTACAACTAACCTGAAGATCGTTTGTCTTATTTTTATTTTCTGTTTTTGATTACCTAAAGTCATATTTATCAACTTTGCATTTTCTAATCACATTCATTGTTACCAATTGATAGTTTAGGTGTTAGTACTGTCAAAAAGTAATATAAATGATTTTATTGTATGTTAAATGATGACTTCATAATGTCTGAGTATTTTAGGTTTAAATCCCAATATATATTTTCATTTTTTTTGTTTCTCTTATCCATTTGTAAAATGAACAAACATTTCAATACTTGTGTTTGTTTATTTATGTTCTATTTCGTACTTTATCTTTGGTTTCTGGTGATTTTGTTTATTTAACGTCTTATATGCTTAAAAAAAACATTAATATTCTTGAGCTTCTAAAACATGTAATGTATATAGTATGTTGTGGCAGAGGAGCTTGTACATCTCGAGGAACCTGACTACAATGCCGTTAGGAGCTCCATCTCCTGATAAGGCCATCTGTGGTGGTAAGGATTCAGGGAAGGGAACAGACTAAGAATCAGACATCTATCCAATCAAGTGGGAGACAGGAGCTGCAGAAGAAACCAATATGAGAAGAGCAATTCACAAAACAATTGCCTTAAAAAAAACAGGAGAGACAAAGAGCCAGAGCTCTCCATCCCCTGCTACACTACCATGTGGTGGCTGCAGACATCTCTTTAGATTCAACATCGGACTTATTTCACACAAGGAAATATCTATGAGTACCCCCAATGCTCAGCAACATGTTCTGCCAACAATGACAGCAATGGGATTGGGACAAAAATGACAAATGAAAATTGACAGTGAAAATTATAATTTCACTCCTGCATTCAAGGATTGATGGTGAATCTGGAGGCAATGGCAACATTTTAGCAGTACTCTATCTTGAGACAATACTATTTGCTCCATATGAAAAGGAGTCTAAAAAATGCTAGTGTCCTCTGTTTTCTTTTTACCAAATATCTTCAAAACAGCTGAATAACTCCAGAGATACATAATGACTAATATGCAGCTACACTTCCCTGGTGGCAAATGAGAAACTTGCTAGAAAAAGAAGACTAAGAGATCAGTGTTTTGTTCTGCTCTAATTGTATCTATGAGCTTTGCTTTCTTGATGAACACAATTGAAATAAAAAATCTGTCTGTTAGACAAGCCAATAATATTGTTACATGGTGGGGGACTCCATGGTTTCAAATGTTGACATCAGGCTAACAGGTCATTCTGACCATATTGTCCCCATATACCTTCCAACAACAACAAGCAGCATACCATTAGTGTGTATGTTTTAATCCACCAGAGGAGAAATGCAACATGAACTATGCAACCTCAAATATCCTCACAGCACCTAACATTATTGGTACCTTTAATGCCAGAATAGGTGATCATTTAGATGCCTTGGAAGGTGTTCTTACGAAGTATAGTGTACGACAATGCAATGAGAATGAATACTTCCACCTTGTGTTTGGTACAGAATATAAACTATGTATCACCAATACTTAGTTTTATTTTCTTTTTGCTGAATATGTGGATGCATTCCACTTCAAGACACAGTTACTTCTATAGACTATTTTCTAGTTCATTATAGAGATTCAAACGATATGACTCACATTATAATGATGCCCAATGCAGAGTACCATATTTTTCCTTGCTTTGTCTGCTGTATGAGAGCCTCTGAAAGTTCCTCAGCCCAGACAAGAAAAATGGCTGAGACTCATGAAATATACCTGTTTTCCCATATATTCACTTCACAGTTCAAAACATTTAATACACCATTTCTCCAGTTTCTTTAACACTTCAAAACAACGAAAAATCTTTAAGTGTTCAGCATTAAAAACAGAATATGTTGACTCCTCTCATATTCAGAGACTCTTGCTTATTACAAATGAGACAGGATTTCAAATGTAATAAAGTTGCTAATGTTGATGACATCTCTCCAGAGATCTGAAGAAATAAAAGTACTGTTCTGCATGTGAAATGCTTGTCTTCTACTGAGAATTAAAAAATGCATTCATCATAATACTTGACAAGACAAAGAAAAATTAAACTGCATTTATTACAAGCATATTACTTAGCTTTCAGCTACAGGCAAATTCCTTGTGAGGATTATTATGAACAGTCTAGTACCAAATGTTGCAGCATCTCACCTTCCTAAGAACCAATGTGGTTTTAAAGCCAATCAAAACACAATTGATATCATTTTTGTTGTATGATAGATCCAGAAAATTGTCAATAAGAAAACAGAAAAGTCTTCAGCACCTTTAGCAGACTAGGATTTTCTTGGAGAAACTCGAGTATGAACCAAAATTTATTAATATGATTATCTAACACCTCATGGCTCAACTGAGATACAGCAGTGACTTCTCAAACTTTTTTCATTATTCTTAACAGTGTGAGAGAAGGCCATGTTATCATACCAATGCTGATTTTAAACTTTAGTTAAAGTTTAGTTTTAACTTTAAGTTATAAAGGAGAATGGTAATGAAGACAATGTGATCATGCACACACATACAAGTGGCAGCCTATTCAATTTTGATAGCTATTCATGGCTAAAACCAATGTAGTTGCTTACACAGCCTGTAGTATATATCATCCTGTTTGTGCAAAAGGCATAAAACTCTTTGATCTGGAAGTGAGACTGAAGAAAAGTAATTAGTGTGAAACTCAACAGAGCTACCATTCACCATCCAATTTCATCAAATCAGATGAATTGGAAAGTCAATTCTACTTGCCTGAAGTGCATATCATATTCTCTAATACCAAGACAGAAAGAATGGTGCCATAAAATCTTTCAAGTGGCAACTCTTTTTTTAAAGAAAACTGCAGAACTAGAGCCAAGAGGGAAAGGTAGTAACATAAAACCATTTCCTCAAGTCACCAGACTTTCTGCTGTGATAGAATTTACCTGTCAGACCTTGAACAGATGAGGAATTTTCTTCTCAGTCTTTGTTTTGCGAAGAGCAACATGTCAGGTGTGTGCAAAAGTTCCCAATGTTCTTTTTTGAAAACCAATGACTGAATACACATTTGAAATATAAACGGGGTGGTGTCAAAAGTTCCTGGACTATGTATTGTGATTAAAGCATTCAACAGAAATGAGCACACAACTGGTACCCAGCCCACTGAATCTGTCAACCAATAGGCTTCGTGTATATTGTGTTCAGGAGGTTTTGTAATATTGCATTGGGACAGCTTTGCGATTTTGATGATGGCTGACAGCCAGATGTTTACAAGTTTTGCTTGAAATTCGTCAAATATTCTATTGAGAGCCTTGAAATGCTTCATCAGACTTCGACAAATTTTAGGTCGAACACAGCTGTTTTTAAATTTATTTAATTGTATTTTAGAGTTGGTCGAATGTCCACAATTTACGATTTATCCAGAACTCTAACCGAGTGATAAAATGCTAGAATATGTGTAAAAAATTTGAATTCATCTATGTAGACTATTGCCTTTTTAATTACATTATATGTGGGTGCGATTTTACAAATATAATGAATAGACGTCAATAATTTTAGGATAATATATCCTGTTGCATGTGGTTAAGTGAAAGATTTTATTTCTGTAAATGTTCAGTAACGTTTAATCTAACAACTGTAGTGTATTTAGAAAATAATATAATAGTTGAAAATTACTGTATCAATATGTACGTCACTACGTTCTGACAACAAATACTGTTTTTGTCGCACAAGCGTTTTAATTTTTGCTTTCAGACTCTTTGCTGAATCAGTGATCGAACCCAACTAAAGACTGGGACTTCAAATACTGATTTTCCAACACTGAAATTCAGGGATATCTTCAATTTAGTTAATCTTACCAAAAACAAAAACTGCCTCTAATAAATTGAAGTTTAATTTTCTGTAAAATCAGTTATATCTTTCTTTCTTTTTTCTTTTTCTTAAGTATATATGTGTGTGCTTTTGTGTATGTGAGCATCATTCTTTGTTTCCCTTCTTAACAAACTCTGGTTCAGTTTCTCGGAATCTTCAAAGCGGATTCACAAAGAACATTTTGATGAATATGCATTATTTATTTATTGAGTGCTTTAGAATTAAAGGACCCAAGTTAATCTAAGCTGTTTTAAAGTAGATTTTCGGTTTTTAATCGATTTTCTAAAAAAAATCAAATGATCTGTTTTTCCCCTTTATTTTTGTTCCTGTTTTGTAATTTTATGAAATAGTCGAAGGAAATATGATACATTTTCCACTTCCTGAATGGGAAATTCAAAATTAAAAAGTTTTCATTTTTTAAATTCACGTGGATTTGAAAGCTTTTTTTTTTTTTTGACAAATTTTTTTATATTGAATATCGCTCATTTTTTCCTTCACTATAGATAAGATCACAAGATTTTAATTTTGCAATATATATATATATATATATATATATATATATATATATATATATATGTGTGTGTGTGTGTGCTTACAACAGGAAATGTGAGGGGAAAATGCAAACTAAGCAGGGCATTGCAATCTGTTCTATTTAAGAAAATCTCACGCAACATTCTTTGCTTAGAGGATGCAGGACAACACCTCCATTTATAATATTTATTTTTTGATAATCAGGCTGTAATTAGTTACCACTTGTTAAAATTAATTTCCTGTTTTTGAAATGTTGGTTTCGTTGTTTCTTTTCATTTTGCTTTTTGAATTCCTCGAGAACTTTCAGTTTTTCGTGTGAGGAAAAACAATTTCTTGTTTCAATCGTGACGCCTTCAGTAGTGGACAATTAAAAAAAAAATGGATAATAAAAACATTCTTGTTGAGTGTATTTCAGTTTAGTGCAATTAAAAGAGGTAAATTTCTATATTTATTCATATTTTCAGAAATATTTTGTGTGTGCGTGTGTTCATATACAAATTGAAACGCGTCCAAAATTAAAGATTACACTTTTGTGTTATTGTTCACCTCATTTGAAGACGGCCGGATGACCTATGCGGAATCAAATAGGTGGAGAGATAGTGTAGCTGTGGCAGCCGTGGAATGCGTACAGCGTTTTACTGTAGAATGATTACTAGGACCTGAAAGATGAGATATTCTGCCTACAAGATGGAAAGTGGTACAATTGTATCTTTGGCAACAGTAGCAAAGATATACCAGAAATATGTGAATTCTGGACAGGTATCAGGGATATATGAAAACTGAGGTTTTCAACAGGTGATGTATGAACCGGACTTCCCGAGGCTGTCAAAGATTGTAACTGTTCTTAATGAATATTGCATATTCTCTAAAATCGGT
Source organism: Acanthosepion esculentum (assembly GCA_964036315.1). Lineage (NCBI taxonomy): Eukaryota > Metazoa > Mollusca > Cephalopoda > Sepiida > Sepiidae > Acanthosepion > Acanthosepion esculentum. The sequence continues at coordinate 161,858,291 of OZ038475.1, read as the reverse complement.
TTAATGCATCCTTTCGATATTTCTATGTAAATATATGTGTGTGATTTCATGTACATGTGCATTAATTGATGTTCATTTGGTTTGCAGTTTACTAATATTGTGTGATATTAAATTATGACATTCTTAATAACATAGAACACAGTAGTGAATGATTATAATAATTCTTTTCAATTTGTATAACTAGCGTCACATGTTCTCGGCTTACTACTTCATTTGGAATTGTTTCCGTATGAAATGTTATGTTGCATCAAGAAAACGTATACAGTGATTTTTTTCTAAGTCAGAAGGAAATGAACGTTTTAAAGCGGAAACGCAGATGTAGGTAAAAGGAATTATGCAAAGTGGGGCACATTTGTTTTCTACATAGTCCTACTTTGTTCAAGACGAGATTTTAACTCAATGATACCAGCCTTTATATTTGTTAAAAAGCTACACAAATTGGTTTCCACTTTGTGTTATGCAAAGAAACAAACGAAAACATGTAAAGTTTTCAAAATGAAAAGAAATATGCTACTCCTATTTATATATTTTCCTTTTGTTTCTTTTTATTGCAGTTTTATTTTCACATTATTCTCTCGTAAATATGTTTCTCTTATGTTTGTATCCTTAGAGATGAAAACTGACGTTATGATTTGGTCGATTTTTCTCTGCATCTATCATACACTTTGCACTACGGACAAGAGCAGAGGATCGCTGTGAATTAAAGAATTAATAGGCGTATCATTTCGAAATTAAGGATTTGACTTTTGACATGTCATATGACATGTGATTGACATATCATATGACATATCATATGATATGTGATTTACATATTTATATGACATATGATATGTGATTCAGGATAGCGTAAATTACTTGACTCATTTAGGTTTAGCCAATTGTCACTTTGCAGATTTCTACATGATACAAAAGTTTTATTACTAATAATGTATCGATGCTCGGTTTTCCTTCTTGCCTGAATAAAATAGAAGAGTAATGTTTTTGTTTATGTGTACCTTTGGCAAATATCTTAGTTTTGTTTAGAAGGATTAGTGTTAACTAAGTTTAGTAAATAGCTTTGTGAACCGATGGCCAAAATCAAATAGATCACGTCTTCAGACAAGAGAGGGTCAACATTAACAAAACCGTTTTAGTCAGGTTTGCAGAACCAAATTCTGAGGTTGTATAATTTTCACTCGATAAAGAAGAACTGGCGTGAATAATAACCTGGGAGTGTTGGCATTTTTCTGTCGGTGTCTACGATTGCTGAAAAATGTTCATGTGTGCAGGAAATATATTTCCGGTGTTAGAATTGTTGTTTTTGTAAATGTTAGTAAACCTACTAAGCTTTTGTGATTTAAAAAATGTACTAATTATTGAAAATCCTACAATGAGTATATATATATATATATATATATATATATATATATATATATATTATATATAATGTGTGTGTGTGTGTGTGGATGACAATACATACGGCCACGAAAAATTTAATTTTGGTCGAGCACTCTGTAGATAAAAAGTGAATTTGAAAATAGTGGCTACTACTGTTGATAATGCAAACTTTTTCCATGAATTGAGCCCTCTAGGTCACTGGCGTGTTTATTAAAAAGAATAAATACGCAAAAATTTACCTTCCCCTCTACCGGGCGCTTATAGCTTAGGGGTAAAATCTCTGACTGATGGCAAATCAGTAGGGTTTCGATCGGATGTCTAACCACACTGATGAATTGTGATACAGCGAGACAGTCCATCTGTGGATGACACACACACACACACACACACATATATATATATATATATATATATATACAGTGTAACTCGGATATAAGAGAGTTGTCGGGACCGGAGAAGAAGTATCTTATATCCGGGTTTTTCTTATATCCGGGTTTGGTCTATTTTGTTTAGGTAAGTATGCCTCTAATTTGGACCAGATAAAATCGCTCTTATATCCGGGTTTATCTTATATCAGGGTCTCTTATATCCGGGTTACACTGTATATATATAACCATTGCCCCTAAAGAAAATATGATAAATATTGTTTATTTATGTTTATATTGGAATTTCCGCGGGTAAATGGAAACAGAGATTTTATACATTATACTCATAGCTTAAAAAAAACAAACTTTTTGGTATGGAAGGAAAAAGATCTGAACTCTCAGATAGATTGGAAAAATATAGGTTTCACTCATACTCCTAATAGTCTTAGAGATAGGTGCAGTCTAGGTTTAGGGAAAAATTAGAATAATTAAATACAATTATTAATACAAACTATTAAATCAAAGAGAAGGAACTAGTGTTAAAATGTAATCACGGAAGCAGGTTTAAACTTACATAAGAATGTAGATCTTACCTTATTACTTGTTAACTTCCAAACTCCCTAATGTCGATCAGATATAATAGACATTCATTGTCTCTTAACAATTAACAATTCTCTTAAAAATATATGTTTAAATAATGATCAGCTGCCCCAATACAATATATATATATATATCCCAATACACTAATATATATATATATATATATATATATATATATATATATATATATATATATATATATATATATATATATTGTGTGTGTGTGTGTGTGTAAATCATTACAAATGCTAAACAGAAAGGTGTAATGAAAAACACACATGACAATATAGAGACATCAATGATGGCAAAACCTATTTTTATCTTTTACTATGTGGAAGCATTTTTGTGGCTTTTTAAAAAGGCAAATTGTCATGTGTAAGAAGGGAAATCATTTTTTTATAAATTCAGTTTCTTTTACATCAAATTAAATCTTGCACTTTAGAACTGTAGTTCATCTTCTAAATCGTTCATTCGTTCGTTAACTTCTAGTAACCTAGAACAACATTGGAGAATAATGTCAAAAATAATTCTTTACATTTATAAATGGTAACAGATTTTATTAAGATTTCACTTTTGGATTTCGACATATATACTTTAGTCGAGATATTTAAAAATAAATAAATGGTTTATTGACATGAATGAATGATGAAAATTAATTTATTAACGACCTAAATTGAGACTTGCATCGTTTGTAAGAGTTTGGGGTTTGCCTCGTCACTGAGATTTCTTACTAGTACCAGAGATCATTGTTTGAACTCAGGTAAAAGTCAGGATTTCAAATGCAAGGATGATCTTCCTACCTAACACATTGCAGTCTTCTTACCCAATTTCCTTCCATTTGTCTTTGTACTACGTTAAGCATAGTAATTATCAGTCTCTTTGGTACTTATAAAATCAATTCAATCCACATAACAGTCTATTTGTCAGAAAGCAGTACTTCATTGTATAAAATGTGTCGATGATCTACGGATATTTTTGTGTAATTTCAGCTGTGTTCTGTTTTATATTGTAGTACACTTTGAATTATTGTGTCGTATGATTCACTTTTGAATTGTGTATTCAAAGAGATTTATTGTCTGCGAACAAGAAACAATTGAAACTGAGAAATGAATTTAACGAAACACGTGCGCTTTTTACGCGACTGCATCTGGGGAAGTCGTCATGTCTCGATTTGTAATTGAGAACAACAAAATTCTTGCTCCGTTTCTGTCTGGAACAGGGAGGAACTGTGCTTTTCCAGATTTATAGTGAGTCAGCCAAACCCAACAGGCTTGTTCACGACCCAAACTTGCAACCACATCAATCTCTGTTCATTGTGGACTGTGCAAACAATATCTTGTTGAAACTATTAGTAGGCCGAATCCCCTCGCCACGGGAAATCCGCACGCGATCATTCGCTCTCACTCCCAAGATTCGGATTCTGACGAATAGCGCCATATGCTTACGATCAACAATGGGAAAAACAATTTCTTCGTTCAAAAATAAATAACAGAATATTTAAAATAAGAATGAAAATGTTCTTTGTGGGTTTTTAATCTTTTTTCTTTCAAAAATCATTTGCAGATGTGAATTGTGTAAAATAAATAAAACTAAAAGGGGAGAATGTGTGAATGGGAAAAGAAAAAAATCAAAAAATTAAAGGAAATAGAGGAAAAGTAAGACAAGGGAAGATAAAGAAAGAACGAAGAAAAGTTCACATTCATGATGCTGACATAAGCTACCTATTCCTAGTAAATTCTGCGTAAACCATAAAATCATTGAAAAATATAATTGGCTCTACCAAAAAATACATCGAATTAGAATGCGAGTATAATAAGAGAGAGAGAGGGTTAGGGATCATAACATTCATTTACTGGTTCGGGATTAATGTCATTTATTAAATTTGTTTGCGAAGATGTATTTTCACCATTTCTATCATTATCTTCAATATCTGTTTTTTACATGAATGATTCATGTCATATATATATATATGTATATATATATATATATATATATATATATATATATATATATATATATATATATATATATATATATATACAGTGGAACATGTGAGAAAAATGTCGTTTCCTATTTGTTCTTTATTCTATCATATATATATGTGTGTGTGTGTGTATGTGTGTGTGTGTGTGTGTGCGTGCGTGTTTAAAAATAAAATTAAAAAATACAATTACATACTTAACCTTCTACCATTAATAAACTAATAATTAAGATAAAATATAGCCAAATAAAAAACAATCTGTTAATAACTAATATATATGTACATATGTATGTGTGCGCGCGTCTACACGTAAATATACACATATATACATATGCATTGGTTGCCCACCTTAACTAGGCTGTCCACAACTTTGACATAAAAAATGCTATTATGTTCATAGGGGAAAATATTTCCCTATGACGTAAATGTCTAGAGAGTGATTTAATCGCAAGTTCATCTACAGTAAATCTGCGCCCTAAGCTCTTACAGCATCTCACCATTCCTGGCAGATCCTCTAATATCACAATGTGGAATGCCTACTTAAAAAAGTGATGGAAAGAAAAAGAAAAAGCTCTAAATGAATTCGGCTAGAATTCTAAAATTCCTAGCTCCCCCCTCCTCTGCCGTGCTCATGTCTACTCCTACCAACATATAACAGTTAGTCCTATGAATTCGACGTATGAGAAGTCAAGCAGATCAGTTCTTAGGAAACTGACAGGCCGACTCCAGCACATGAGATTTGATTATAGTGCTGAAGGTTTGTGCAGAACCATCCACACTTTTTGAAGGGCCGAATACAGAAACTTGGTGCACTACGTGCCATAGGGTCCCCAAACGATCCTTCGCAGGTTTTGAATTCAGAGTTGTCCTTCTCCTAGACCAGCTGCCATCCAAGGCTATAGAACCCAGTCTTTCCTCGGCTCTCCGATTTCTCAATCGAAATCGCTATCCATTACTCCACCGTGTTATATATATATATATATATATATATATATATATATATATATATATATATATATATATATATATATATATATATATATATATATATGTCGTGGGCTATGATAAGTTTTTACCCACTCTTGATTACAGCAATTTTGGCTTGTTTAATAACGTCTCTTCTTTTTTTCAAACAATCCCGTGTTGGTATCAAGCTACTCTCATCTATGAACAATAGTTGACGTATCTTGCAATGAAAGTTCGTGAAAGTAAGGAAATTAGTGAATTTCAACAAGGGTAAATAATAGGATGGCATCAGTGTGGCAAGTCAAATAGAGAAATTGCTATGTTTTTCCAGTTTAATCATCAAACGGTTAATAATATTGTCATGAAATTTCACGAAGAAGGCGCATAAGTTTTTTTCATCTAATATAAAAATAACGAAAACGAGAAAATTGGCAAACATTTGCTGATATCACCTGTCTACGAAACTCCGAAGTAGAGGTGTGAATAGAAAAGAAAATCGTTAAAAACTTGGCAAAAAACTCTCATTATTGGTATGCCACGATCAAGGCCAGCGTGTACTAGCCACCCCTGCCAAGTCTGATGACAGGGCAATACTTTGTGATCCTCGCTATCAACATCTGCTTTTTTCTACCTACATTTATATTATTCATTGTAAGTTATATACATTACAAATTAAGCTAAGCACAACTTAAGCTTTCCTCTGCCCATCTTGCCCTCTATCTGTCCCGTGTGTATCAGATTTTCCAAGCCCTCCTTCCTCATTATGTGCCCCAGAAACCTTAACTGTCTCTTCTGATATTAAGTATATGTTACCTATTTATTTCCATTTTCTCCCAAACTATGTCTTTGCTCACATGTTCGGTACATGCCATTCTCAGTATCCTTCTATAGAACCATATTTCTGTTGCTTCAAGTCTCCTCTTCATATTTGAGGAAATCGTCCAGCACTCACTGCCATACAGGAGGATAGATATCCCATAGCAGTTCTGCACTCTTTTCTTTGTTTCTGGCGATTTTTTTCTATTTCTTAGCTTTTGGAATCCGTCCTTGGTTATCCCAAATACGTCTTCGGGTTTCAGTGTCACACTTTCCATCCTCTCGTACAACACTTCCTAGATATTTAAATGTCCGTATTTGTTTAATTTTGGTATCTCCGATTTGCAATTCGTACTATGGGCTCATCCTTTTACTAACAACCATGCATTCTGTCTTGTTGCAATTAATGTTTAATCATTTCTTCTCGTTTTCTTCGCTACATTCGGTAGGATTTTTTAAAAAGGTTTTATTTCTGTGTCACTGTGTCATCTGCATACATTAAGTTGTTAAGATTATGGCCGACAATAATGAATTCTGGTAGGATTTCTAGTTCTCTCAGAATCGCCTCGTTGAATAGATTGGATGTCAGGTGAGGCGATACATCCTTGTCGTAAACTGATGTCTATTTTTGTATATCTGCTGAACTCATTTCTACCCATATGCAGGCAGGTTGCTGCCAGTATAGGTTCGTTGTTATTCTAATATCCTTTTCAAATATGTCAAGGTTGCTGAAGATCCTGAGTATGACGATAAACTACATGCGCGTACGTGGGTATGACGATAAACTACATCCGTGTCGATGGGTATGGCGATAAACTACATCCGAGTCCATGTGTATGGCGATAGATTGCATCCGAGTACATGGGTATGGCGATAAACTACATCCGTGTCCATGGGTATGGCGATAAACTATATCCATGTCCATGGGTATGTCGATAAATTGCATCCGAACCCATGGGTATGGCGATAAAGTACATCCGAGTCCATGGGTATGCCGATAAACTACATCCGAGTCCATGGGTATAAATATAAACTACATCCGAGTCCATGGGTATGGTAATAAATTGCATCCGAGTCCATGGTTATGGCGATAAACTACATCCGAGTCCATGTGTATGGTGATGAATTGCATCCGAGTCCATGATAAACAACATCCATGTCCATGGGTATGACGATAAACTATATCCGAGTCCATGGGCATGGCGATAAATTGCATACGAGTACATGGGTATGACGATAAACTACATACGTGTCCATGGGTATGGCGATAAACTACATCCATGTCCATGGGTATGTCGATAAATTGCATCCGAACCCATGGGTATGGCGATAAGGTACATCCGAGTCCATGGGTATGCCGATAAACTACATCAGAGTCCATGGGTATGGCTATAAACTACATCTGCGTCCATGGTTATGGCGATAAACTACATCCAAGTCCATGGGTATGGTGATAAATTGCATCCGAGTCCACGGGTATGGCGATAAACTACATCCATGTCCATGGGTATAACGATAAACTACATCCGAGTCTATAGGCATGGTGATAAATTGCATCCGAGTCCATGGGTATGGCGATAAACTACATCCATGTCCATGGGTATGACGATAAACTACATCCGAGTCCATGGGTATAACGATAAACTACATCCGAGTCTATGGGCATGGCGATAAATTGCATCCGAGTCCATGGGTATGGGGATAAACTACATCCATGTCCATGGGTATGACGATAAACTACATCCGAGTCCATGGGTATAACGATAAACTACATCCGAGTCCATGGGTATGGTGGTAAACTACATCCGAGTCCATGGGTATGGCGATAAACTACATCCGAGTCCATGGGTATAACGATAAACTACATCCGAGTCCATGAGTATGGCGATAAACTACATCCGTGTCCATGGGTATGGCGATAAACTACATTCGATTCCATGGTATGCCGATAAACTACATCCGCGTCCATGGGTATAACTATAAACTACATCCGAGTCCATGGGTATGGCGATAAACTACATCCGCGTCCATGGTTATGGCGATAAACTACATCCGAGTCCATGGGTATGGCGATAAACTACATTCGATTCCATGGGTATGTCGATAAACTACATCCGCGTCCATGGGTATAACTATAAACTACATCCGAGTCCATGGGTATGGCGATAAACTACATCCGAGTCCATGGGTATGGCGATAAACTACATCTGAGTCCATCGGTGTGGCGATAAATTGCATCCCTATCCATGATTATGGCGATAAACTACATCCGAGTCCATGGGTATGGCGATATATTGCATCTGAGTCCATCGGTATGACGATAAACTATATCCATGTCCATCGGTGTGGCGATAAATTGCATCCGACTCCATGGGTATGACGATAAACTACATCCGAGTCCATGGGTATGGCGATAAACTACATCCATGTCCATCGGTGTGGCGATAAATTGCATCCGACTCCATGGGTATGACGATAAAGTACATCCGAGTCTATCGGTATGGCGATAAACTACATCCGCGGCCTGGGTATGACGATAAACTACATCCGAGTCCATGGGTATGACGATAAACTACATCCGAGTCTATGGGTATGGCGATAAACTACATCCGAATCCATGGGTATGGTGATAAATTGCATCCGAGTCCATAAGTATAGCGATAAACTACATCCGAGTCCATGGGTATGGCGATAAACTACATCCGAGTCCATCGGTGTTGCGATAAATTGCATCCGACTCCATGGGTATGACGATAAAGTACATCCGAGTCCATGGGTATAATGATAAACTACATCCGAGTACATGGATATGGCGATAAATTGCATCCGACTCCATGGGTATGGCGATAAACTACATCCGTGTCCATGGGTATGACGATAAACTACATCCGTGTCCATGGGTATGACGATAAACTACATCCGAGTCCATCGGTATGGCGATAAACTACATCCGTGTTCTTGTTATGACGATTAACTACATCCGTGTCCATGGGTATGACGATAAACTTCATCCGTGTCCATGGGTATGATTATAAACTACATCCGCGTCGTGGGTTTGACGATAAACTACATCCAACAGAAAAGCCGTTTTCGAAAAAATAAATTTGTCGGCTATACGTTTTTGGGAAAATAGTGTAACCAGACATACGTTTCGAAAGTATAATGTTGCCAGTGCGTTTTTGAAAAAATGATATTACCAGCTATACGTTTAAAAAAACATATTACCAGCTATACGTTTTTTTTTTTTTTTTTGAAATTACCAGTTATACGTTTTTGGAAAAATAAGCAATGTATTTTTGAAAAAAAGAAAAAAAAGAAGCTAAACATTCTTTGGAAAAAGAAAAAAATATTACCAGTGATACATATTTGAAAGAAAATTATTAACAGAAATAAATTTTTTGAAGAAAAAATCTTACCTGAAATAGTTTTTTTGAAGGAAAAAAATTACCGGAAATAGATTTTTTGAAGGAAAAGTATTACCAGAAATAGATTTTTTGAAGGAAAAATTTTACCAGAAATAGATTTTTTGAAGGAAAAATATTACCAGAAATGGATTTAGGAAAAAATAATATTACCAACAATAAAAATTTTGTCGGCATTAAATGACCCATTTATGACATGCCGTAAAACGAAACGAAGGTTGCTGAGCCGTTCCAACATAACTTTGTGGCGTACTTTATCGAACGTCTTTTGAGTAATCTATAAAACACAGGTACACGCTCGTCTACATTTGTAATACTCTTTCTGATAACAATCTGATCATAAATATCGCTTTTCTTGCCCCAGTGTCTTTTATGAACACGCACTGTTCTTATCCTATCTCCGGTCTGATTCCTCTGCTCGTTCTATTTATCAAAATTCGGATAAGTTTCGTTATATAGCTGATTAAGCTTGATTGTCTGATGGAGTTTGCATTCGTTTGCACCTGGCTGCTTAAAAAAAGTTTGCATATCACCAGGAGATGATCGCTTCCACGGTCGGCACTTGTTTTGCAATGTAAAACTGCATTCCTGAATTTCTTGCTGATACTTATATAGTTAATATGTTTTTTGTTTTTACTCCTGGGCTTCTCCATGTCCACATTCGTCTTGGGTGTTCTTGAAACTAGGTATTGGCTATTACCTGGTCATTCGCCGGGCACCATTGGATCGATTTTACTTCGCGTTCATTACGGGTTTCCTAGTCAGAATTTGCCAACTATTTCACCATCCTTCTCGTTGCCTACTTTGACATTTAGATCTCTCATGACAATTTTAATTTTTTGCGATTTGCAAAGGGCCTTGGCGTCGTCTAACGTAGAGTCGAACTTTTCTATTTCTTCTTCTGTATATTGTGCTATCGGTGCGTATAAACCTGTGATGGCTATGTTGAAAGGCCTCTCTTCAGTTTAATCACAACAATTCTTTCAGTTAAATAACAGTATCCTAGAATTAATTTCATCGTGTCTTGGTCTAGGATCAATCCTACTCCTCTTTCATTTTCTCTCCGCCTGCGTGTATGATCCTGTTTTTGACACTAGCAAAATCACCATTGTTTGCCCAACGGGTCTCGCATACTCCTATTATGTTGATATTTAATCTGCCCATTTCTTGTTTTATATTTTCTAACAGTCCGCAGTTGTTTGATTCCGTGTCTCGAGAATTATATTTTGTTTCATGTAAACAGTCGCTGGATGACGGTTAGGTCTGTGGGGGTCACTCAAATCATACCAGCAAAAATAGTCTCGTGTTCACAAGAATAAAAAAAAACATATACGGAAATAACACTAATGCATATTAAATTGTAAATTAAAATCATACAATTTATCCGTTTTTGTGTGCTGGTTTGTGTGTAGTTTTGGTTACGAATATTTTAAGGTTGCATGTGATAAAAGGAAGAAGTCACTTCGTATTATCACAAGCAATGTCTCGAGGAGCGGTCGGTAGCGAAGATAGTGAATTCAGCGTCTTTTGGCGCGAATTCCGTTTTAAAAATAAAAGGTCTCTCAAAATGAGAGACCTTTTATTTTTATTTTTGGTTTTATTTAATTTATTTTAAATAAAAAATTTAATGCTGTTTTTCTATTTTATTTATTATATTCATTATTTATTTATTTATTTTTATTAATTAATAATAATAATAATGTCCCTACAGGTGACACCTGCTACTCATGTCTTCCTTTACCGATTTATTTTTTTTTAAAAATAGGATTCATTTAAGAAACGCTTTGGAATCCTAAATACGAAAAATAATACAAGAAAAAAAAAACTGATATTTTCTTTTTATTACAACTGATATACTTTCTTAAGGAAAATGTTCTTTAATCCTAAATAAGTAAAATAATAACTAAAACCGATAATTTTAAAAAGAAAATGTCAGTTTTATTGCATTATTTTTCTTATTTTCTTTAACAGACTATTAGTTTTATTAAAATTGATATTTACTAGAAGAAATATCGGTTCTCATGCATTACTTTTTAAGATTAGGATTAAAGAACGTAAATACGGTATCTTCGACGTAATGTTTAATTGTTTATTATTCATAATATTGCGGTAAACATTGACTAAAGAAATGAACCTGAATTTTAAATAAGAAAAGTAACACAATGAAACCGATACTTTATTTTTCACTAAAGCCGATATACTTTCTTTAAGAACCGTTCATTAAAGAAACGTTTTTAATACAAAATAAAAATAGTAAAAAGAAAAAAAAAACGATATTTTCTTTACCTCATTCTATTAAATCATTAAAATTATAAGTACTATTAAAATTTAAAAAAAATTATTTTAATAATTTTTTCTATTTAATTAATGTATTTTGCTTGTGGTGTGCTTTTGACCGTTTTTCAAGTTTCTGAAGAGTTTTGTTAGGTCCCTCAAAAAACACATTCTTAGATGTTTTTAATAAATGGAATCTATTTATTATAAAATTAATTAATGAATAAATACAGATTATTTAATTAAAATCGGATAATTGTCTTAATTAAAAAAATGGACAGTCTTAAATTATTTTCAAATTATTTTCAAATGCATTTCATTGTATTTATTTTCAATTTTTCTAATTGAATTTGCATATGATTCATTATTTTGCATAATTAGGTTACAATAAGATTTGTATATTATGTGAATATTACCTTATGAAAATTGAGATGTAGTAGAGTAGTGGCCCCGTGTACCATAGATTGAGGAGAAGGCATGAAACTCTTACACTGACCCTGGCTACGATAATTAACAGATAAATGAACAGACATATGACCACCAGAGCCAAAAGTTCACCAATAACTTACCTATAAATTCAGTTGCAGTAAAAGCTCTTATTTTCATTGTCAACCTTTACACATACCGATCATATTTATGGGTTAGAACAAAAGTTTTTCAAGAGGTGACATCTGGATAAAAGTTTTTAATTGACACGTGTCTTGAATTTATGATATGTACAGTGTAACCCGGATATAAGAGAGTTGTCGGGACCGGAGAGGTATCTTATATCCGGGTTTCTCTTATATCCGGGTTACACTGTATATATATTCAGAAAGGTGACATTTCAACGCGTTTTTATATACGATCTGATTGTGGGTTGTGGATTTTAATTCTTTTTACATTAAGTAAAATTGGATGAAAATATGGTGCGTTTTCATCATATAATACTTTTTTATTTACGGAAAAGGTAAAAGAACGCTGTACAAACAGCAAAAAAGGCATGTGCTGTTTATGGCCAACGGTGATGTAGCAGAGAGCAAATATCCTGTTCGTAAGTGGTTAGCTAGGTTCAGAAGTAGAAACACTGAGAACCTTCTGTAAAGCCTGCAGTTTTTTGATGATAACCAAATTGAAACGTTGATTACAAATAATACAGGTTATTCGACACGTAACATCGCAGATACTTCACATATGAGCACTGTAAGGCACTTGAAAATACTTGGAAACGTGAATCACAATACTGTTTGAGTGCCTTGCGATTTAACGGAAAAAATGAATCGACCGCATTACTATTTGCGATTCGCTGTTCAAACTCAACAAAAGCGACTCATTTTTTTAAAAGAGCGGTTACAAGCGCTGAAGAACGGTTTGTTTACAAAAATGTAGACCGAAGAAAATCTTGTAGAAGACGCAATTAGTTAATGTTAATCACTGCAGAAATCGGTTTGCCTCGGAAGATGATGATATTGTATATCTGGTAAGATTGGAAGGGCATTGGAATTACGATCTCCTTCAGAAAAAAATTAAAGGCAGAGTGAGTGAAAGACGTCCGGAACTAGCTACTGAAGGGTGACGTCTTACATCAGTACAACGCCACAGCTCATGTTTATTTGCAGATAAAGCAGAAATAAATACAGCTTGGTTGGAATATCATACTACGCCCGCCATACTCAACTAATCATGCACCTTTGAATTACCATTCATTTCAATCCTAACAAAAATCCTCTTAATTCATTATCCTGAAGAATGCCACCTTCTGAGGACAGATTTATGAAGCTGCATCAAAGATGGCGGAAGGCAATTCAACAAAATTACGCAAATGTGATTGAATAAATCTATGTACAAATATCAAAATATTGTCGTTGAAATTCCCTTAAAAACAATAGGGGCATTTATTCCGATTATATATATATATATATATATATATATATATATATATATATATATATATATATGGTGGACTCTCCCGTCGTATTCGACGTATGAGGGTTGGCACCTCAGTTCGCAGGAACCGACAGCCAGACACCAGCACATATGATTTAATTATAGTGATGAAGGCTTTGTGCAGAACCAAACACACTTTTTGAAGAGCTGAATACAGAGACCTGGTGCACTACACAGTCCCCAAACAATCTTCTGCGGGTTTTTGAATTCATTGTCATTCTCCTAGACCAGTTGCCATCCAAGGCTATAGAACCTAGTCCTGCTAATTACCCATAGCTGGAGGGAGAAGAAGAGACTAACTTTCCCAAGGGTATTAGCACGTAAATGAATGTAATGGATTCGACTGGAATTCGAACCCACTACCACTACAGCACGTTGCCTCGTAAAAATTTTGTTGAGACAATAGTGTCCATATATATATATTATTTATACTTTTATATTTACACACGCTCTATCTCTGATATTGAGCACTTTATCCCATAAATATAGCATACTTTAAGACTATATTTCTTCATATATATATATCTAGTCGCACTGAGGAGCTGTGATACAGCGAAACAGTACAGTCTGTGAATGACATATATATATATATATATATATATATATATATATATATATATTGTCCACAGATAGACTGTATCACAGCTCTTCAGTGTGGCTAGACGACTGATTTCGCATCAGTCAGAGATCCTACTCCTAGGCTATCGTCGCACGTCATAGAGAAAGGGAAATTGTAACGTTTTTCTATACGAAGTACGCCATATATAGATATATTAAACACTCAAAACCGCATATTTTCCCCTTAAAAAGGTTACCTTGTTTTTCGATCAACACATTAGAATTGTTGGCGACTAGTGTAATTTTCCCCCTCTTTTATTTTTTCTTCCCTTTTTAATATTAAATTGTATTTTAATCGTAGTTCCTCGTTTCCTAACAGTTTGTCTATTATCCCGCGATTCTCGTTAACTAGTCGCTAACGATTCTTCTGATAAAGTGTTGTCCGAGAAAAAGAAAAATATGCGGTTTTTCTCGTTTATACACACTTAAAAAATTCAAAATTCTTTTTAAAATACTGGGGAATAACTGTATTGTAGTAAGCTTTTCCATTTATGATTAGTAAATACAGTATTTATTTAATAACAATATAACTTGACAAATACAAATTAAGAAAGAATTTAAAAAATAAATTTTATAAATAATTAATAAAGTTTGAATAAAAATGAAAACAATTCTTGTAAAAATTCATTACTCATCGAAAAAAAAAAATTGTTACGACAATAGTGTCCGTAATATATTTTATTCATAAAAGCAATCAAAAACTAATTAAATAATGTCTCAGTTTTATTGCATTTTTTATTTAACGATTTTCTGCAACTGGGGGTCCTATTTGATTAAAAAAAATTTATGATTTAAATTCTTCGAGGATTTGTTCTTATAAATAATATAAACATTAAACCCTATAAAAAATTTCACGAAATTTTATAAAATTAAATGAGTGTGTACGTGTGTGGCGGGGGTAACAGATGCAAAAAATATTTTTTTAAAATTGGAAATGTCTCAAAAATAATTTAATTCATCTCTAAATAAGTCCTGAAAGTTTCACTAGACTCCGACAATTATTTGATTTTTGCAGTCATTTCCAAATCAATGTGTTTTTCACAAAAAAAAAAAAAAAAGACGCTCAAAATCGCCCATACAAATTTATGGTTTCACGTTGATGCCAGAAAAAGAATGTTTTTCCCCAAATTTTGAAGGTTCTAAAAAGGATATAAAAATAGTTTTCCCATTAAAAAAATATTCTGGTATAAGACTTCAGTGGTTTCCTTTTCGGTTTCAGTTAAGTCAAATGGATGGAATAAAATTTGTATAGAATATATTTTAATGCGAACTTCAGCTAGCAACATTTTATTTACAGTGCATTTGTATAATACTTCTGGTTAGATGCTTAAATTTTTGTGAGGAAAACTCTGTGCCTAAGGTAGTTGTTTAGTGGATGTCATTATTTAACCAAATGTCACAAATATATTTTTGTTTCGAAGTCCCATGATTGTGCTCACTGAAGAATTAACGATATTAATTCAGACTTGTAATGATAGAATCTAAAAATGATGTATATAGAAAATCAGTCGCACTCTATTTCCAGGCTGTATAGAAGTTCACCGATTACAAAACAAATCAGGGTAAACTATAACGACATAAATTGGCGTCATTTTCTATAACTGTTACAGGCAACGGTATAAATTTGTATAATTTCAGCTGACATAATTTTCTAATTTTTTCTCTATCGTTTTCAATTTTCTTCATACTTTAAGGACGTAGTAGATTTCACTTGGCTGTCAGCTAAGTACTCTGAGCAATGGCTAAAGAATTTAAAGGAGGAAAAAGAAATGAAAATAATAACAAATACAAAAACAATACGATGAATTTAAAATTTACGAATCCCCCACTAAAATGTTGAAAAGGACCGAAGTAAAAAATAATACTAATTTACCCACTCAAACACATTTAGGGGAAAGTTAAGTTACTGTCAAAGTTTAGACAATGTTATCCTGGTGGATTGAATTTCAACTGGACTTTCTCTATTATGTTGATAACCTCCTTTGCTTACTGAAAAAGTCAAAAGGGAAAAATACACATATCATTAATAATTTTATAATTGTTTGCTTTCTTCTAGTGACCTTACGATGGAACGCTGTAAAGTTCACGACTCGACACACTTCTGAGCGTTATTTTGTCAATGCAGTTGGAAAGTAGGTTCTTTTAAAGTACCAATTTGCTTGATCCTTTCGCTTCACTTTTGAATTTCATTCAGGTTAATGACTGAATCATATCTAAAGTAGAATTTTGAAGGGTTGCTGGCAATATGCTGGTTGTTTTGAAGAATATTCACCAGAACCTGTAACATCTGTTTATTTCCGGTTTCCAAAGTTTAAAAGGAGTTTCAAAAGGAGCAGCAGCAGAAGAACGGAGTATTTCATTGAATAAATATCAAAAGTTTATTTTGGGAAGTATTAAACTGAGGAATGAAATGTCAAATGTGCTGGACTGTGGAGTAAATAGGTGAAATAACACTCTTGGTCGAGCCGAGGACTTTTCAGCGTCCCCTAGTATTCCGAAATATCACCACTCAAATGGCATCAGCTAGAGTGTTAATGCATTTACATCTTCAAGTGCTTTGTAAACTTTAGAAGAAAATAACATACGAAGTCGTTTTTCATCGTCTGGCTATCGGTTAAGTAGTGGCGCCAAAACTGACATTTGAAGAGAACTGAAGAATCTGTTTTGCTGAGTGTGCCACTCATGGCCGTATGCATTAATGCAGCATAAAATAAAGAAGAAAAGAATGAAAATTGGGAAAATTCGAAATAAATCGTCGATAATTATTGGAAATAGAAACGTACGAACCATAAATGAAATTTCTAGCATCAAATACATTCTCCCAAAAGTTCACTTAAATCAGAATTTCAAAGTTCTGTCATATCTTTGAACTCTATGTCTCTTCTTTTTATTTAGAGAGCAAGTCATAACTGATAATTTACTAATCATATGATAGTGTACTTAAGATGGTCATCTCATTCTATGAAAAGGTATAAATAACTACGCGATATACCAATTAAATGATATATTTTTAACGATGGTAACTTGTATTACTTATGCAACAGTAAAGGTTTCAAAATGAATCTTCGTATTTAAAACTGTTGTTTCTTTAGTCAGTTAAAAATTCATACATTAATTCGGAGGGAATGCTTTAATTTGTCAAAACCACATAGATACTGTTAAAATATTTTTTCGGAATGTTTTGCTTTACATAATCTGATCTGTTGACTGGCACAAAATCTTTTGTGAATTCAGTTTGGTTTAATACTCGAGACTGGAATTCAGAAACCAATCTAACACGCCTTGTTTTCTTTCTTGAAGAGGAACGACTCTTAACGATTCCGCTTGCAAAGTATCTCTTACACATTGACGAGTAGGGGCACATTGTTTTAAGAGCTTGTTAAATTAAAATTGAAATAATGAAACAAGAAATAAAAATTGATTAACCGAAATCTGGCTCATGGTGATATTGAGACATTTGTTATTAAAGTTTTGTCAAAGAATATTCCGTTGATAAAAGATTTTCAGATATTAAAATATCTACAAGCATAAAATTTACAGATTTGAAAAGTATAACATTTTTAAGGATAAAAAAGATTTTTTGCGTCAGTTTCTCTTGAGTTCATAATCCTGCTTGTACGATGTGGGCGCCGTGAATAAAATCAGTACAATTTCAAGCAAAAAATCTTTTTTAGTCATTTCATAGCACAAGGTTTATGCCGTACGCCCCAAGTATTAATAATTATACCATTTAATTTTTTAAATATTTAATAAAAGAAAGTCAATTCATAGTAACTGGTTAGCAAATAGAACATGTTTCTCGTGATCTTATGAGTTGGAAATTTTACTTTTCATATCGTAAAATATTTTAAGTTCATGCGTACACACGTGAACTGCCATGTTTATATTTATTAATAATGAGACATTTTATCGAGCATGGATTATTTCGAAGATATTAAAAATACTACAACAAACAAACAAAATGTAAAACTTCTTTGCATAAAATTATGCAAAAATACCCCCCCCCCCCAAAAAAAAAAATCGACTAGTTACATAGATTCTTCCAAAAATCTTTGTTGCTTAAGACAATGAAAATTCTGACAAAAGGAAACAAGTGTATATAGAAATGTCAGACGGGGACAAATTAGTGGGAGATTTGATTGATCTTGTAGGCATATTCAGAGAGATAAATTTGAAACATTACAGTAGTAAAGAATAATAATAAGAACAATAAAATGATCTAACATCCACAAATTCTTTTCCAGTTAGTTAATCTTCAGAACATTGACTTTGTATTATTGCATCACTGCAGGATTTACCTTCTGTTATAGTTAAACAATATTCTTTTTATGTATCTTTGAGATTATTGATTGGCCAGTTATTGTTTGCAGACATTACACAGTATTAACACGAAGAAAAGCTTTTCGTAGCAACTCTGACCATAACTGACAATATAATGTTTTTTTTAATTATACGTCAATTAAGAATTTGAATTTATCATTTTGTGCAAGAATTTTTACAGTAAATCTTTACAGAAATTAATAATGCAGTGTTTTTCAAGATTTCTAATGGGAAGACACGCATAAAAAGAATCAGTCTTGTTACACAGGCCGCAGGAAATGGGCAATTTTTCCTTTAACCACATGCACGCATGTATATAGAACCCTACTTTAAACGTGACCTTGTGTTGTATTTGCCCTTGTGAAAAGACAAATAAATAAATACCGAAATTTTTGCTACTATGTTATATTCAAATGTCTTGGAGAAAGTACTTTTTTAGTGATAGCAATTAGAAAGCCCCTTCTTCTATAGTATCTAAGATAAAAGAACTAAAATCACGTATTTTTTTGTTGCAGTGGAATTATTTGATTTTAATCTTTGCCTTCTTGAATCTTGTTTGTGAGTGATTGTTGTGCGGAAAACGAAAATAGATTCAAAGATAGAATCTCAATTTTCCTCACAGCACAAAATAAAGTTTCCTTCTCTTCCCTTTTCCCCAAATAGCAAGAAGATGGATACAGCACCGGTTCGTTCTACTTTAATTGGAGCAGATGCTGATTGTTTCAAAGGAAAAGCATATGTTTGTTTTAGAAATTGAGTGGCAGTGGCCCCTTTATTTTATGAAGCAGCATCTGCTTGGACTTTGGCATATATAGATATGTGCGAGAGTATTCGAGTCACTTTCAACATTAAACATTCTTTGTAATCGAGATAAAAAGAAAAAAGTAACAGAAGTTCTAAATCCAAACATTCAATATTTCGAATATTGATTTTCCAAACAGGTAAGAACTATAGAAGAAGAATTTGAAAGATTGGCACAGCACGCGATACTCATATCCACATTTCCTTGTATATTGAAAAAGAAACCGTTAAGAATAAAATAAAACTAAACAAAAAGAGTGGAAATAAAAGGCTTGGGCCATTTATTACCAAGCTAGACTACTATATGCTAAATTTCATCTTGACTAGGTGCTTCCCTCTTGTGACTTGTGCTAGACGAAAATAAGCTTATACAAAGGAATGCTTAATTTTTCAGCTCAACCCACTTCCCAAAATCAGATCATATTATCGAAGATCAGGATGTTTTTTTTTTTCGAAGAGCTTCTTTGTCGACCAGAAATGTTTTCAGTACCCCCTCGTATATATTTAAAATTCAGACTTCAAAGATAACAAAATGGAAGAAAACATATTCTGATTTTGGAAGTATAATTAATAAAAGATATATTTGATATTCGTTTCATTTGGCAATTTCCAAAGCATAATCTCAACTTCATCCATTAATGCCCACTGTTCTATTTTGGTCATCAGTTTTAGATAGAAACTTATAATTAATACCGGCTTTTTATTTTCATTTTTATAATTAAGACCGGAGATTATAGTGAAAATTAATGGGTTAATAGAGAATTAAGTTTTTTATAGGACTTTGTTGAATGAAGAGGCTTTTAAATAAGTTTTTTTTTATCAATCTGGAATAGATTTATTTACAAAATTTCATTGGTATATTAAAAAATGCTCTTTGCTCAATTAGAATGAAGTCAATGCTTAAAATATATGGATTAATTACAAAAATACAATATTAAAATGTTAGTAAATGCTATATACTAATGACAGACCATTGTATACGTATAATATATATAAAACATATATAAAAGCTCCTATTATAGATGGTCGCCTACCGTAGAATGATAGCAAACATGTCTTACAATTTTAGTAAGTTCGTTTCACACTGAGCACTTCCATTATTTTTGCCTTGTACCAGTTGTGGATTTTACAAGTAAGTGAATCTCTACTTCGTGGTGGTTGAAATGGGAATTAATTTGACAAGTTGATATGAATTATTTTGGATTTTATTAACATTCCAGAATTACCATGGGGTCTGCTTTTCTCGTAGGCTGTTGGAGAAACGAAAATCATTTAATTACAATAAATTCAGTTAGCATTTGGAATGTTCTGGGTATGAAATCATTATATAACTAGGTTTTTAACTAGTAGGGCCAAGTAAAACCAACCCCTTACCCACTCCCCTCTAGAAAAATGACAATTCACATAAACCAGCTTGCCCGTTCTAGGTAGGATCTTGGTCAAAATTCAGTACTAAAATGTCGTTATTGATACTATCTACCATTCTAAATTGGTGTCTACTGTAGTCAAGAATTAGGCTGATCCTCGCTGTATTTAACAAGAAAGTGACGTCACCAAACCACTTCTCTTGATTCTGTTACTCTTCAAATATTCAAATTGAATTTTAACCTTAAACCTGAAAGAAATTAATTTTCCACAAATGCAGGGATTTCCTGAGTAGTAGTGGGCAACCCTACAGGTAACAAGATGATGTAGACACAGGCTGTCGAGACAAAATGTAGCAACAAAATCACCACCCCTTTCGCTATATACCCCATCATCCCTTGCAAGAAATTGACCAGAATTTTATCAACTGAAGAAATTTTCCCCAACTTAAGAAGTTTTCGCATGCAGAGTGGAAGATTTGGATAGAAGGTTTTGGAAACAAATTTTGCTTGCAAAATTTCCTGATTAAATTGATGAACCAACTTCCAGTGGCTAGTCCAGAGCATTGCTGTTGTCTTTGCGATGTGTTGTCAATAAGGCCGATACTTTATAACTCACAGGCCTGTCGTAGTTTGGTAGATCACAGCATTTCAGGATTGGGAAGGATTAAAATGATCATTGTAATAATCGACAAATGAACTCTATGTTATTGTTTCTACAAGCAAAAGTCGGTAAAAAACACTTTCTTCGTTAATTTTCTTTTAACTCATCTTTTTCGCTACTGACGGTGTTTCAAGCAGCTTCTTCAAGTCAAAACGTTAAACACAGCGTGAGTGGAGAAGATCGACTGACAGTGCAACGCCCAAGCATCGGTCTCAGAACGGGACTCGAGAAAAAGAATTGTTTTATAGTATCAGATTAAGATGATCATAGTAAATATCTACATTAAAGACACTGAAAACTCCACCTTCTGCAGGATCGTAAGTGGCAAAAATAATCTGTTTCGTCAGCATATTAGCAGCGTAGATTTTCTTTTTCTGGAACAAAAATATCGTATTTTTACACTTGTGTATAATTCAGGTCTTTGACATAATGGATTAAAGAATATGATTCATTTTGATTTGTGTGCATATCTCAAATCAACTCATAAAATTAACAGCTTTAGATGCTGAACCACTGACAATGATCACAAGGTAAATAAATTTTGCATTCAAATCTTTTAAAACCAAATTCGCAAATACAAAAGTGAATATGTATTTTTATCTCGGTTTAACATAAGAGTTATTTTTCCCAATTCAGTTTGTTTCACTTGACAGTTGCGTTCAAATACCAGGGCGTTCAACAATAAATGATTTCCCTTTTCAGTAGAACGAACTTCACATGTTAATCAGCACCAAATGAATCACCGTAAGATTTCATCTATTTATTTGGGTTTGAAATGTTCCCCTCTTTCTCAATTTGTTGTAATAAAAAAGCATGCACCCACGCATGTAGTTAGATAAACAAACGGGAAGTGTCATAATTCATGCACATTCTACAAAATATATGTAGATTTGGGAATAAAGACATCAATTGGCCCTTAATATATGTTAACATTGGTAAATATTTCCACGCTCACTTGTAACATTTGAATATTCTAGTAAATACAATATTTATATCAACGTAGAATATATATAATCTTTTTTGTATTATAAGTCATAAATTTTTATATATTAGATATTTCTACATTAGGTCACTGAAAAAATGCATATTTTACAGAGTTGATTTTCCGATCTTCACAAGATTTCATCCAGCAAATCTCCCATTATCAAGTGAATTATTTTTTATGGTAACAGATAATCTTTTCGCACTGATGGATTTCGTTATGACTTTGTTTAAAGAAGCGGAAGTCATAAGAAAAGCACATATAACAATTGGCTAATACAATATTATTCCATTTTAAGCCTGAATAATAACAAAGTCTCGCTCAATATCTTTCATTCACTGCCCTACCACTAATTAGTAAGAAATCAGTAAATTAACTTGTCAATTTTTTTAAGTAAATGAATAAAGAGTCATAAGAAATCTCATGAAAGTTGCAGAATGATGATAAAAAATATGTACATAGATACAAGCGGGCCATTATTTTGGCATATCTTTTGAGCTTGTATTCCGAAAACAGTATACTTGCGTGAATATCAAAACTTTTCCATAGTTATTCTAAGCAAACTTGTTTGATTTCTTTCCTCCATACATTGAACAATCGATATGTACTTATATAAAGAAATAGATTTGAAAGAAACAATGATGCGAAATTTAAGAAGCAGTTCATGTAACTATAAGCACAAACATGTAAACATGCTATATATAAAACACTTCCATATATATATATATATGTGTGTGTGTGTGCGCGAACATATTAATGTAATGGTATTGTATATAATAGGCAATGCATTGATCAACTTGGAGATTTCCAATCGAAATTTGATTTTCTTGTCTTCCGCTGATAGACAAAATCCGGGTAATTTCTGTAGCATGCTGGGAAGTAACAAAATGGTTGAATTTATTAACCATAAAAACAAGAGCATGTATACAATTAAAACTGAATCTATTCATTTAATGAACTTGGAATGCACAATTGACAGTTGCCACTCTTCTGTAATCAGCCTCCCTTAGTAAATGTTATACAACTAAGATTTGGCATTTGTTTACTTGGTACGACGTAATTACATACCTGCAATATAGCTGTTGCTTTTGTTGATTTCAGATGTTTGTGGAACAAAGATATTTTTGTAAATTACTTTTGATTCACTTGTGCATTTTGATACACCCAAAACATTTTAATACTTTAATCTCGAAAGAGATGGCGCTCACCATGTCTCATATACTCTGCGGTTGAGTTGCAGTTGTATCAATTCTCGGAACTTATTCAAAATAAAAAGCATTTTAAAGTCAGAATAGAAACTAATTCATTTCAATAAAACTCGCATTTTAAAAATATCAAAAATTTTATGTAATCATTTTTTACTCAAAGAAAAGGAAAATGTTAAAAAGGAAAAAAAGAAATGAACTTAAAACTGCATTGCTATTTCATAGCAGGAATTAATGGAACATTCCAAGTTTACTATTGATCTAGGAATAACAGCTGTCTATAGGAATAGAGGAAATCCTGAATGAATTAGTTAGCTGGCGGTCTGGAACCCCTGCCGAACAAAGCATCTCTGTATTAAGATCTACTAAGTCATGGGTACACCCACCTGTCTGCGACCGAGAGAACCTAATATTTTTGTTGTTTTTCAGTCACCTAAAGTAAGAATATTTACAAAATATCTACCTGTAAATTCATAAAGGCATAACCACGAAAAAATAAAGATATATTTCTTTGCTTCCTGACTAAGGTTTAAAGTAGACATTATCATAATTAATATCCTTTTGGCAGAGATTAAGATTAACTCGCAGAAACTTTAAATATAAAACATTTGTTTTCTTTTGTTTTGTTCAGTAACATATTTTAGAATTCTGACCTGTTTATCTGCACTGAAACATCACTTTCAATTTCACTAAGCAATTATCTACAAAGGAGTAAGAATTTGAGAAGTACAATGAAATAAAGAGACAGAATACAGCAAATAGAGAAAGTAAGAAAAGAGATTAGAAATAAATAGAAGAGAACGACGATACATTGGGAGGGCAAAAACATTTGAAAAACCTGACTGTACAATCATCTACAAGTCTTGCACAAATTCTAGGTGACCTTTCTCAAGTAATTTATCGATCTGATAAATAAAGGTCAGTAGGTTCTAATGTTATAGTCAAGTCATCCAAAATGGAAATAATATAATTTGATTTTGCAAACATCATTGATTTTACAGCTGTGCCATTATACCGCAAGGGGCATGAGGTGAGTAAGGAAATAATTTTACCAAAAGTTCCATGCTGTAAAATATTTAAAGTCTATACCAAAAGACATTTGAAAATCAGAAGTGTTTTGTGTTGTTGTTGTTGTTGTTGTTGACGGACTGACAAATACAAATTATGAGAAGCTTTGTTTTGATATTAAGACTGGTTATGTAACGGCCAAGTGTAGCCGACATATAAGAGTTTAAATGAAATATATTGTAAGTGTATAGAGAATCTATTTGAACGAAAGACTTCTTTCTATAATCGTATTTGATGTAAAAGATTTAAAAGGCACATCTTAATGGATGGTAAAACGTTCGATTTTGTCTTTGTTCACTTAGAATGAATAAAGTCATTTCTCTGTCATGACGTCTTATTTATAAAATCAATCAAATGAAAGCAGAGAAAATTTGTTCAGATAAAACAAAAATGCGACAACAGCAGCTAACATGTTAAGAAAAACACCATGAATAAAACCTAAGTCGCCGGAAGTGCGTCCATATTATTTTGAACTGTTACAATTGTTATCCATCGGCAAAGTTTCGTCATGACTGGGAATCTGTTGACTCGGTGTTAGGAGTAGTTACTGTATGTTCTTCAGCGAGTGGTGTCATGTTTGTGAAATTGGCAAACAGCGTAGTTTCCGTAGGAGACACGTAACTTGTAGTGGGATAAGATGGTGTGGTACTGTAAGCTGGAGTAACAGTCGCTGCCGTGGTTGCCAGTGAAGCACCGTTGTTCCCTTCTTCACGTTCATTTGCGACCGTGCAAGAAGCGCAACAAATGCGATGGTAATAGTGGTAACTGCAAAGGCGGGCTCTTACCACGAGATGGCACTGTCCGAGAAGATCACTGCATCCACTTACTGAAAATGAAAGAGAAAAATTGATTATAATGAAAACAAACAAAGAAACAAAAAAATATATGCAGTTTTTGCATTCCTTCAATATGTCATTTATTGTATTTTCGCAGTTTGATGCTCACGAGTTACTTTCTTTTATGGTTATCTAGTGACTATTCTGTTGCAAACAATGATGTGTCATCGCAATCCATACGTTGTGTCATAAACTGAAGCTTTAAAAAATTGCAGACAGCAGTACATTGTATGTTTTTGGTCACCCTCTCTTGTAGAAATAGATTCAACCGAATGATCTATATGCGACGTAATAGCTAGAGGTTTTTATAGCAGTGGCAAATATGAGATGCAAACAAGAGATAACACTAGCCATGGAATTAGTTTTGGAAAACTATATCTGAACTGGCAAATGCTTTAGGCTTCAGCAGCAGCACTTAAAAACTGCAGGTGCCCACAGGTAATCAAAGAAGGTGATCTCCAGTGACTGAAAATGATGGTTACCAACCAACGAAGTGTTACCACTCAGCCCATTAGTTAACCCACTGAACAGCGTACAACTGAATTCCATGGGGTTTAGTATTCGTTGACCAAGAAGTGTACAGTTATTGGCACCATGGTACCGGTTACTGCGCCTCAAATATACCAGGGAATATCACCACTGAATCGTCGAAGTTGTCCTATGTTGCTTAGCCAGATGAATCATGTTTCCAGATTTGTAAGGTAGACAGTAAAGTTCGTGCGTGGAGGATACCCCATGAGGCTATGGATTCAACGTGCCAGTGCGTATGTAGGCTCGTTAATGGCGTTTAGTGCGTTCCATTGCAATGTTTAATGTCCACTCTTGAAATTAGCGTCTATTTTAACAGTTGTTAAATACAAAGGCCTTGTAATCTATTTGCACTCCTTTTTAAGTTCTCTGTGTTTCTTGGTTGGTGGTGGTCGTGTGCTTCAGCAAGTTAATGCAAACCCATATTGTGCGTTGGTGATACAAAATACTCCAGCATCTCGTTAAGTCCATAGCACGCCTTAGAATCACCGTTATTCATGTGAAGGAAAGATCTGCATGTGGTTAAAGAGCTATGTCTAATTTTTTTTATACTTTAAAAAGTGTGTCTTTTAAAGCAAATATTTGTAGAAAGGCATATATGTGAGATTGAAAAGTAAAAAAGTTAGCAAACTAGACTAGCTGACGATTGTAGTGATTTTAATCCTCACTGGGTACTTCCAAACCTCCTTGTACCAGACTAAGCTAAACACCGTAAGTGTCAAGGATACAATAGAAGTTAAAACTACAGATAATAAGTCCGCCATTTAGATATTAAAAATAAAATTTTAAATAAGTTGAATAATGGACGATTGTAGTGAATAAAATTTTAAAAATATTATCCAAATATTAAAACGGGTTTTCTTTATTGATTGAAAACACGGCTGATGAAATAATGTATTTATTAGGCATTATACAAAATATGGTTTAATGTACGATTTAAACTAAACTCTCGTCGAAGATTGCAATAGAGTGGCATTATTTTAGGGAGGTATAATGGGTTTCCTGAACCCACATTGTGCGTTGTATTTAACGAAACTAACTTTTCACATAGAATATGCCAAATTCAATAATACAAAGTTCAAGAGCCACTCAAATTTGAAGGTTACTGAATGAGGTTGTTGCATTGACATGAGCTGAGAAAATAAGTGGAGATCAGGAGGATATGTAGGATAAATAATGGTTAGCCGTAGACGAAGAGATTAAGATTGTCGTGCTTGGATCTAAATAAATCAACTTTCATGTTAATCACCTTGAAAATATAATGTACTACCTGATATTTTAAGAAGGAATTCTGAATATAGTTAAAAAAAATATAGAATTCCGTCCGCTAAAACAAATCTGAATTATTGAAAAATATGCCAAATATCAATTATTTTGTTGAATTCATGTATGAAAAGCCCTGAAATTTAAAAGCAAAATTACAAAAGAAAACATATTAAGAAAGTCGCTTTCACATAATTGGTCTTCGTGGTCACTTAAAAAAGA
Organism: Acanthosepion esculentum; assembly: GCA_964036315.1. Taxonomy (NCBI): domain Eukaryota; kingdom Metazoa; phylum Mollusca; class Cephalopoda; order Sepiida; family Sepiidae; genus Acanthosepion; species Acanthosepion esculentum. The sequence continues at coordinate 161,830,693 of OZ038475.1, read as the reverse complement.
GAGTAATGCACAGGATATTTTCAAATTTTCTCATATCTTTTTATTTTTTTGTCTCCCACAAAGGACACATGGCACAGTGGATAAAGGCGTTGGTTAGATCCAGTGACAGACCCAAAGAGTGTGAGTTCAATACCCGGTTAAGGCAGTGGAGAACTTTCAGAAGGAAAATTAGCAGGAGATAACTGATAACTGACATCCATCAAACATGGCACGTGGAACTAGAACAGTCTACCCCAGTGATCGAAATAAAGGGTTCAGTTCGAAATTCCAACCACCTGAAGAAGGCTGGAGCGTCCAACGGCCGAAACGTTGTGACAAATATGGCGGCAAAGATGAGGACAATAGTCCGACTAATGTAAATACTGTACATAATACCTCATCTCAGAAATATAGACAGACTCTGACTAAAATTTAATTTTCATTTAATATTAGAAATGACATCATAAAATAGTTCCAAAGAGTTTTCTAGAAATTTCAACAAGATTTAATTTCTCTGTATCTATGTATATCTCTATCTATAAAAGGCAGGATGTGTGTGTGTGTGTGTGTGTGTGTGTGTGTGTGTGTGTGTGTGTGTGTGTGTGTGTGTGTGTGTGTAACGAATGCACGGCCGCAATTTTCGACGAGTTTGCACCAAAATTTACATGCACATGCTCCAAGTTAGTGGAAAAGCCAATACCGACTTCGCATTTCCCAACTCCCATCGATAGTGGAAATAATCGATTTTTTCATGCTTCTACGGCAGTTTTCATGTAGTTTGCGGCCATTTTCTACTGGCCAGAGTGAGAGCCTATACCTGGCTGCCACAAATAGGCAGGGAAATTCTATTGGCCAGCGTGAGAGCCAACAGCTGACTGACACGAATATTAACTAGCATGCTAGCATGCAAAAAATCGATAGCTGCATTCATCACAAGTGGGAAAAGTTTAAATCTGCATGGCACTTTACTCCAATTGGCTCATTCGCTTGCTTAAACTCAACGTTGATTCTGATTCCGCAGAACAAGGTTGAGTGTGAAAAAGTATTTGTTGTTAACATTCTTTTTTCATTCGGTTTTTCCAGTTACGAGTCCTTTTTAAAGCTGATCGTTTTGTGTTCATTTTGTTTAGTTCTTTTTTCGTAACAGATTTAATGTTTAGTATAGAGCTTAGAAAAAATTCGCAGTGTCGCAAGAATTAAGGCATGTAGCAACATCAGCACGACAAAGGGCACTCCTTTAAAGGCAATGAAGGGCAAAAATATTTTAACTCAAGTGATAGCGATTGCTGTATGAGTCGTAAGATTTTTTAATCAAGCACGGGCAATGCCGGGTCATGCTGCTAGTATTCAATAAATTGATAAAAGTTCAATGGATATATCTTATTGACAAACTCTAGTATGTATGTATGTATGCATGTATGTATGTATGTATGTATGTGTGATCATTTCAAAGTAGCAAGCAATGAAAAATAATAATGATGTATCTAGATAATATATGCATCCAATTTTCTGTTTCCCTGTGACTTTAAAATGCAATATAAAATGTGATCATCAACAATATCAATGATTGAAATAATATTAATATTAATAGTAAAAAAATGGCTTTGAAAAGAAATTTGGTAGAAGGTCAACAGAAAATCAAGTTCGGCTGCAAAACAACTACAGATTAATTGTTTTGTATATATACATTTATACGCACATATCCTTCAAAACAAATGCATGGAGTTACACACACACACACACACACACACACACACACACACACACACACACACACACACACACATATATATATATATATATATATATATATATATATATATATATATATATATATGTTTAATTTATATGAATTAAGTACTAATAGGAATATCGTTCATCATTGTACCGTGTGCTTATACAAGGTAACCAAAAAGGTTCTGTCCATTTTTAAAGGAAAAAAAGAAAACGCTTCACAGTATGTGTAACTTATATTTAGTCTTCGAAGTAATTGCCATCGGCATCCAGCACCTTCTGCCAACGTGTCTCCAGCTGTTCAATGCCCTTGCGGTAGAACTTCGGGGTGAGGGGGTTGACGCAAAGAAGTCCGTGAAGGCTTTGCGCAAGTCTGCTTCATTGGTGAAGGATTTCCCACGAAGATGATTATCCAGGGAGTGGAAGAGGTGGTAATCGGATGGCGCAAGGTCAGGTGAATAAGGTGGATGGCACAAAGTCTCCCACCCAAGTTGCTGTATGGTATCCCTGACCACTCGCGCGACATGCGGCCTGGCGTTGTCATGGAGGAAAAGGACACCTTTGCAATTCACCAGTGCTGGCTCCTTCTGGCGCAATGCCTGTTGCATACTTTTAAATTGCTGCGAGTATATGTCTCCAGTGACCGTTTGGCCCGTTGGTAGAAGTTGATAATGAACCACTTGACGATCTGTCCACCAGACACAAAGCATAAACTTGCGTGGGTGCATAGGCGGTCTTGCGGTGTGAGGGACAGCATCCCGAGGAGACAACCAATGTCTGGAACGCTTGGGAGTTTCGTACAGAACCCACTTTTCATCACTGGTAAGCACTCGATTGAATAAGGATGCGGTACGGTGGTGAGAAAGCAGCGATACACAGGCTGCCACTCGTTGTCCCTTGTGGACCTCCAACAGCGTTTGCGGAACCCACTTGCTCAGTTTGTACGTCTTACCTAGGCGGTGCAGGTGAAGTCTAACTGTTTCATCGGAAACGTTGAACTGTCTTGCAAGTTCACCACACGTTAGACTACTGTCCTCTTCAATGGCTGCCTTCAGGACTCCGTCATTCAAGACCTGTGGTCGTCCACTGCGAGGCTTATCATGGAGAGACAAATCTCCCGACTTGAATCTTCGAAACCAACGCCTTGCAGTATGTTCATCCACAGCACTATCCCCAAATGCTTGACATATGCGGCGACTTGATGCAGCTGCTGATAAGCCCACTTTGAAGTCGTAAAGCAAACAGCCCCGAACGAGATCTCTAGACACTTCCATCCTTCTCACAGCTGTCCAGCTTATAACTGATGGCCAGGCACGGTGCGCGTGTTTTTTATAACGTCTGATGTTCCTACTTCCGGCTGTCCCAATTTGAAAACAGTTGCTACACACATTTCGTATATATTTCAACTTCATTCAATGACTAATCAAAAAACGGACAGAACTTTTTTGGTTACCTTGTATATAGCACTTAATCAGGCACTCACAATAAAGTAATACTACTACTACTACTACTACTAATAATAATTCTTTTACAAACCTGGTGCAGCTGTCGTCATTCCACAGCTTTGTAAATTACAACTCTCTCTGGTGCTTGGTTTTATTCGAATATCACAGGCCAAATTCGGTTTTCTTTGGTTGTCTAAACATTTAACTTCTCGTGTTCGATGGCCAAGATCACAGCTTTTGGAACACTTAAATCACAACAGAAAATAAAAAAAATAATATTATTTTTATTTGTTTTTATTGTTTTACATAAATCGATGTAATATCAATTAAAGAAGCTCGATTTAAGAGTTACTAAGACTTTTTTAAAAAAGGTTTTTAGAAGCATATAAATATATAGAAAGAGAAGTCAATAAACTGAAGTGTCAGAGACAGCTATAAAGTGTAGCTCCTCCCTTCACATAAATGCAGCTGCTACACGACGTGGCATGGAGTCTACGAGATGTTGGAGTCATTTTGTATGTCAAACTAGGTATGTTTAATTGAGTTGACCGATGTGTTGAACAGCACCAGAACTGAATTGTAATATGATTTGATGCATTTTTTTGTTGTTGAATGTTTATCGTCCTTGTTAATTGCCAGAAGCACCTTTCTTGCGGCACCGTTCTTGCGTCCCTTGTAGTCACCTTCAGTTTTCAGGTGTTACTAATATCTGTTTGCAATTCATTGATCCTATGTTTGCAGGACGGGTCATCTAACGTACTGCTGTTTATTTTTCTTATCGTGGATGTTACGAAAACAACTTTGAACAACAAAGGAGAATAATTTCTTTTTCTCTCTCTTTTAAAGCAGATACTTAAAGTTAGTATCATGATATTATATATTTAACACAATAACGCTTTTCTATGGACTTTATAAAAGTATTTCTTATTTAAAAAAAACAAATCAATTTGGGAAACTTAGTAATTTGATTTATTTTAAATAAGTTTTAATAAAGAAATCTGCTCTATTGTTTCTTGTTATCTAGATTTGACTTTTGCTAAATACAAAAAGCATACAAGTATAACAGAAACTTTACAAGTTCGAGTAATAAACTATGATAATTGTTATTACTTTTGTAGTAACATTGCAGAATGAATAATATTGATGTAGATGGTTCTAAATGACTGATAATCAAAGAGTAGCTTGAATAAATGTTCAGGGTTGTTATGATATACATTAATACTTTATGAACGTCATCAGATAAGTCACTGTTTGCTAATTTAGAATAATAGAATAGTAAAAAAGAAATCAATTTTTAAAAGATTCTTGACACCTTAACAAACGGGTGTAAAATTTTCTCAGAGAGATTACGAATAGAGTTAAACAATATGCATGAATGGAATATGTTAGATGATCGGACCTTTTTTATACTTTTTGTTTTCTACTAATGAAAAATGGTTTTCCCGTGTACACTCAATCACATTTTTTCTGCATTAATCATTGTGGCAAGCTGGTGACAAGACATTTTATCTGGTGATGGGAGAATTCACAGGGAGGAGCGGATTCATGACTTTCTCAAGGGCATTGATCCAAAAAGAACGTAAACAGATTCAAATATAATACGAACTCCGTTCTCCGATTTAATTACGCCAGCGAATGCCTTTCTGTGACAGATTGCTGAGACAATTGTACGAAAATAACAAATTAGAGACGAGGAGTAAACCAGAGGAAAACTATAGTATCCAAAGACAAAAATAAATGGTAGATATGTAACCTTCAAGTGGAATATTTAATGTAAAAACTCTCTTCAAGGGCGATGAAAAATGATAAAATATAATGTCTGACTAAAATCTATTAGGAAACAGTTTTCTTAAATGTAAAACAAACTATGAAGTGTAGATTATGAAGAAAATGTAGGAAAGAACTGGTAGAACTAATAAATGTTAATCGTCAGAACAATTTCAGCTATGAAAAAAGTGATAGATTAGCAAGAAGCTTGCAAAGTTTAGTCTGCAGAAAAAAGGGTTAAAAAGGGGAAAATAATTCATCATTCATAAAGTCGAGTAGAGGATTTTGAACTTTATCAAGAGTAGAAAGTGAGGAATTGGTAGCTCCAGCCCAGATATGGCAGCAGTACACCATTTTTGGTTTGATATTGTTCTTGTAAAGATAGATAATAGGAGGAGGGGGAGGAGATGGGGAGTTAGGTACTTCTTCAGTGGATAAGGAACCGGCCATTACTAGCATCTTTTGTAGATATGAATTCCACTTGAAGTATGGGTGAATTTGAGTACCAATAGGCTTAAAACAAGGATCCTCCTTGAAAGAATACCCGTTCATCATGACAGGCGAAAATGCATGGTTGCTTTTGAAAGTATTGAAATCTACAGGCTAGGACTTGATAACTGTGAAAGCTCTTCTAGAGTTTCTAAAACTGGAGAGTTTGTGCAGTAAATTCCTATGGAAAACCTTGTCTAAGATATATCTAAGGTGATCGCCCTAATAAGGAATGTATTATCTAGTGTTTCACTGAGTTTGTGTGTAATGACAGTTAGGACATCGGCAGTGGAATTAGAAGCGAAAATCTATACTGTTTTTCGCTCATGAGGTTGATTCTGTTGAGGTGATCAACAACTTGTTGGCCAAAGAGTTTTATGATGGCACTTAGGAGGCTGATCAAACGATATTGCGACGGGCATGACAGCTCATCCACATTCTTGTAAAAAGGGTATACAACTGACACTTTCCATAGAAGTAGGACGCATGCATCGGTTAAACAATTTTGACAAGATTAGAGACACCTTTGGGCTAATACTCCTAAAAACAACGACTTGGTACCGGTAGCTTTAACTGGCTAGCCAGATTTGTGTTTCTACATAAAATATTACACAAGTAGTTTGTGTGATAAGTGTTTACCTTACTCCAGTTCATCATATACCATTGAGGAGGGCATGGTTCCTGTTGGCAAGGAAGAACAGTTTCTGGCTTCTCTTCCATGGCACAGTTATTTTCGTCGACAACCATGAGAACAGAACCGCTTAACTGTTTGATGCACACAACATCTCGATTCTTCATACCTTCACCGCACGTTGCATTACACTTCAAGAAGAAATTATATAAAAACAACGAGAAAATTATATTTAACAAATGAATCAATAAAATATTAATTTTCCGAAGTTTAAAAAGCATTTTTTTTATGATTAAGCAATAACTAAAATTATTTATTTTTATATCATGATAAATCCGTCATTGTGAAGAAATATATTTTTTATTATATTAGAAAATATTAAAAATGTACAAGAAAGTTTTGATTCGACAATTATTTAACGGATAACGGATTTAACATAACGTAATATTTGAACATAATGTAATATTTGAACATAATGTAATATTTGAACATAATGTAATAGTAATAGTTTTCGGTTGAATTTGGTCCTATAACTCGGATTGATTCAAGAAGATGAAAATTACCAAAAAAAAAAAGACAAAAACAAAAAAGAAGAAAACAAAAAACAAAAAAAAAAAACAAAAAAACAAAGACTTGTATTGAGATGAGACTAATTTTGTTTTCACCTTGGACCAAAGTCCCAGGAACCATTTTCCTCCACAGGGAACGTCGACTTTGCATCTATTTTCCAAACGAGGGCGTGGGAACTTGCTGCATCTATCATCTGGTAGAGTTGTATTGTTGTCTGCAGCACAATGAAGATTTCGTCTCATGATTCCTTCCCCACACTCGACTGGACACTGTCAGAACGAGACGACTATTTATACATCATATGGTTATATTTATAAATATTGGATAACCAAATAGAAAATATATTTTTAATATTTTAAGTTTTTTTTTATTTTCTCATAATGCTAATTGATGCTGACAAACATTAACAACGGAACAATTGCGATGATTCAGATGAAATTTGAAATTTCTCCGTTTATAATCATTTTTATTTCATTCACGAGTTGTTATGATTCTACAATAGTTGCGTGAAGATACAAGAAAACGAATGCAGATTATGTTTCTTAATTGTGTCCTGCAAATAATACCCAATAGGCTTCCACAGAAAAAGAGGAAATTCAAATATGAAAAGAAATAGGGGACCTATAAATAAGAGATAATTCATAATCAGAAACAAGATGCTCGTTCGAAGTAAATCAACAGAATTCTTTGCTGCTAAAAGACACAAGAATGTACACTGTGCACAAAAAAAACATAGACGCAAAAAATAAATAATAGTGACATCCAAGAGCAAAATTTTATGATCTTGACTGTTAATTATAATTAATAATCATAGTTTACAGGTACAATAACAATTACCTGTGGAATTTCAGTCATGAGTAACGAACAAATGTTATGAAATGTTGTACTTGCACAATTGCATATACACGTTCTGTTCCTTAACAAAAACGGGGAAAGTTTTCTGACGTCATATTTATAGAAATATTTTATCATTGATGAAACGAGACCGCGTCAACAGTTACATTTTCATTTGAAGTACATTAATAATCAATAAAATGAAGAAGAATTCAATAAGTGAATCGTCTTATCTAGGTTAGAAGCTCAGATGTAGTCATCTTAAGGAGACAAGTCACATAATAAATTTCTCTGTTCCAGCTGTCCACAGAATAAAAAAATGTGAACCTTGCAAGAAAACTGAAATTATAAAGAAAGAAAGGAAGAAAGAGAACACATAAAATATTTCTAATGCTGTTTAGCGTTAAGGAAGTACAATTTATAATAGATTTCTCACTTGTTGTGGCCAGTCAGTGAAGAACCAGCCTGTAGCACAGGATCCCATATCACATAGTTCTTCCTTAATCGGCTTTATTTCTTGACACATGCTTTCCTCTGCTGGATGTCCTTCAATGTTCATGCACGTCACGGCTCTTACTCGCATTCCTTTCCCACAAGTTGAAGAACACTGTAAAATATAAAAGTAGTTCTTAACATTTAGGTTAAGGTGGAAGGATTTATTTAGAAACGCACATAATCTTTGAAACATTTTATCAATTTGTAAAGTTAAACCGACAGCATCATTGATTCATGGAATTTTTTACAACGCTGCTTCACGAGAGAAACCATCTGTAGCTGATAAACTATATTCTTTGTCAGGTAAAGATTTTATTATTCCGAATACAACTGCAATGATTCGAACAATATTAGTTTAACTTCAAGAACTGTACATATTTGTGCCTACCTAATACATAAATAAAAATAGAAATGGTTTTGCAGATATAAAGATGTGACATTCTTTAGGCTTGTTATATCAGTAATTTATTTTAATGGCAGTATTTTTCTTGCTATATTTCTGAGATGAGGTATTATAATTATTTACATTATTTACATTGTTCGAACTGTTGTCTTCATTTTTATTGTCATGTTCACGATACAGTTTACAATGGAACGAAAAAAACGACAACAAACTCATCTTCCTGGATCTATTAATATTTCGAACAGAGCATGGGTTCAAGACATCCGTATACCGCAAGCCAACATTCACTGGACAATATTTCAACTTTAACTCTATAACACATACAGTATAAAGAAAGAGATCCAACATGACCCGGATAAATCCTTCAGACACGAATTCGATGCAGTCAAGGCCCACCAAGTACAAAATTTAAACAGATTGAAAGATCAGAATGTGATACACAAGGTTCATCCCTCTCCCTAGTGAAAGCAGTAATCAACATCAGTCAACGCCAGCTGAGTGCCTCTGAGGAGTCAGTACTAAACAAGGGTCCCAATTTTGCCACAACCATCAGGCGGATACTATCATTGCTTCCCAAGTCAAACATCACGAAATGGAAAAGCTGGCAATCAGAACCCTACAGAGGAATGAAGACATCATCATACTACCAGGTGACAAAGCTAATGCGACTGCAGTGATGGATAAATCGGAATATACAGGAAAGCTGGAAGACCTCATTAGAAATGGTAGCTACAGTAAAGAAAGATCCAACAATGAAAACAGAACGAAAACTCGCAGATCCTAATCAAGAACACGAGCCACTTCCCACCAAGATATACAGGCAGTTGACGCAGCGTTACACCAAGATACCGCACATATACGGTCTCCTCAAAATTGACAAAGACGGCATTCCGCTCAGGCCGATTGTTAGCTGGCAAAGCTCTGCGTGCCATCCTCTAAGTCGCTTCCTTGCAGATATAATTGATCCATTAGTCACCTTCATACGTCTGAAATTCCTCCCACTTTGTGGAAATAATCCAACCAGATAGTGAGACTGGACGTGGTTAGTTTGTTCACCAAGGTACCCACAGGGGTGGCAGTATCGGTTAGGGCTAGACAGACTGGCCTCATCCCTAGGAGAACGGACCAGTATATCAGTAGATAATCTGATGGAGATGATAACTTTCTGTACACACACTTTGGAATGGGATCACACATATATTGACAGGATGAAGGCTTAGCAATGGGCTCGTCATTATCACCAACAATGGCAAACATATATGGAATACTTCGAAGGAATGGCATTAGAATCAACACCACTAAAGCCAAACCTATGGCTGAGATACGTAGATGACACCTTCATACTCTGGCCACAAAAGGAAGACGTCCAGCTACTACTGGACCATGTGAACTCAATAAGATCATTGATACAATTCACATTGGAGCAAAAAAACGACAACAAATTCACCTTCCTGAATGTACCAATATCTCGAATAGAGCATGGGTTCAAGATATTCGTATGCTGCAAGCCAACGTTCACCGGACAATACCTCAACTTCAACTTCAACTCCCATCACCCATACAGTGTAAAGAAAGCTGCTTACAACATCGAGTAAAAGTCACGTGTCAACCCAGAGACATATAATCAAGAAATGGTCAGTATAAGCAGTACCTTACAATGTAACAACTACCCTGGGTACATGACAGCAGCTCTGACAAACTAGGATAGAAGTTTACAAGAGGATAACAGCACTCAGAAAACAGCTTCGCTCTTCCTACCCTATTTAAAGTGATTATCGGAAAAGATACAAAAGATCTGTGGTTCATATAACATCAGGACGACCTTCATAAATAGTTCGACACTTCGCAGACACCTCTTCCGAGTAAGTCAACGATAGTGGATCACGTGACTAAGGACTGTATGTACGTCATCCCGTGCAGCTGTGATAAGAAATATAAAGGAGAAACAGGCTGCCCCACCTTCAGGTAAGACTGCAAGAACATCGTAAAGCCGTAACACGGGGGGAAATAGAAAAATCAGGCGTAGGTGACCAATATGAAGGGTAAAGGGAGATCACTGCCCCCCTTGTAGGATGAGGTTGAAATAATAGAGAACATCACTAGAAAATACGAAAACTTATATTTCCTTAAAGCAAATATGCTAGGCCACAAAATTTTCCTAAGCCGGCCAAGCATAGAAATGAATACAATATAGGAACCAGTAATATGGAGTGCTAGAGAAAAGCAATAATAACAACAAAATTGCAATATGAGCTCTGGTAAAAATGGTTGCCGAGACATTAAGTTTATGAATAGCAAACATTTGTACACTGATCCTCAAGGCCTTGTGGATAAAAGCGTCGACTGGATCCAATGACTTGACCCAAAGTGTTGCGAGTTCAATACCTGGCTACGGCAGTGGTGAACAAAACTTAGAGAGTTGAGTTAAAGGGAGATAACTGAGACATCCGGAAGAGGCATAGCACGTGGAACTGGAACAATCTACCACGGTGAACGAAATAAAGTGTTCAGTTCGAAATTCTAATCACTTGAAGAAGGTCGAGGCGTACTTTGTGAACATGACAATACACATGAGGACAAGAGTCCGAACAATGTAAATAGTCAGTATTTTATATAGCTTTTGTTATGTCAATAATTTATTATAATAGTAAGTTAACTTTTTCAGAGAGTATTCATGATTTATTCAATAGTAAAACTGCATACAGTATTTACTGTATATATAGAAAGACAAGAATTTTTACGGGGTGATTTTCTATAAACAGGTTTACGTGATTGGGCTGAAAGTTGATGACAAGTGGATTCTGAATTTCGCATATTTATTTCAACTTATTACGAAAGTTATTTTCCTGTCTTATATTTTTCGTTTTCTTACTAACAGATGACCCGGTTAGATGGAGTCCAGACTTGCTGAGGATTACCAGTAAATGTAAATGTAGTATATACAAATTAAATTCTCATCTTAAAGTAAAAGCCAGATTTATTAGCGTACCATATAATATATACAGAAGATTTTGTCAATACCACAATTTTCGAGAATGTACTAGCTATTTCTGATTTTATCTGCAATTTCGAGAAAATATAACCGGAAGATGTGTAATTTTAATGGTTAACTTCGTCCTATCAACACGATGGTGATATTAGAGTTGCTTTTTAAAAATTGTTTATGTAACCATTCAGTTCTCTTAATTTATTCTGATGGTTTAAGAATAAGATATAATTCGTTATCCATGTAAATACCGATACTTGTTACATAGTTATAGTATTTTGGACACGTGCCTGCACACGCACATACACTGACGTGTCGCTTTATTTGGTATACTCTTTTTATATCATGTTGGATTTCCTTTTTCTATAAGAACCAACTCAATTATTCTTGGTATTTATTCGACGATGTTCTGGAAACTCTCTTTCGATATTTAGGCCCACGCTGTCATTATGCTATCCTAGATCTTCTAGATTGGTTGACTGTACATCTAAAGATTCGATTCACCCTTTCTGTTACACTTCAAAGAGACTCTATGAGATTGACATTCGGTGACTGTAGAGGTCACTTTACCACAGGAAACTGATTGCTGTGTTCCACAAACCAATTTGTTACAATTTATTTGTGACACTGTGCGTTTTCCTGATGGAAGTAGCCACAAGTGGATGAGTGTAGCACAGTGACACGTCAATTGAGGCATGTGGTCAGCTACAATAGATTGGAAGGCTGCAGCATTTAATCGTCCCTTCATTGCTACCAAGAGTCCCAATGCATGTCAAGAAAAGAGTTCCCATAGCCTTACACTACCAATGAAATTAACTATTAATGTAAGTCAGAGTTTTCGTCCATTAAAATCAGGACTATGAACTTATCATGACTACTGGTGCTCTTTCAGATTAGCAATGGCAACAATTTATTGCATATTATACAGGATAAAAAGAAGGGTGCAAACTACTTCGTCACTTGAATATTATCTAAGGCGGAATGGAATTGCAAAGAAATTGAGCGTGAAAGACGCGCAATGGTTTTTGGCCACGACTGAAAGATGTTGTTGTCTTACCCACTAAGTAAGTACTAGAGTGCAACGTTCGATATTACTTTTTTCCAATTCTCAATTATTACTATCAGTTTGCATACGAACCAGTTAAAAAAATCTCCGAATATTGATAGGCTGAACTGGTTACTAGTAGAGAACAATGTTACACATTTGCCCTGCTTCTAAATTTCATCTCTAGACTCCATTTTAATCATGGCAAAGTCCCGCAATTTTTAACATATTTACTATTAATACAACTATGCGAATAGATTATACAAGAATGACCTGATAACGAGTCTTCCGAATTGAAACCGAATAAAAAGTAGGAAAAAGTTGATATATGCACAACTGTCTGTGTTTTGTGGGGGATCACGGATTGTTATTCCTGAAAGGTGTACAGTGGCTTGCAAAGGTAACATCGAGACCCTTATAGAGAAATTATAGTGAATATTGCGTCGTATATTCGTGACACTCACATATGATTGTGTCTGATATTATTGGTTTTACCAGCGATGAATTCACCAAGTGTTGCGTGTTAAAAGAAATGAAACGTGTCTGTATAATCCATCATGAAACTGATTAGTTGAACTTGCAATTTAGATTATCAAAATGTCTTTAAGAAAGTTTCAACTTAATCTGAAACCTGTTTACTTTGTGTCATAACTCGGTATCGTTTGACTCAGAAATCAGCAACGGGTCAGTCACCAGGAATATTGATGATGCGTTAACAGCTCAGATCGTGTTTGTTTTAGAATTTAGTGTCTACGTGTAAAGCCAAAGTGTTGGCTGATAAACTGCGTCGTGAAAGAATGTTCTATATCGGAGATTCAGTGAATTGTAAATTTCCCAGGAAAACCGAAATAGATACCTGCAAGTTTAGAGAAATAATTAGGCCCATTGACATTTCGGGTTCGAATAGCGGATGATCGTGTGTGAAGAAGACACGTTGATTCCATCTGTGTATATCTGCCTGTAGAACTTGCTGACTATAATCATTTCAATAGTTCCGTAGATATTGCCATTTAGGTCATAGTGTCTGGATTTACAGCAAGAGAAATTGCTTATTCCTCAGTGAGGGGATGATTCTTAGCCTATTGGAGAGACTGACAGAGCAAATGAAAATGTGGCAAGACATGATTTAACAAGTACTGATTCAATGCCACCTGGTGCCAAAGTTCTGGACATTAACCGGCAACAACCTGCCATATAAAGAACTGAGTACTTATTTGATTGTGTGTTAAGCATTAAATTAAGGTGGAGGGGTGCTGTGATTTCATACGTTGTCGACTCTAAGCTATTCAGTTAGTATTATTAGTAGGGTATTTTGCGTATTAAAGAGGAAGCGTTCAGATTCTGCGATAATCATTGCACAACGTGACAGTTATAATAATGAAATAAATTCATACAAAATCTATTCTTAAGTAATCATATCTCAACAACACTTTATCAATCAAATATAATTTGGCAAGCATGTTTAATTCAGTAGAATCATCTTATTGAGTCATGGAGTTATCAACATGAAGAATTTGATCCTATGAATGGGCACATACTATTCTTGTACGTAAATAGATCAATGCTTGTAGGCTAATATTGAAAAATATTTTACAAGACAAATTTTGATTATTCACTATAATCTTCTTCTGCTGCTGATGCACTTAATTCTGTGATTAGTATAAATGACATAGATCGAATATTATGAAATGAAATAAAATTTTAGCTAATATAAATATGTAACTGATTTGTTGATGACTCTTAATTTATTCACAATCTGCATCAGGTTTCTATTTATTAATGTTTTCAACATTAATTTCGACTTAAACGCAAATATTGTCCTTAACAATATTTTAATATTCAATGTCAGTAGATTATTAAACTTACTTGACTCCAGTTGGCAACTTTCCAGAAAAAACATGGCTGAAGACTGCAGGTTCGGTTCGTTTGGTTTCGAACTTGACCACGGCATGCTTCTGCTGATACTGTCAGATTTAGAACGGGCGAAATCCGTTGCTGACAGGTTACTTGTCTCGTCTGCGTTCCTGGTCCGCAAGTCGTGCTGCACTCACTCCAAGGGCCAGTAAACCATCTAGGAATGAGATAGAGAAAGAAACCAGATTAATAATACCAGAAAAAAATTTCAAAACGCTAAAAATTCATTATTCCTAATAAAGAAAAGAATAAGTAGTGCTAAATATTTTTTATTTTAATGAAAATAATTATAACATTATTAAATCAGATTAAACTTCCATATTAATTTATTTACGTTTAATTTACATTTCTTTGCAAGTACTTGCAAAGAAATTTCTTTTGCAAGTACTTGCAAAGAAATTTCTTTTTCTAAACTTTTATTTCAGAACACATTGTTAATATGTTTTATGGTTGATTGACTTTTGAATAAAACATTGAATTTTGAAATAAGAAAGAAAAGTTCTCTTGTAATCAACCTATTGACGGATTATGTTATCTTCCTCTGCATAAAGGCAACATTGAATTTTCACACCAGACTAGTAACTAATAGATTTATCTGGAAATAAAGTTAAAACAAGTATCATGATTAATCCTGCATTCTTCTCGTTATAGCGACTAAATTTAATAATGTTGTTTTGTGAATGGTTTCAATTCTTTCTCAGAATTCCATAATTTTCGAACATCTTTGTAAGGCTCTTCGGATTTTCGCCATGCAGCTAATAATGTTGTTTATACCCATCAACGTCGTGTTTTGTTTTTCACATTTCTGTAAAGGGCCAGATATTTTCTTCCAATTTTTCACTGAAGGGCAGTAGAGCCACTATAATAGAAGAGGTTACTGAGTGTGAAAGAATAAGAAAAAAGAGAAACATTATTAAGGATCAGGAACAATAGAAGAAGAGTAATCAAGAATACATTATATAACGACTGACATTGCGTTTACATTTTTAAAGATTAAAGATGACTGGAAATCAAGGAACCGGAAGATAAGAAACAACACAAAACTTATGGTTATGTATTAATTTAAATTAAAGTCTCAGTACCATAGCGGAGAGTTCATTGTAAAATTACCATGATAGTATTTAAATAAAAGGTACAGGGAAGTTACATTACGGCGGCGGTAAAGTGACTGAAGCCAAAACACCAACTCAGGACAATTAATATTACTGATTCTTATTTGGATTTTATAAAGAAGCTTAAAATATATAGCAGGAGCACCGGACCATATGTGGCAGCAATATTCAAAGCATGGACGAATGGTAGACTTGTAAATATATATATAAAGATTCTGGAGGGAAAATTGTCTAGCATGATACAGTGAACCAATTGCCTTAGCAGCAGACCTAGCACTTGATTCAATATAATCTTTCCACTTCATGTCAGCCAAAAATGTTAGCCCGAGAGTCGCTCTCCTGAAGGTTAGCATCAGCCATGATGATGGGAGGCATAAAGGGGTATCCCTTTCGTTTTGGAGATGTTAAAATAAACAAGCCATATTTTCGAGATCAGCTGCAAATTTGACCATATGGAACTGATCAGATTTAATATTGAGACAGAAGTAAATGGTTGTGTCTTCAGTATAGATACCAAGTTTGGAACTAATGCCATTGTTGAAAATTAAGAACAAAATAGGTTCAAAGATAAAGCCCTGGGGGACACCTGCATTAGTACAAAAAATTTAGAAGAGTGGCCGTTTAGGACAACTGTCATTTCGCGATTTGATAAGAAAGACTGAATCAAATTAAAAATTAATTCAGAAATACCATAATCTTTCAACTTGTGAAGAAGGCAGGTATACCAAATCCTGTCGATCGCTTTCGAGATATCCAAGGCAACAGGCCGAGTGGGTTTCATCATTCTTATCTAAATCTTGATTGACTCTTTCAGTAAAATCGTTAATACATCAGGTGTTGAGAAGCAAAAGCCATATTACTTGTCCGAAAGAAGGCCCTGTGAAGAGAGATGTTTTACTAATTCAGAATTGATCAGGGCTTCTATTAATTTCCCCAAAAGTGGTAGAAGACTAATAGGCCGACACTTAGAGAGATCACCTGAGTTATTAAAGACTGGACAGCAGAAGAGCATTGCCAACAAACAGGAAAGCCAGAGACAGCGAGGCATTTATTGTAGAGTTTAGTGTGAAAAGAGCCAATTCGGAAGCATATTTCTTAATGACTATTAAAGGGATAGCATCAGACCTATATAATTTGTGGGGATCCAGATTAGAGATGATAGCAGAAACCATGGACAGAGTTATATGCATATCACTCAACAGACTCAGTTCTAAGTGGAAAGCCAAGCAAGGATGCTCCAGATGAATCAAGAGTAGAATTTGATGAGAATTTACGGGTAAAACATTCTGTTGTATCAGAATAGAGTGATAAGAGGAGGAATAGAAAACTTACTCATATTTAAGACACTATTACAGATCCGTCAGTAGTTACAAGAGTTACGAAAAGTTGTTAGAGGCGAAACGTTGCTTCATTCTATCATCAAATAAAACTTAGCTCCTTCGAGGACACTTTATTCTGTTGTCAGCTGAAAAGTGAAATGGAGTGACAAATATTCTTCCTGTTTACAAAAACTAGATCTAATCTGATCTTGACAAGGTGATCAAGTTGAGTTTTAAATTAGCATATAATTCTTTTAATCTCTAGATTTGTCTTTGGTTTGTGAGTACATCAGTAGTTTGCATAATTACCAGACAAGAATATTTCCTACCATGCTGTTTATTTTAGTACTGCTTCTGAACCACTTCGCTGAATTTATTTTATGATTGACACTTTCATTTCATTCTTTGCCTAATTGAGACTTACTATTTTGTCGTATTTTGTCTCTCTTAGCTTTTTAATCATTGGCTCATTGACTTTTTCTGACCCGTCATTAATAGACATTCGGCTTTTTTCTTCAATGTCATTCTTTGCAATCAGGCCACCTCATTTGCCATTCCTTGTCACTGGAATTGTTTTTCTTTCTTTTTTAGTCTTCCCATTTTGGAGTTTTTTTTTATTCTGCCTTTATAATCCTATCAGTCCTGTTGACTTTTGAATATTTATTCTTCAACTATATAGACTAGAAACGAATAACAAGTTAGTCTCGCAGATGAATTCTTCCAGACCACATATAAACTATAATGATTTCTTCTATTCTTCAAAATTGTCGGCACCACTCAAGTCTGAGTTTATTTCATACGGTGCCTCTACGATGCCTGAACCCGACATGTCTCTGGAGATCAAGTAGGGAATTGATTGCGTAGTAGTGTGGGTGATAATCTTGGCTGTAGTCTTGTCGGTCCTTTCGTTGCCTTCTTCTTACTTCTTCTTCAGCATTTCTCCTCTTTTTGAAAGTGGAACAACCGAAATGAATTGCTCTTCGTCAGTATGAAGGGTCGGCGGCTTCTGGTTCCCAGATGTTAGGGCTGATTTCGGATTTAAAGAGGGAAAACTACAGTTGATCTTTGAATTTGCTTTTTGGAGCTCCGTGATGTTCTTTGTCGTTGATGAGCTCACGGTAAGGGATGGTCCGCGGAAGTCTTGAAGAGGTTTTTCCGGTGACATGTTCTGACCCCCTTAGGCAATGCTTGAGGATGGTGGCTTCAATGCTCGGCATTTCCTACCGATTAAGGACTTCGTTGTTAGTGCGTCGGTCCTGTCATTTGATGCTGAGGATCTGCCGGAGTTTGGCTTGTTGGAAAAGTTCATGCTTTTTCAGGTCTTCTTCATACAGGGTCCATGTCTTGCAAGCAATGTGGAGATGAGAACAGTGCGGAACACCATGATTTTGTTCGTAGCGAGAATTCGTGGTTGTTGAATACGTACTTTCTGGGTCTTCCAAAGGCCCAATAAATGGATTTGATGCGATGTTCAATGTTTCTTTCGCATGATCTGAATTGTGATAGAGTGCTCCCGGGGTAATGAATATCAAGGACAACTTTCAGAAGCAAGTCCCCTTTGTAAACAATAATTTCTGGTATTTCTTGTCCATTAATGGATTGCGCAAGTATCTTCATTTTGTTCGCATTCACTTCCATCCTAAAGCAATAGTAGACTTCGGAGGCGAACTGCGCTGAAGGTCGGCAGCGGAGGAAGTAGAGGTGGCATTGTCGTCTGCTTACTGGAACATCAAATCAACGTATATAAAGGAACTTGTGCAAACGGTAATAAGAAGTTTTAATAGATAAAAATATACAACAGTATCAGATAATCATATAGAAAATAAAGATACTTGAATTACTTGTTTAAATATAACAAAAGTTGAAAACATGTTACGACAAAGATTCATTTCGATTTCACAATAGTTTGTATAACAGTATTTTTTCTTTTTGATCAATTCATCCCAAATAAAGCGAGAATGCTACTAGGACGTTAGGTGTTACCGGGAGTGAAATAGAATAAGTGAAGAGAAGGGACAATAAATGAAGAGGGTTCAGAAAGAAAGAAGATGGTGATTGACATTGCAATTAAATTTTTGAAGATTGTAGGTAGCAGAGAAACAAGTAATCGAAAGTGATTTCTACATATTAGAATTGCGAGAAAAGAAACTATTAGAATAGTATATACGATTGCATCTACCAAGTTCAGCACTAAAACGGTGACACCTAGTTGCAAATCTAGTAGCACGCATAAATTCATGCAGTCGAGGCTCCAAGGAATAAAGCTAATCTGAACAATTGCCATGAACAAAAGACAGAAGGAAACCAAGTTGTTTCGGTGAGAAAGTGATTGGAGTCGAGATGTCAGGTAAGAATCAATTACATTACAGACCTTGCTTCGAATTTTGTCAAGAATCTCGAGGTATATAGTAACAGCACCAGACCAATATTCAATGCACGAACGAATGGTAGATTTATAAATGGGCAAGATCAATTCTGACGAGAGATATTTTCTGCCAAGAAAACTTATTTTTCTGAACTTATTTTCCTGGCACAAGGCCTAGCAATTGATTCAATATAATCACTCTACTTGATGCCAGTGGAAAATATGAGTCTAAGAAGGTACAATAACTTGCTCACCTGGAGTTTAGCGTCAGTCATACTGAAGGCAGCCAGAAAAGGGTCTCTATAGCGATTAAATGAAAGCATTTTTATTTTGGAGGTGTTAAAATTTACAAAACATTCCTTGCCCCAGTTAATCACTAATTGGAGGACCTTTTCGAGAGCAATTGCCGCTTTTACTTCATCGTAGCCCTTGGGCATGTAGCGATGGCCAATATGTCAAACACTGTCGAACCCCTTCGGGATATCTAGAGCGACAGCTCGATTTTGGCCGTCCTCAACCAAAGTTTGATAGAGAAATTCAGTGATAGCCGTTAACAGATCAGCAGTAAACCTGGAGAAAGGGAAGCCATTTTGTTTATCCAAAAGGAAGCCTTTTGAAGTGAGATGCTTAACCAATTCGACGTTGATTAGAGCCTCTAGTATTTTGGCAAAAGAGTTAAAAATATAATAGGACGATAATTCGAGAGATCAGAAGGTTCTCCAGAGTTCTTAAAGACACAACTACAGAGGATGATTTCCAGCAACTGGAAAGCAAGAAGGAGCGGGGCATTTATTGCAAAGTTTGGAAAGAACAAAACCAGTTCAATAACAGGAATAATTTCAGAACAGGAATCATTTTAGGACAATTGCATTGGATTGGCAACCCTTGTGGGGATCTACTTTATAAATGAGAACTGAAACAATGGACAGAGTTATATATACATATCACTCAGTAGATACTTTGTTCTTGGGAGAAAATTAGACAAAGATGCTCCTGATGAGTCGAGTGCAAACGTAGAAAATTAGATAAAACCTTACTCTGCCGGACATGGAGTCAGGTTGCAGCTCACGGTTTTGGGACCTGGTTTCCGGGTATGTTCACAGTTCTCATCAGTAACAACAACTTGCGAATTTTCCTTTACGCAGACGACAATCGTTTCCTCAATGCCTGGGATAAAAAATGAAATCTAGCAGTAATTTTTCTGTAAGAAAAAATAAATTAAATCACGAATCGATATCAATCTAACTGAGATCAATATTTTCTGCATATGTCTGTTTAATGAGGTTGACTGCCTTTCACAAAAATCATGCGTAATAATAGCATAACAAGTATTGTATCAGAATACCTGTTTAAAACAAGCAAGTAACAGAGTAGTTGAAACTAAAATTTTCTTACGCTAACCATATTTTCTTTCTGTCTTTCTTTTTTCTTTCTTTCTTTCTTTCTTTCTTTCTTTTTTTTAGACAAAAATGGGGAATGTGTGTATATGTGAGAGAGAATATATATTTTTTTTTATAAAATGAAACACAGAGAAGTTAATGCTTTAAATTTTCCTTTGAAAATTGTGGATTAAATGAAACGAAACAAATATTTAAAGAAAAAGGGGCAAGTTGCTTTTTTTCAATTAACTAGAGTAAAAAAGCAAAACATAACACTAAACATGTCATGAATTCGGTGAATTGCAACTTGATATTTCTAATGTAACTAGAAGCTAAAATCAAATTTCAGTCAATATGGCTGTTTGAGGTGTTTCATAAACAAGTTAATTCAAGGGATTGTTGCCTTCGCATTGTAAAACAAATATTTTTCCATTGAAGTAATAAATTTGATAAATTTACTCAAATAAATAAAATCGGATCAAATGCCTTTTAACCTAAAAATTAGACTTAGATTTGGCGATAATATTATAGACAGTATGTTTAGCATGCATGTATTTATACAATTTATATCATTGATATATTTACAGAGTTTAAAATTGTTATTTAAAATAATAACAAAATGTCAGAAGAATTATTTTATAAAGAATCAGAACTAAAACTATCATCCACTTTTAATGTATTTCTCTATTTATATTTCTCATTTATTTTCTCTTGGATTTTCGTATCAGTCATTTTATAATCAGGTATTTTGAATATTAAAGTGAAATTCGAAAGATGTTGGCAGAAAATCTGGCAAGATACGCGATACACCAATCGGTTTAAGAACTGTAATACATTTATCTCTGGGTTGCAGAAATACAAAAAAAAAAATATTAATTCATGAACCGGTTAAAATGTTAATAAAGCAAGTGACATTCCTCATTCCAAAAGCCACAAAAAACGGGGAAAGAAATTTGAGGATGAAATAAGCAGTTTACAAATTCTGGTATTATTTGAAACACGCATGATTCCCTTTATTTCTCTTTCTTGTGTCGATGTGCATTTTTGGATTAACGACATATAATTAGTTAATAACGCAAAAGACACCATTCTTATTTAGTTAGTCACGATTTTAGTAAATTGCGCAAAATAAGTTCAAGACAATTCTAAGAGCTCTTACCTCCGCCACAAGTTTCGGAGCATTCAGTGAATCCAGATATCCTCCATGAATAACCCGTGTTTTCACCGGCGATATTGCTGCCGGACTTGCTACTATCCAGTTCTCCTGGTAACTGAGCACCGGTATGTTGGTAAATTCTTTGTCCAGATGGCTTCAACGAATTCGAGCCAAGTGATAGCTGCGATGTGTCTCGGTCGGGTTGCAGATGTCGATTTCCATTTTCTACTCGAATCGGTTGCTGCCTTTCTTTAATTCTATCGGAAGAGAAACGAGAGTTGGCAATAATAATGGTTGGCGATGGCTCTCCAAGTATGACAGATGAACCATGTCTAACTGGCTGGCTTTGTTCTGTCGATGAGGTCGGCCATTCGGATGAGATTCTTCGGTTTGGAACCCGGTGCGATCTGTAGTAAAGTGATGTGGCGCTTGGTTGATACTGATTCCCATTTCCGTAATTGTTTTGATTCTTATGACGATTGTTTCGACGTTGGCTTTTCCGGCCAAAAGACGGAGTATTTCTTTGCGTGCTTCTGATGGTTGGGGAAATGTAACTTTTTCTCATGTTTCTCGTAGCTTGCGTGCGCCGAGGTGAAGCGTGAGTTGGTTCGGAATCGCTTTGGTGATGCTCACTACGATGTGGTGTCATGAAACTTTCATTATATTGAAACCTTCGTTTCTTTGAACCTTGTCTCATGTGACTATTGCGGTGAGGTATTGCAGCTGAACTTGACTGATGGTGGGAATGTTGTCTCTCGTGAGTCCTGCGATGATGATGTTTTTGGTTGTCATTAGATTGGTGATGAGGCCGATGGTGGTGAGTTTTGCCAGAAGGTTCACCGATTATATCGTAGACATAATTTTGGCCACCATTCATATCTAATGGAGTACTGAATTGATACGTGAAACGGGATGAATCTCTGTAAAATAATAACTGGAAGAGAAGAAAAGGAAAGGATGACCGTTAGAGTGTAAAGATCAGTAAATATAGCTGAAATATTTTGAAAATCTGAGCATATTAACGATCAAGACTAACTTAGAAATTGATGTTTGATTTGATTCTAAAGAGAGTTAACTGTAAATATTTGGAATTTATCATTAATCAATTGAGTCAAGACAACCAATTCTAAAACCATATCATTGGAAAGCCTAGAAACACCCAGACACAAACTTTGACATTGGCGGTTTAACAACGGCCACAAGTGTTTACTCTTCTTTAGTATTTTCATGTTGATACATAGATGTATATTGACAGTACAATACTAAATGCCTGCTAAATCAAAGCTTAAAAAATTGTTCCATTGTTGTCTTCTACAAATTTTTGTCAGTTTCAAAAGAATCACTCTCTTGTTGCCTTATTGATAGATATATCCTTTGACTCAATATTTGAATGTTTAAGTAGCGTAAGAATCCGAGCGAAGAAAGAGGTGTGAGTCAAGATCAAATTATGGACGAGAGTGTTGCGTTCATTTTGTGTTAATGTAATTGGGAAAGCATGATATACTTCTTTTCTCGCGATGAATAAAATAACAGATCACACGAGGCGATTTAGCTTTGGTTGGTAATCAGTCTAAGAAAAGAATAGCTATGAATTCCAAAATCCCTAACCCTACTATCATACGCATCGTGAAGTGCAAGAAGCGATTCTCTTGCACTGGATTTTAGTCTAGCTGATCACTACAATTTATCCTCTACCAGTCATTATGAATCTACCTTGTGTTTATGTCTAGGAGATGTTGACTGTGTAGGGCTAGATATGCACAATTAATCACTACACTAAATCGTTGTTCATTTTGAAGAAATATTATCTCTTGGCATACATAGTGAACGAGTATATTTAATATTTGAAAAGCCAACAACCAACGAGAATGAACTCAGATGGAAAATTGGAGTTGAACCTAATAAACCTATCTTTTACATCTGTTGTCAAACGAATGATGGTTTCTGTGTTATAATGTTGTATTCGTGCACTGAAGTCGATTAATTTAGAAAAAGGGGTTTTAGAGTTTGAAATTTATGTCATCTGAAAAATACAACATGACATCCCTCATGAACAAATTGAATCATCTCAAAAGATTTTTATTAAATCAACATAATATTAATAAATATTACATGGAACCTACACACAAACCTTAGTAAAACTGAAAGATAATTGAAATTATAAACAAGACGTAAGTTATTGCTAAAAAATCTTTCTAGTAAATTATTTTGTTATTTAATGACTATGTTGCCTTCTTGTATTAAATTTGTTTTCAAAATCAAACGGGTTTTTCTGATTACCGTTCACAAATCATAAAGGAGTCAGAGATAAACGCTAGCAAACTAGGCATTAATTTAAATCACATGTTTATTTACTAATAAGCATGTAGATAAAATAGATAACATTTTACAATAACAGTCAATCATTTTCTTCTTGCCTTCTTTCTACATTTTTAAATCATTTTTCTAACTCATCGATTGCATGATATTGAAATATCTGATATACATTGTTGGAATATTTAAGTAATCATTTTAAGAAAGCAATTATGTTAAAATTTAAGATAAAAGTCTTGCAATATCAATGATAAATAAAATTATATCACAACGCATAATATTTCAATGATTGTCGATCAAGAACAATCCCTCCACCACAAACAGTATTATACTCCTAAGGAATAACAAAAAATGTCATAGAGTATCGTCCGTAAATGAATATACACCTTTTTTTATAGTAATTTGATATTGTCAATGCTTACAAATGTCAGAGTAGCATTGCATACTATAAATGTAATTTGTATCTCTAACGTTTTTTTTAAATAAATCTTTTTTTTTTAATTTGAATTAAATCCCATATTTGTTCTTTTCTTCAAGAAAAATATAACCGCTTTCTTTTTTCTTGTTTTGCCATTCTTTGGCAATTTTTGATCTACTTAATATCATTTTCTTTTAATATTTTTATCGTAAAATAATTACTGCTGTATTTTAATTTAGATGGGAAAATATTACCTGTACATGTATATCATCATTGATTGGTCCAACAATGAAAACACACTGCGCAGGGCACGAAATATTCGTTCGGCGTTGATAATCCATAACTGTTCCGAGAACATATTTGTGACCATAATGGGACAGACGCCAGTGACTATTCAATATACTGTAACCTGACTTTGTCTTCATTGCTGCAGAAAAGCAAAACAAATATAGGTTAACATTTAATGCAGCAAATTAAAACTGTTTAAATTACGAAAAGCACGTACGCAACACACACACAACATAGCAGATACACACATTCTCTCTTACACACACACACACGCACACGCACATTATCTATCTATCTATCTATCTATCTATCTATCTATCTATCTATCTATCTATCTATCTATCTATCTATCACTCTCTCTCTCTCTCTCTCTCTGCGTGTGTGTGTGTGTGTCATACAATATATGTTGCTTAAGAATCCAAACCTGTCATTATATTTTGTTCTGACTTTGCTAAACGGCGATGATACTTCAGATAAACTAACCACCAGTAATGCCGTGTAACGCATCACACAAGGCTTCTAAAGGCTGACAGTTTTAGTTTTCCTACGTTTTCAGAAGAAGCAAAAGCTTTTTCACCCACTCGAAATGATGCTTACTTTTCAGCTTTACAAGTTACAAGCGACAATTTGAAAATAATCGACAAATATATTTGAACGTTACTTTGTTTACCAGGCAAAATCGTTTCGTCGCACGAAAGTATTGTATATTTTGATAGCACTGCTTTTATTATATATATATATATATATATATATATATATATATATATATATATATATATATATATATATATATATATATATATATATATATATATATATATATATATTACCAGTCAAAATTATTTGGCAACCCTCAAAAATTTTCATTTCTCATCCTAAAAGTGTTATTTTTAATGAAACAAGTTAGGTACCACAAAGGTTTTATTTATAATACTAAATACAAGTCTTCCTCGGTAACTTAGTATAACCAGATATCTTTTGAAAAATTGATTTGAAGGCATTTTTCTTCTTTAGTATTCAGAATGAATAAAAGGTTTTCCAAAAGTTACATTATAACACCACTTGAACTCACATTAGACTATATTATATTGAATGACTGCTTGCTAGATCCGACCTGTTTCACCTCTGCTGACAATGGACCTTTCCCAGTAGTGAAATCTATTATTCTTATTTTGTTTAAATTAAAAACTAAATTTTGTAACTTTCTTCCGGATCAAAACTTATATATATAAATATATTTATGAGTACTGAAGTAAGTAATAAATTCATGGTGATGAAATCAACGCCCTAACCACTTAGAAATTAAATGTTAACCAAGTAAGCTAGGATAAATTCCATCTTGTTATGAACAAGTTCTTTGTAATTACCATTCACTTCTTGCTATGCGCATTTTTAGATAAAATACAATATGATGAATAAACGAATCTATCAATCTATCTATTGATAGTTGCATTAGAGAATCATAATTATTTATTTATAGAGAATTACCTAAATACATGTTTGTGTGCGTGCATGCGTGTATGTTTATTAATAATCAATTAACCCTTCTGTGCATATATATAAAAGAGTAAAAATAGGTGTATAAGACAATTTTGGAAAATTCGATTCATGAAAACGCATGAGGCTTATATGGTCGTTCTAAGGTGACATTATACATCAACAGATGCGCGAGACCTTTTTTAACATTGAAAAAATAACGTGTATCCCACTGCAAATGCTATGAACGAAGCTTTATAGTCGCATATCAAGGACTTGCTTATTTAGTTTCTCATATATGCTGTTAGCAAAAAGTTTCGCGCTTTGAGCATTCTGATTTTATCAGCTTCCACACAAGAGGCCATTTTTAACATCAAATAAAACGATATAAATTCAAGAAATGACTGAGCTGCCGACTGTGGTTTGATAGCAAGCACATCTCGTGGACTGGTGTGATGAGTTAGATCTCAACAGCCTTCCCAACTATAGTCCTGTGTTAGACTAAGCTCAGCTTAGTAAATACTTATATACAAAAAATTACTACGTCTTATAGAATCGTCCATATTTTCTACTCACCCCCATAAAAATACACTCTTCCATCAGAATCAGTTTAAACCAATCAACACCTCACATTGCAAATCTCGACTTTTTATTGGTCGAGACGACACCAAAATGTGTATCAATTGTCAAAAATCTATTTACCGCCAAGCTCACTGGAGCCTACTGTGGTTTCCCAAAACAAATAAAAGGACAAATTTCAGTCCAATTCACCAGTCAGTCACTTAGCTTCAGAGAGATGCCACACGAATCCACGCGTGTCACTATTTTGACTTAAGAAACTTTTCGCGCGTCAACTGCTGACTCAACCACCAACATCCCTCTCTAAATCCATTACAACTTTCTTAAAAAGTGTTCATTCACACTACTAAATAGAAATTGTAATTTCAACAAAAGACAAACAAAAGACAGTCCAAGGTAAACAACTCTGGAAGAATAAAAAAAACATATCCTACTTTATTCTTGCATATTTACTATCTAAATTACCTTTTTGATAAATATTTCTTTCTTATTCTATCTGAACATTTTTTCAACAATTGAACATTCCTGAACTGTAATTCATTAACATACTTAATTCACACTTCGTCAACTTTCATATAACCAAAACACAAGCTTTTTTCAAATTGTATTAATTGTATATAAATGTTTCATGCTTTCTAATTGAATTCACGACTAACGTTGTTTCTTGTTCAATTTTGGCCTTGAGATTTATTCAACTTGTATGTCTATGCTTAATATTGTTGTGATTAATATGAAGAACATGCTTTTCACGCTTATCATCTCAAACCAAAAAACCTTCTGATTACAAATTGATTTCATAGCAATCCCAACAGTCTCATAGGATGACCTTATCATAAATAATACACAAACAGACGAGGATAAAGTGTTTATCAAAGTTTTCTGGTAATTGGTTTACTTAAACAGGCATAAAAAATGGCTGGTAAATGTTTTAATTACTTTACATGTAATTTCTTTTGTTTTTCTAATCATGGATTTCTATCACCTTCTGTCAGTTTATGTTTACACAAACCGACCAATAAAGATGAAGTGAACGAGAATTAACAGTTGACAGTTGTATTCTTCAAAGGTATTTTTGAAGGAGGGATACAGTTTAGATTATTTTAATGTTTGTAAAAATGACATTTTGAAATTAAAATATGTGGCTATTAAATTTTTTGTTATCTCATCACTTTTAAGTATAAATTTTATTGCAATAGATTTATAATTAATGGCTGCTTTTATATTTTTAACACGACCGCAATGATTCAACTACAATTCAAATTCTATTTTGACCTTTCGCGATAACAATATACTGCATCGAAAAGTTTTAAAAAGAATCTGTTAAAAATCGCGGTAAAAAATACCGAAAATTTCTCAATGACAGTGGGCTTAATTGTGTAAGCCCTCATATATAAACACGCGATGGCTAAATAGTAACCTCATACGACCGGAAATCAGTCAGTTGTTCGTCTTTTCAACTGTGAAACACATACAGTGGTTTAGGCAAGTCAGCGAGTCCAGCTGGCTTAAGTTAAGCTTAATTCCTATTCAATTTACACTGCTTCTTCGCAACAGAGGATCAGGCATATATGTGATCTTCTTAGACTCGCTATAAAGCTTCACAGGAGGAACAATTGTTATGGAGTCACTGAAAGCGTCGTAAGCTCAGTTACTTGAATAAAGTAATGAAAGGAAAGAGAGAAAAAGATACTGCGAAAGAAAGAGATATAGACAGAAAAAGGTGGAAAAGAAAATCATTTAGAGAACTCAAACTAAGTGTGTGACTCGGAGACAAGAAGAATGATTGGAGTAACAGAGATGAGGAGGAGTAAATAAGCAAGAAAAAGAGAGTTTAGAAGGTACACAACACACACATATATGAGATACAGAAAAAAGTGAAAGGGTAGCGGAAGAGAGAAAGACAATAAGATTTAATATCTTTAAATACAAATTGATGAAATATTTTAGAAAAAAAACTTTAAGCAAAAGTCTAAAAGAAATAAAATAATTAAGATTATTGAGAAAGGTTTAAATTCCTAAGTCAGACGAACTTTCAGTATTAGATAAAAATATAAAGAATATTAAATGTCGATAAAAAATCAAATAAAGTAAAGTTTTAGAATGTTTTTCTGTTTTCGTTTAAATAAAAAATCTTTTTTATCAACCACATGAAAAAGATTTTCAACAAGCACGTACACAGATACATACACAAACCTCAGTGCGTGTGTATGTGCGCATTATCTGTATGTATTTTGTTTTATCTCTGTATAATGTTTATACTCAATTTGAATATACACACAAAGCTATATATTTTCCTTATACTAAGATGGACCAAGTTCCTTAACTAGTTAATTAATACTATATTTTTATAAACCTATAATTTATACGAGAAGTTTATAAACCTATAATTAATATCGGATGTTTTATAAATCTATAATTAACACTAGATTTTTATTTTTGTAGTTAACACCAGATTTGACAGTGGGCATTGAAGGGTTAAACATTCTTTTTTAATCGTTATTTCTATATATAAAACAGGGGATGTCTATGTGTCGGTCTGTCTGTGTGATACCTTTTCCCTCGCGATTCTTCCAACCGATTTTGACCAAACTTGGCATATACATTATACAATATAAGAGATAGGATTTTAGCGTGAAAAATCGATAATTTAAAAAAAATCAAATAATCGATAAAGCTGATCAAATATCGATAAATTCAACTTTTTTTCTCCGATTTCGTTCAAATTCGGTTTGTAGGTTACTTACATCATGGTGAGCTCAACGATACCTCATTTCTATTTCTACGACATTGCGTTTAGTGAAAAACCGCGAAAAACGAAAAATCGATTTCAACACAAATGTTAAATTAAAAACCTCCCCGAATTTTCAAGCAATCTAATACTAACTTTACTCAGTTGTAGCCAACAATAATTTGATTGTTTAACAGTCATTTTTCTTGATAATTGAGCCCACCCATATAGTGAAAACCCGCATAAATTTCTAAAAATGGCGATTTTTACTGGTTTCTTGAAGAATATAGACTCTGTTACATCTAAACATGATGCTGTTTTTGCTCCATTCTTACTGAACACTTTTTCTGACCGATCAGCTGGTTATGGATGCTATATATCTATAAAACAGAAGATCTGTGTGTCTGTATATGTGCGTATACTATTTATGGACATCCACATTTCGTGACCGATTTCCATGAAATTGTACACACATGTTGAAAATTTACCATGCTATGTCAAGACCAACTTTTCAATTTCCAGGCCCCGGGCTTGGCAGACAAATCAATAAAACTGAAGCTGGGTACGGCATTTTGCAAAAACCCAGGCAAAGTTACACGCTAACAAAACTTTTATTGGATGAGCTGATGTTCTTTGCACTTAATTCAAAACATCAGCTGATGTTACGTGATTTATGTAGCGTGCTTGATAGTTTTCATGCGACATTGACTTCATACGAAAAAAATGCAAAAATTCGGGGTTTTCATACTACTTTAAATAAAAACTTGAATAACTTCCTCATGTTTTATCCGATTTTCTTCAAACATGTCGCAAAAAACTTACCATCGTGCAATCAATACGATAGTGTGGGTTTGGTCCTGCTCGCTTCCCCCCGTATAACAAAAAAACCAGGAAAAAACTGTTCACAAAGCCCCTTTTTTTCGGCCATAACACCCTGGTTTCTCATTCAATGCTTTGCCATGTAACTTACATATGACACACAATTGTCTTGCGTGAATGTTTGGTTTAGATTATTTCATTTAAATGAACGAAATTTGCGACAAACTAGGTTTTTGCTATTTAATCAATTGATTCTTCATATGATTCCATCCTAAATTGGCATTCGAAAAACCTTTGATGCAAAGATTATTTAAGAAGGATTATTGAAGCGTTAATAGGAATAAAAAATTCCAGAAGAACCTCGTATTAATCCCAGCTTTACAATAAACGTGCGAAGAAGGACGGGGAGGTCATGCGTTTGCACTTGCAGTTAAATCAAGCTCTGACGGGTTTTTATTTGACTATTAGATTTGTGAACAATGCCATGCTATTTGAAAGTGATTAAGGCCATAGGAAATTTACTGAATATCTAAAACATTGAAACAGTTTAACCCGAACAACGACCATACAAGAAGGTTTTATCGATGGAATTCCTTTATTAAGAACAATCAAACACTTGCGAAGTCATATCGTAAAAAAGATGAGGTGAGGGGTAGTAGCTTAGTATATTAACGGATGATGCATGCAAACGGGGACGCAGGCAGACATTTCTAGACAGGAGAGTACGGTTATGCAATTACAGCCATGTACACCCTGGCAACGCCGGGTACCTCGGCTAGTCTCTTAATAAACTAAATAGTTTTCAGCTCATTTTTCGCTTTGACTTCACCAACCAAAGAATGATTACTAATAAGAATGTTTCTCGGCAGCATAGATATATCCAGGTTTTTATGTGTTTTGTCTTGTATGTATGTGTACTTTACATGATTCTTAATTGGTTAATGTTTCTGAAGTTTTGATGTAAAATATTTGTACTATTATATCGAGTAATCGGACCAATGCAACATTTTTAATACATCGTTTCAACTGAGAGTTTTCAGTCTTTTTTAGATGTTTTTTTTTACTCTTTAGAGTTTAAGAAAAAGTAGCAAGCGAATTCTAGCAAGCAAATTCTACCAAGTTAGCTTCCATATTTGACTAACATTGTAATCGAATAGTGGCTGATTTTGCTTATATTCATTTTTTTCTTTCACTATTGGCCAAGGTGAAGGAGAAGTTTACTTTAAAATTCTTCAAGAATTAAAAATATGTCGCTTAGGACTGTAACTCAGTGAAAATGTACAATTAAACTTTCCCCTCTTTTGACAGATGGTTAGCAACTAAATCGGATTCCCCGCCTCTCTCTGAAGAGTGTGAGGAGGGGAGGTTAGCAAAGCCGATGCAATGAAAAAATAAAATCTATCAAAGGGCGGAAAACTCTTAATGTTCCAACGGCCAGTTAACTACAGATGCCGTTTCGATAAAATCATTTTTTTTGGGGGGGGGAGGTAGTAGTAAAACACTCGACTATCAACCCCAATAAAATTCATAGTAATGCGCAAATAAAATATAGGTAACAACATCTTCAAGGAGAGATCAAGTTCATTGGGACTAACCCTTTATTTGGCAAGGAGAAACATGCGAAAAAAGGTGTCACAGGACTGTCATCCAACGACTGTCTGCAGTAGACATGAACCCGCAGTCAGGACTTGGAATATAAGGACATTCCATCAATGTGGGAAATTGGAAAATAGTAATGAGGAAATGAACACAGGTTATGGAGCATATGAAATTATGAAAATAATGGAGATTTCAGAAACGACTGACACATACGCAGGTGGGGAGAAAAATGAAAGAGGAACAGGACTGATACTAAACCAAAACATGAAGAAATCTATTCTGGGATACTGTCACCTGTCTAAAGCAATTCTTCTAGTTAAACTGAAAGGGAAGACGTTTAATATATCCATTACTGTAGTATCCGCAACAAAGGTTTAAAACACGAAATAAGCAATGTTTTATAATACATTGGATGGCACCAAAACTGAATACAAATCGAAGAAAATTATCATCATCACAGAAAACTTAAATATTAAAGTAGGAAAGGAAATAGACGATGAAATATTCGACAAGAAAATTTTTGGCAAACACGGAATAGGATCCCGTGATGAGTGTAGAGAGAAACGTATCCAATGATACACAGCAAATAAGCAAATAATAACCAATATCTCGTTTCAAGAGCACCCAAAATACACGTGCAAAAAGCATGAAGAAGTCCCGGGGGAGATACGAAGAACAAAACAGACTCTACACAATCAATAAAAGATAAAGGGAATTACAGAAATTGAATAAAAATCCAAATCAAGGCGTAAACTCAAATACGCCAGCCTTCAAGACGATTCTTACAAAGATTATTGGCTGAAAGGACTTTTATTGAATATTAGACATAATCATTAGAAACAAATTCAGGTAAGCAAAAGATGCATGGCCCCCAAAAGGTGTGCAGGAACAGAAATAAGGAGCCTCATAGATACGGCAGGTACACATAAATGAATAAATGAAATAACAGGACAAAAGCCACTATTTACATTAATCGGACTATTGTCCTCATCTTTATTTATCACAACGTTTCGGCCGATGTACGCTCCGGCCTTCTTCAGGTGGTTGGAATGTCGAACTGAACCCTTTATTTCATTCGCTGGGGTAGACTATTCTAGTTCCACGTGCCATGTCTAATGGATGTCAGTTATCAGTTATCTCCTGTTAATTCCTCCACTCGAAGTTCTCCACGGCCTTAACCAGGCATTGAACTCACAACTCTTAGGGTCCTGTCACTGGATCTAACTAACGCTTTTATCGGCCGAAACGTTGTAATAAATATGGCAACAAAGATGAGGACAATAGTCCGAATAATGTAAATAGTGTACATAATACCTCATCTCAGAAATATAGACAGATACTGAAGGATAAAAGCCGTGTTCTTCAACAGAATGCATAAAATCTTAAGAGTGAACGCATACGAAGGCGAAAGAAAAATACTTCAAAGATGGAATGAATAATACATCTGCAAACTTTTCCACGACAACAGAAACGAATCTACAGTACATATAAAACATGGAAGGGCTTGAAATATTAATGTCTGAGATAAGATCGGCACTGAACAAGATAATGAGTAAGAAAGTAACAGAACCAGATGGGATTGGAAAGAAAGATACCATTGGCCAAAATCAATGAGAAGCTATGCGAGCTTCATGAGACAATCAGCTTAATGAGACACTTAATTAAGCTTACCATCTAGATTATGATGCATAGAGCCTCATAGATGCGATAGGTATACATAAAAGAATAAAATGAATAACAGGATAAAAGCTGTTTTCCTCAACAAAATGCATGAACCTTTAAGACTGAACGCATATAAGAGAAAGAAATGGAATGAATACATTGGTGAAATCTTCCACGACGACAGAAGTAAACCTACAATACATTAAAAAAAATATGGAAGGTCCTGGAATATTAAAATCTTAGGTATGATCGTCACTAAAGAAGATAAAGAGAAACAAAGTAAAAGGACCAGATGGGATTGGAAATAGAGATACCGTCAGTCATATAATAAATGAGATTACGGAAATAATAAATGAAATATACGGCAGTAGCGACATACCGGAAGGACTTAGTAGATCCAAATTCAAAGCGCTGACTAAAAAGCTAGGTGCAAATGAATCCGACCTTCACTGAACAATCAGCTTATATAGCAATAATTTCCCAATAGAATAAGTGTAGGCTTGCGGCGACAGATATGTCGTACTATAGAATAATGCTGAGAATACCATGGAATGAGCATACGAGCAACGAGGACGTCTTAAGGAAAATGAGAAAAAAAGGGAAACACTTAGGATCAGAAATTGAAAATTTTGGAAGACATAATGAGGAAAGAGGGCTTGGTTAACTTGGCACACACATGAAATGCTAAAGGCCGAATAGACAGAAGAGGGAAAATGCAAGTAACCGACTTAACGAGTTTGTGTAAACGAATTGCAGAAGAGGGAGTAGGAGGAACAGCAAAATTACAAACATAACTGAACTACAAGGATACGAGGTGGTGGAGGGCTATTATCAGCCAGGTTTTGAAGGGACACGGCACATAGAAGAAGAACCAATCAAATGTAAACAGCAAGAAAAATCAATATTATACAATTTTTGCTGTAAACCTATTCTTTCGTTCCTCAACACTGATAATCTCCTACTCACTATTCTGGCCTTCTGTTCAACTAAGATATGTTTAGTAAATATAAAATGAACTCATTAATTAGCAGTAAAAATTAGAATATTGATTGAAAACAGTGTCATCTACAGCAAATTGAGATTTGTTTATTTTCATCATTTTTTTCGAATTTTGACGGAATTTTGTCATGGATAGAAACATTTGTTGCTGGGAGCCCAACATGCCGTTATATTGAGCTGAATCTGTCCCCACTCTCTCATTCTCTCTCTCTCTCTCTCTCTCTTTCTCTCTCTCTCTCTCTCTCTCTCACACACACACACACACACACGGATATAATTAAACTATCTAGATTATTCGAGTACTCATTTCAGCAGACACAGAATGAAACATTTTGTTAATTAGCTTTTAGGAATGTGTTACCGAAATCATTTGCGTATATATATATATATATATATATATATATATATATATATATATATATATATATATATATATATGAATGGCTGAATGCGCGCGTGCGCGCGTGTGTGTGTTTGTATGTGTATGTGCGTGCGTGTGAGCGTGCGTGTGTGCGCGTGTGTATTTGTATTTGAACATATTTATATGTGCACTGAATATAAGTTTAACATGAGTGTCATTGACATATTTGACTAAATATAAACACATGTAAATTTGTAACAGAATAAAAGAAATGAAAAAATAAATATTTAATATAATTTTTGTGGAGTTTTTTTTATTTTTAACAAAAATCTCCACTTCAACTCGTCTGCTATTTGAATTAGAAAAGCCTAAAATAGTGCGTGTTCCTATTTCCTTCCACTTTTAACACACACACACACACACAGAGAGAGAGAGAGAGACTTTGGTAGTTTGATGGATTTCAGTCTTCTTCTTTGTAGTGTGTCCCTTTAGGACATGGGCGATAATGGCTCTGCACAACTTCCTATACTTTGTAAATCTAAGCAATGTTTGTATACATAGTACTGCTTCCAGTCCGTGTTATGCCATACATTTACATCAGATCGTTTGGAAGGTTGTGTCCCATGATGGCATCTTTTGCTTTTCTAATGCGACCTTGGTGAAAAGGCCACTCTTTGTCTTATGGCCTTTTCTACGTTTGTGTGCTTTACTCAATTCATTTTCTATCCGGATAGAGCCGGCTTTTTCCCACAGTAAAACTTCTGGATTATTCTAATATCTTTCACAAATGTTTTCATAGAATTTTAAATACATCCTTGTATTGAACTTTATCAAATGCTGTTGTGTTGTCCATGAAGAATAAGTATATGCCCATTGCATTCGTAGTGATCGCTCTATTAGCATTCTGATAATAAAGATCGTACTGTCTTCCAATATCTTCAACGAAGCCACACAATTCTTGTATTATTTACGATATAATTCCGCTACACCTACTATGTACGATAATCTAGATGGTAAGCTTAGTTAAGTGTCTTATTAAGCTAGTTGTCCAACGATCTCGCATTTGCTTCTAGCTTCTTAGGCAGCGCTATGAAGTTGAATCCATTACTGTGTTGCGGCATGTCACCAGTCTCGTATATTTCCTTTATTGTTTCCGTAATCCCATTGATCCTAAAATTGTCTAAGGCCAATGGTATCTCTCTTTCCAATCCCATCTGGTCCTCTTACTTTCTTACTCATTATCTTGGTCAGTGCCGATCTTATCCCAGACATTAATATTTCAAGCCCTTCCATGTTTTATATCTATTATAGATTTGTTTCTGTTGTAGAAGAGTTTGCAGATGTATTATTCATTCCATCTTTGAAGTATTTTTCTTTCGCCATCATGTGCGCTAACTTAAGATTTTATGCATTCTGTTGAAGAATACGGCTTTTATCCTGCTATTTCTTTTATTCATTTATGTGTACCTGCCGTATCTATGAGGCTCCTTATTTCTGTTCCTGCACACCTTTTTTTTGGGGTGGGGGGCATTCATCTTTTGCTTGCCTGAATTTGTTTCTAATATTTATGTTTAATGACCTTGGTATTGTTTGTTATTACTTTACCATTTCGAGAATTTCATATGTCATCCATTTCTTTCTTGTCTCTCTTTCCTTAGGATGATCTCGTTCACCGATCTCATTACAGCTTTCCTTAATAGGTTGCATGTTGAATTCCTAAGTTAGTGTGTTTGATTTTAGCTTTATTAGCATGTACTTTTTGTAAGCGTCGTCATGGAGTCCGTTGTATTCTTGTTTAGGCGTGGCTTTTGATTTATTAAATTTCCATAATTTCCATAATCTTTTATTGATTGTGATGTAGACTGTCTTGTGCTTTGTGTCTCCTCTTGGTCTTTTTCATGTGCACGTGTTCCTTCGGTGCCCTTGAAACGAGATGTTAGCTTTATTTCGTTGTTTGGTGTGCACCATTGGATTCATTTTTCGCCACACTCGTCACGGGGTACTATTACGTATTTACTGAATATTTCACCATCCATCCCGTTCCTACTTCAGCATTTAGGTTTTCGATAATGAAAGTAATTTTCGGCGATTTGTACTGAGTCTTGGCATCATCGAATGTGCTTTAAATTTTTTTTAACTTTTGTGCTGTAAGCCGTTGGCATGGATACTACAGTAATGGATATATTGAACGACTTCTCTTTCAGCTTAACTTGAATTCTTCTCGTTATACATACATACATACATATATATAAAGGTTCTGTATGGACAACTAACAAACTCCAAGTGTTCAGTTGGACGTCAACACTTACGCTACAAAGACAAATTGAAAAACAACTTGAAACATCTCAACTTTGATCTGAAAACCTGCAAAGCCCAAGCATCAAACCGAAAGGAGTGGTATAAGACATGTTTCATTAAGTTAAAGCGTTTTGAAGACAGTAGACTGAAGCACTGTGATCGACTCCATCAAGCTCTGAAGCAGAGACGCCATCAAAATCCTGCTTTAACAAATTTCATCTGTCAGTGTAGCTTTGTCGCCCGCACCAAGGCTGGGCTAGTATTGCACTTAAGAAAGCGCATATGAAATATGTTTTTCCCTTACTTGATTTTATCCACATTAGCCCCTGCTAGCATGCATAAATGTAAAACGAAAGGCACCATCCATTCTCTTTTATCGTTCACGATAGGGGAGTTCACTAGAAGTCATAACATAATTTACCTCCTAGAATGCACACTATCCCGGAAACAATATGTAGGAAAATCTGAATGGCCCTTTCACTACAGAATTAATAATTATCGCAATCGAATTAAGTCGACTCCCCATGAAAAACTATTACCTGTAGAACAACATTTCCGCATAGAAAAACACGACTTCAAAACCCATGCCAAATTCACTATAATTGAGAGAATAGAAAAGCCCAAAGCAGATAACATTAGAAAGATTTTAGAGTTCCATGAAAATAAGTGGATACGACGTTTACATACGCTGTTTCCAGCCGGGCTAAACCATAAATTTAACAATATAGATAGTAGTAACACATAACCCTACAAATCAAAACCTACCCACATTTCACACCCATACAAAACAGACATGCTTACGGAGGTGTTGAGGTCTCACACTTATACACACACCCACACGAATATACACATTTACACACATCATACTCACTGACTTTCCTAATGAGCCAAATGATAACACACACCCACAGCAATATACAAGCTAACACATATCATACTCACTCACTCCGTAAAAACTAAATAACACACACACACACACACACACTTACCAGAGACTAAATAACTAAATAGCACACACACTAAACTAAATAACACACACACACACACACACTCACACACTTACCATCCCCTCTCCAACTAAATAACACAGACACACACTTATCATCCCCTCTCCAGGTACCAATAAAACTGCTGAACTGACCGAGGGAAAAACGAAACTAGCATGAATCCATCCAGCTCTTATCTCAAATGAAAACTTAAAAGAGACTGTTTGACCAACACAAGGAATGTTAATAAACTCATGTTAAAAAGATAAAAAAACATATAAAAAACAAATGAAAACTACAGACAAAAGTTCATTTTCTCCATCAAGACATTCATTTCTGTAGTTTACTGCCACCAGCAAGCAGAAACATTTTTTTCTCTCCCGATGATGGCCATGTTGGCCGAAACTAGTCGAGGAATCTAAATGAAATAATAATAATAAAAAAAACATAAGAATATTAATCTACAACCCAGTATGTCTGAAGATTTTAATTAATTTTTTTAATAATTTTTATCGTTCAAAATATATATATATATATATATATATATATATATATATATTAAAGAAAAACAGACCACTGTAAGGCTACATGTAATAAATTATTTCACCATAGCCCTTTTAAAGGGTGCTGGATCATCATACTACACTTCCAAAAGGTGAAACGAAAAATATATAGACATGATTTCACTACTACTTTTATTGAAATACCACCTCTAGTTAAGTGGCCGCTGATTTATTGGCACCACTGGTGATTAATATCGTTAGACAGACACTATAAGTCGCTTATGTTTTGCTAGCACACCATAATAGAAAAAATGTGTAATACAGTTTTCAAATAATGTTGTAGTCAGATATTTGTTGATCTTTTAGATTTGGAGTAAGCATACTGTAAAATCTATCTATCTATCTATCTATCTATCTATCTATCTATCTATCTATCTATCTATCTATCTATCTATCTTACCGGTATTCATGTTAAGATTAAGCATCTGTTAATATATTTCATTTAGCCTAAGTTCATGTGAGTATGTTTGTATATGTTGAGAAATCTTATTTTTTTCCGTATAGGCAGTTAATTAATTCTCACCCTCTTCCACTAACAGCTCTTTACAGTCTGCAGACATGGTTGGGCCAAAAAACGCCAAGTCAGCCCAAAACGTCTCAAAAACAAAATCCTACTGATGATGGCATTAGCTATGGCATCGTTGATAATTGGTACAAGTCTATAAATGCATCTTTACTTTTCTTTCTAATTCTTTTTACTGACAGGTGGTGACACTTATAATGAATAATGGAATGGGGCTTATTCTGTGTGACGGCATTAAGTAGTAAAAATAGGTTTGTGAACTTTAGGGGTGAAATTAGGTGTAAGATGTGCTGTATGGTGAAATATGAGTGATTAGCAATTTGTTGGTAGTCAAATTTTATAACGATAATATACAGTTGAATTATATAATTTAAGTACATTAACACATTAACTTTGAAATAATAGTTATTCACGTTAATGTAGTTTTTAAACAAGCATTATATCATATGTAAATTTAAAGCAAATTTTATTTTTAGAACATCATCGACACTTAAAGACATGACTTAAAATTGACTTTTACATTTTATTTGTCAATAATAAATTGAAATTATTTATGATCTTTTTTATTAGAACCGAGGTACAGCGATGAGCAAATAAAACAGTTTGTCATAAGGAAATAGGATGAAAATCGTGCAACTACATTAGTTTTTGTAGTCATAGATAGCAATAATTTCCGAATGTAAAGTGCTACTTATAGTGCCATTCAGATATAAAACACATCATATGGTTATTTGGATAGACGGCGAGGTGGAAAATCGACGAAAAGAAATATGGATAAGTATATTCAACAATTTTTAACGGTTAATAAGAAAATGACCAGAAATGACAGTTTAAAATGAGTGTGGTCACCATTAAATTTTGCATGAATTAATTTTATTTCATGGGATATGTATCCTGCAAAATGCCAAATTTTCTCAAACAAATTGGCGAGCATGCGTCCCCTTCATCAAAGACAAGAGCTTGGAACAATGGTCTAAAGTGATATGAACTGATGAATGGAAATTCAACATTTTTAATTTTGTTGATCGGTCGAAAAATGTTTGGGAAGGAGTATCAATCGACACACATTAAATTAACAGTTAAACATAAAAGTAAGAGTGTGTTATGATATAATACCATATCATATATCTAGATACAGTGTCGTATTGAATTAAGGGAATTATGGATAGTAAAATAGATATATTTACCAATGTAATACAACCATGAGCCCAAATCAGCTGGGCTAGTCACGGGTTTTCCAAAATAATCTGAAGTACATCACCGCACCAGTTCGAATCTACATTGAAGGTCATAATACTGAAATACTGCAATGGTCAGTCTAATCGCTGGATCACAATCCTACTGAGAATTAATAGCTGCGAGATTGAAATTTATATTCAACACAAAAAATTCACAAACATAAATTAGCTATAAAATAATAGAATGAAATTTTGAAAAAATTAATTAGAAGGATTAAGTTGTGAAATTGGCCAATGTATCGTAGATGTGAATCGACGTTAAAAAAACTTTCGATTATTATATGAGTTATTCAAGTTCTTTCCTTTTATCTTTGTTATTTCTTCATACGTTTGTTATTTTATAAAATTAATAGATAATTGGAATGCCCCTAAAGTACTTAATAGTGCTAATTTTGGCAAATTGATATTATATTATTTAGGCTGAATCAATATCGTTAAAATACCTATCAATAAAAAGATTATATGTCTATGCACACACACATACTCACACAGAGAAACACACACACAAACACACACACACACACACACACACATATATATATATATATATATATATATATATATATATTAATAATAAATGTACATTTTATTTCTCACCTGTAGCACAACTCTGAGTTTCATACAAAATGCAATCGTCAGGTGGTGATTGAAAACTGACTGGCGAGCCAGTTTTCAATCAGCAGAGTTGTGCTACCAGTGAGGAAGGAAATTGATATTTATTATTAATAGAAATTACAACACAGTTATTATAAACCGAGCTCCATTTTATTCGCATCAGCACTGAATGTTCGATATTTTATTCATATATATATATATATATATATATATATATATATATATATATAGAGAGAGAGAGAGAGAGAGAGAGAGAGAGAGAGGGGGGGATAAAATAAATAGGCCGGTTAATGAAATTTGACGGATAAAAAACTAAACAAAATGATACCAATATTGTCAATAAAATTGATATTTATTATTGTTATGGTTCAGGTTCCTTGTACCACGGTGATGGTCCAAGGTAGAACCAATGAAGAATAACTCGAATACAGGTATGGAATAACACAGATATAGTACAAAAAAATATGTACAAAAGAAGTAGAAGTGTTAGTAATAACAATCAGGTTAGTTAGAGAGAACGATGTTGTCTCGACCAGTATCACTATTCCAATGTCTTACAGTAGTCGTCTGACGAGACTGTGTCTCTGACTGACTGGTCGACTGCCTGACGCACTCACTGACTCTGTGTCGATATTTAACAACCCCCCCACACGGGTCGAATGTGGCACACGGGTTCAGGGACTGTCTACCTCCGCGTACGGCACTTTGCCCTGCGGCAAAGCCCCGTCCGAGTTCCTCCCCGCCGAGGCGGAGTGTTCGACAGCAAAGAACAGTCTAAACGACTGTTCCGACACTGACTCAGTGTCAATATTTAACAATCCTCCCACGTGGGTCGAATGTGGCACAAAGCCGGTTTAACGTGAGCTTACCGAGCCCATAGGCTCGGCCAAAAATATGCCCATAGAACACGTATACACGGGTTCAGGGACTGCCTACCTCTCCGGACGGCACTTTGACCTGCGGCAAAGCCCCGTCCGAGTTCCTCCCCGCCGAGGCGGAGAGTTCGACAGCAAAGAACAGTCTAAACGACTGTTCCAACACTGAATCAGTGTCTGCCGCTTCCTCTTGAGGAGCAGTATTTAGGGTGTACGGAATAGTCCATTATCTATTATGGTAAGTTCCCATAACAATTATAAATAAACCTTTTGATTGAACTGAAGCACGAAGAGATAAATTTTAAAGTCGGAGATTTCAGACACGCCTATATTCTTTTTCAACGATGCGAAGAATAAGCAAAGAAATGTGACTTGCTCTTTTAAAGAATGTTGTTGGTTAGATGTCTCCCCGTGGAAGTTGTACTCTCTGAGTAAATCCAAGCATTT
The DNA here is from genome assembly GCA_964036315.1 of Acanthosepion esculentum. Classification (NCBI taxonomy): domain Eukaryota; kingdom Metazoa; phylum Mollusca; class Cephalopoda; order Sepiida; family Sepiidae; genus Acanthosepion; species Acanthosepion esculentum. The sequence continues at coordinate 161,788,283 of OZ038475.1, read as the reverse complement.
TTTTAATCCCGTAATGTTTGAATTTATTTTGAATATAAATTTCAACTTCGATCTACGTCTTGCCTCTCGGCTGTTGAACGAAGACACCAAAAGCATGCATCCGATGTCACCTGCGTTATGATGTGCCTTTTTGTCAATCCCAACGTGCAACTTAGTTCAAATAATTTCAGTTAAATTCAAATTCTTTTTCTAAACAGAAATGATAAATGATATACTTACCAAGATAGTTTCTGCTACTTTCCAGTTCAGTTATATTGATGTTAAAAGCACCTTTTGGGACCGTCATTATTCGGTTGTAGCCATATTTCATTAGACTTGCATCCACCGTAAAGTTGGATCGAACAATACGGCATGATTTCTCTTGTCCATTACAAACGCCACATAAGTCAATCTTGGCTGTTGATCCGATAATACCATCACAGCCGACTTTCTGATAACAGAATTTAATTTAATTTAATAAAAATCGACAAAATGTATTAATTTTTTTTTGTTGCAAAAAGCAAACATTATATGATATGATAGAAACATTTCGAAATTAACAAACAACATCATTGAGCTTGATAGGCATCTTCAGTATAAAATAGATTGTCTATAACATTTCTTTCCTTGTTACAATCATTTTATAGATTCCATTGGATTATTGATTCACTACTTTTTCTAAATGATTACTGAGCTGATACAGATTTGTCAAATTCAGATAGAATATGTATATACATAAATTTATCGTTTAAGATTTGTAACTATTTTAAAACTGCATAAACTATAAAACCCGAGATACCCACAAATAGATTTTACACGGTTTTGGTTTTTATATACACGACTTCAGAGCATTTTGTGACAGGAAACAAACGATTATACACTATTTACCATTATTTACACTATGCTTAATTTCTCTCCAGGGGTGGGGAGCGGTTTTCGCATTTGAATAAAACGCTATCCTAAATAGGACTCCATGTGTCGAACTGGTCTGGCGCCTATTTTATAATTAAATATATTTCCCACATCAGCCTGGTCATTTTCATTGACCTAAAAGCAGCAAACTACATAAAAAAGCTCAACTTGTACCGGAAGCAACTTGACAATTTGGAAAAAGATACTCCATTTTATCGGTTTCCACGAACGTGCGGAGGACATAGAAAACTCTTCTTCGTCTTTATTTCTGCGGAAAGATCGCCACAGACAGGAGTGGCATAAATAGCAAGGAAAGCATAAAGTTTTATTCCTTTACATAATCAGTTTAAGATAATTCTTTTAAATAATAATAATGACCTAATGCTAATACTAATAAAAATAAGTGCCTTTTAGTGTACATAAGACAAAGCAAAAATATATCTCTTAGATGAGTTAAATCTTCACTTCAAATGATAAGACGTATGAACAAATATTTAAGACATAGAAAACAAGAACCGAAAAAATGAGAAGAAAAACAATTATATGGGCACTGGAAAGAACAAATGATAGAAATGGCAAATAAATCGACATGGTCATGGCACTGGAAAGACCAAATGATAGAAATGACAAATAAATCGACATGGTCATGGCAATGTAGCAGAAATGTTAAAAGAGAAAATCACTTACTTTTTGCATCAAAAGAATCAAATATATAAATACCAAGATAGTTTTAAAAGAGGAAAGGACACATGGACACTGCGGTACTCACTCACTATTATTTTATTTAGTATGACTAGATTTAGTCTCCTGTTCTGGACTGGGTGATATTTTCAAAGTTTCAAATTTAAAAAAAAAATGTTCTCTATAAAAAATGTTTTTGCTGATCCCGTTAGATTTTTATGCTGAGGCCAGAGTCATTTGAACATTTCTCAACAGATCAATGTTTCTATCAAGTGAATTTGTTTTTCTGATCAAATGTATAGAATAAATTATCCCTTTTTATTGTTTCTATTAGGTCATCCCATAAGTCCTGTCCGAATTTTAACTTTTTGTTAAAATGAACAAAACTTAAAGAGTGCTTTATAATGTATAATGGAGCTGAACATTATTTTTTATGTTTAGATGCATTTAAACTGATCAAATTTTATTTCAGAGAACAATAAAATTAAATTTTGTTTGATTAAAACCCTGCTAACATGGAAATACCCAAGAATCATTTGAGGCACATAATGCTTTATGAATTCAAGAAAGGAAACTCAGCAGCCGAAGCGGCTAGAAACATTCCCTCAGTTTATGGAGAGGAATGTGTGAATGAAAGAACTTACAGAAGATGGTTTGCAAAATTCAGAGGTGGAGATTTTACCATTGAAGATGAAGATCGAACCGGACGTCCAGTTGAGTTTGATGAAAAGCTTCTTGAAGTAGCCCCTGAAGAAAATCCTGCTTTAACAGTTGAGGAATTGGCAGTGGTTCTCAGTTCAAACCATACAACTGTTCCTCGTCATCTTCAACAACTTGGAAAAGTTGCTAAACTTGGAAAAGTTGTTAAACTTGGAAAATGGGTGCCTCATGAATTGTCTGAAAACAACCTCAAATCCCGAGTTGACATCTGCTCTTCTCTCCATTCTCGCCAACTTGTTTCACCTTTTTTGGATAGACTTGTGACTGGCGACAAAAAATGGATCTTTTATCGAAATGTTAAGCATCGTAGACAGTGGCTTGGTAAAGGGGAAGGACCCCAGCCACAGCCGAGAAGGGAACTTCATGGGCAAAAGGTTCTTCTTTCAATCTGGTGGGATTGCCAAGGAATAATCCACTTTGAATTCTTACCACCTAATACAACAATTAATGCTCAAATATACTGTCAGCAATTAGAGCGTTTGAACCAAGCTTTGAGGAAAAAAGACCTGCTCTAGTGAATCGAAAACAGGTGATGTTTCATCAGGACAATGCGCGACCACACACAGCAAGAATCATGCCACAAAAGATCGAAGAACTTGGTTGGGAGAAAATTCCTCATCCACCTTATTCTCCCGACCTTGCTCCTTCAGACTACCATTTGTTTCGTAGCTTACAGAATCATTTGGAAGAAACAGCTTTTGTAACACAGGAAGAGGTTAAAACTGACATTTGTGAGTTCTTTGAATCAAAGCCAAAAGAATTTTACAGTAATGGAATTAGTAAGCTTGTTAATAGATGGAAGGAATCATAGATAATCAGGGAAAATACATTGTTGATTGAATCTGTAATTAAATGTAACATTTGGTCACTTGTTTTCTTTATTCAAAATTCGGACAGAACTTATGGGATGACCTGATACGTACAATTATCAATCAGTCAATCAATATGTATGCATTAATGTGTGTACTGGTGTATGCGTACATAATGTTATTAAGGTGTATATTATTTACGGTTTATAGCATTTTAGGATATTTGTATTGAAGTTTGTTACTATCAAATAAAGAAAAAAAACAATGAAAGTTAATGGAAGTGAGCCATTTATTTTCTTTGTTTCGCCAATTGGCTCCTAGGGGGGGATTTCAGTAAAGACAAAGGAAAGTAAAGAAAATACAGCTGAAATAGATTGAAAGATGAAAATAATTTTTTAGAGAGATCGGTTATAAATTTCTAAATTCAAGTGATAGTCAAGAAATCGCGAAAATAGTAGAAAGAGAATAATGCAAAAAATAATAACTGCCGGAGATACAGATTTATTGATGTAAAAAAATGCATTAGTCTCATAATTATCTGTTAATGCAGCGAAGTTTTGTCAGAGATTAAACAAAACACGTAAAAAGTGTACCAAGCAAAACTATAATAGAAATAAAAATAACTTAAAATATCCTCAAGTGGTTTAAGTTGCTTATCTTTTGCTAAGACAAAACTCTAACGAGTGGGCGGAGATTTAGGACAGTGAATAGACAACAAAGTGTAGAATTACTTGAAATAAAAACAAAATAGAAAACCTTTAAGGATGCAAAAACATTCTGTTTGCAACTCAGCACATTTTGAATTAAATGTACTTGGAAAAAAGTTCGCTTTTAAACAATTGCTGAGTTTTTTTTTCTTTATTTTTAAATACAACTCCAGGGATTGAAAAAAATTAGGCTTACATGTCGGTTCAGACTGGCACCTGGTTATTCACTCATTTTAACTGCATTAAAAAAAAGATCTTGACATGCTCAGTTATGCGAGTGCGTTATATTAGGCGCACAAATTTAGACGCCATGATTAAAATATATTCTGGGTATAATTATTTAACTACGAATGATAAATAAATAGAGGCAATAATACGAACTGACGGGATTTTCAGACAGGATATCGAAATCGAATGAAGAATTGAAAAAAATTATGTATAAATAGAATGAAAAGCAACGGAAAAATTGAATTCTGCAAACAGAAAATCATTAGGAAGCAGACTACAAGTATGTAAGAATATTGGATGTGAATTCAATCAGGCAAAATAAAATGAGAAAAAGTAAGGAATGGATGCTCTCTAAACAACACAATACATTTTGGAAACCAAACCCCCAAACATAAACATCATCTAATGGATAGTATTCTTGATAATATATTTGGATTTTTTCTCAACAGAACAAAAGTTAGTTGAGAAATTTAGAATCAAAACGTCGAAAGTAATGACCATACATAAATCCTTGCTTCTTAAAAGATGTTGTTGACAGATTGTATGTGAAAAAGATAGTGACGATAAAAGACTTAACAATGGACATTGTTTAGATTCTAAAATCAAATGACTGAACTGCCAAAAGGACAAATACTAGACAAGGAAACTACTTAATTAAAAGCTAAAAATGGGAATAAAATAATCCTTTTGCCATTGCAAAGGAAAAATCAATTGCAGATAACAAGATATTGTTGCGAAGAGAATATTTATAAAAGCGAAACTGAATCTCTCTTAATGGCAACCCAGTACAATGTCATAATAAAAAACTCTGTTAAGACAAGGACACAGAAATATAATAAACGTAGACTGTACGGAAATAAAGATGACAGTATCATTCGTATTATAAGCGAATACATAAGAAGGATTACAAAATCGAGTGAGAAAGAAGTCCGACTGCGAATTGAGGACATTACTGAGACTTTACAACGCAAACTAATAGATGTACACAGAAAGCAGAAGCTGTTAAGAATAAAAAGCTTCAAATTCCCTGAGATTTCTATTTGTCTAGTCTAAGCCAGAAGAACATATATAATTATTGTAAACAAAAAGAGAATTTTTCAGAGAAGTAATGTTTCTGTTACCCATGACCACAAAATAAAGTTAAAAGAAAACTAAAAGGCGAAAAACATCAAAGTCTTGCAAGAGAACTGATGATATTGTGTAAAATTAAGATTACTGTTGTCCTCACAATGACTATAACCCGTTAGTATTGAAGTACAATTTATTGGGAATTCGAATATGAATTGAAACTATTCGTATAAGAATCACATTAAAGTCAACTGAAATAATCAAGTGGGTTGGAGTGTATAGGATGTTTGCTCTCACTTGGTCTCTAATCATAATAATAATAGGGATACTCTAACCACCAATGAATTTAAATATAAACATGGAAATACCTTCACTGGAAGGCGTGCCAATATCCTAACCTCTCTTATGCAGAAAAATGTTATAAGCGCAAACTACTATAAGTGCTAGAAGGTGAAAATGTAACAATACTCTAGGGCTTCACAATACAGACATTGCAAGGATGCGGCATTTTAAAAACTACCAATATTCCAGTAATAGCATTGGGAATAACAATACATACATTAAGAAAATTCAACGAAATACATTACAGAGATAATAAAAAAAAATTGTGCTATGAACACAGCTCATATAGAAAAACGATCTCTCTCTCTCACACACACACACTTAAGATGCACAGTAACTTTTTAAGGAAAATCTTCTTTTATATCAGGTTTCAATTAAAAGACGTGTAAAGGATTGTATCAATCTGAAGAGTTATATTAGAATCATTAATGACAGCTTGAAGCAAAGTTATAATTAATTATATAAAAGCGAAGGTTGACAATATACAAGGGAAAGTAAATAAAGATTTTGCGAAAATATAATTGAGTTCATATATATGAAGATATTTTGGGGATTTAGAGTAAACATACAAAGTAATTCATCAAGCCTAGAATAATTCTCAATAAACTGTAGAGAGTACTGGACAGCCGGTTCGTCGTATTTCGGGACTACACCAGCAGTGTCCATCCACTAGAGAGAATCGAACCCAGACTGTTTCGATGCAACGCAAACGTCATACCAACTGTACCACAGGCCTCGGTGACAAAGAAGAAACTGACCAGACTTGATATAGCGCCGCTACTCACTTAGTTCCATAGTGATACTCTTCCAAGTATGCGAATACCCACGGAACAGTGCCCCAAGAGCCACGTCTTCTTTTCACCCTTAGCCGCTCCTCATGGTTATGAACTGGGTCAAGCAAGTGAAGAAATTTGGGGGATTTAGAGTAATCATATATAGTAATTCATCGAGCCTAGAATAATCCTCAACAGAATTCAGAAAGCAATTGACGGCCGTTTCGAGAGTCATCAGTAATGCGCATCCACTACCGAGAATCGAACCCGGACCGTTTCGATACAACGAAAACGTCATACCAACTGCATAGGACGAAACGGCTGTTCAGTTTTTTCTGCATTCCGTTGAGTATTATTTTAGGCTCGATGAATTACTATATATGTTTACTCTAAATCCCCCAGATTTCTTCACTTTTATATCCATGCTTGACCCAGCTAATGCCCGTGATGAGCGGCTATACTTGGAGGTATACTACGGAACTGAGTAAGTAGCGGCGCTATATCGAGTCTGGTCAGTTTCGTAGTACAGTTGGTATGACGTTTGCATTGTATCAAAATAGCCGGGTTCGATTCTCGGCAGTGGATTCGCACTGCTGATGAGTCCCAAAATAGGACGAAACGGCCGTCCAGTGGTTTCTGATGAGAATTATTCTCTGCTTGCTTAATTACTATATATATATATGGCCTGACGATTGCATCTAGCATGAAACAGACTGTTGCCTCTAAGTGGTGACTTCTATGTTCACTTATATATATATATATATATATATTCTGTTTTATATATGTGGATTATTAACTATAAATTCTTTTCTTGCGGGTTATTTTATAATCCCTAGATTCCATTTCGGTATTTAAGAATGAGATAATCCGTTATTATGATAAGATATGGTCGCCTCGAAATGCGTCTGTTACTTTTACAATGAGAATGGATTGTTATTTTAGTAAATAGTGAATTCAAGTTGATGATCGATAAATATATAAAGTCACGTTGTGTTTTATATATGTTAATATTTTAAAAGTCCATTTTGATTCTAGGCATTTGTCTCTTGAGAAAATGTGCAGTAGAAATCTTTTTCAAAATTTTGTTATATAGTCATGTTTGATTGATAAATTTTTGCCATTATCCTGTGCTGTCATTCAAAATCCTATCTGTTTATGAGAGGATAGTAGATGTTCATCCACACTGCATTAAATACATCTTGTTTGTTTAGTAATTTTTTCATTTGTCTTTCGTGTTCAGACATTCGTACCATAGAAACCTAAACGAGTTTGAGTTAGAGGGTTCTATGAAAATAATAAAGTACTTATATAACTACAAATACTATAACATACGAGGGTGGACTGAAAACTTCATAGACATGCATTAATTTCAACTCTTCTTATTAATAAGTGAATTGTTTATTTCAGATAAACTGACATCTGACTGTTCAAAGAAGACTGATCATCCTTTTGGTCAAAGAAAGTCATTAATTGTCACTGCAATACCGGTTCCCAGCCAAGTATATATTTTTTCAGGTTGAGGAATAGACGCGAGTCAAATGAGAATAGGGAGGGTGATCAACTAGTTAAAATAACACTCACGAAGAGCAATCATTGAAACCAAGGACTTGTGTGTTGGAGCATTGTCCTGGTTAAACAAGACCCCTATATTCATTTTTCCTGAGCGTTTGGTTTTGATAGCCTTTTGGAACTTCTTGGCATAGTACTCGCCATTGATAGTGTGGCCCTTTGGAAAATATTCAATAAATGCACTTCCTTTTGCATATAAAAAAATTGAGGCCGTCACCTTTCCTGCTGATAAAACAATCTTAGCCTTCTTTGGAGTAGGTGAGGATGGATTTTTCCACTACATCCACTTTCTTTGTTTCTGGCTCAAAATGATGAACCCAACTCTCATTTTGGGTTAGGAAACGTTCATGGAAACTAGCTGGATCTGATAAAAATGTCGTATTTTCCCGTGATGTGATCAGTTTTGTGCGTTTTAGAACAGGTATCAGAAGACCCACCGAGCAGAAACCTTCGTCATACGAAGTTCATTGTGAGGATATTCTCAACTCACTCACGGTATATGCTAACAGCATTGGCTAACTAATTTATAGTCAATCGCTTCTGATCCATCACCATGTGGTGAACACGATCAATGTTTTCTGTCGTGGCAGTGGCAGGGTACCCAGACCTTTGTTCATCTTCAAGACTCCCTTCATCAACTAAATGTTTCTGCCCACTTTGGCACTGTTGATAAAGGTGGAGCATCATCCTCTAATGTAGCATCCATGTTAGTACGAATGTCCTTGAGGACTAAACTTTTTTACTGCAGGTACTTGATAACACCAGAAGACTTAGAAGTCTTCTTTGAACAGTCAGATATGAGTTTACTGAGAAGAAACACTGCAGTTAATAAGAAGAGTTGAAATGAACACATGCAACATTTCACAGCTCTGGCATTACTTCTCAAGGAATAGATGCTAATAATATGATAAGGCGAAGAATGATATTTCGATAAATACTCGTACTGCATTTCAGCAAATAGACAGAAATTAAAGAAATAAATACAAGTTAGAAGGTTTTTAATTGAACAACTTGTGAATGGTAAACGAAATTAATAAAGGACTAAATTTTGAGATGTAGGAGTGAATAACTAGCATCATGTTATTTGGCCGGTTTGATGCTTGTGTGTTGGCTGTTTCATAAAGGATAGGCAATAATATATGTATTCCATAACAACAACATTCTAACTTCGTTTGCTGTTGCTGTTTCTTTTTACATTTTATTTTTTATTTTATTGTAAGTTTAGAATGTGTAAGTATAGCAGAAATAAATCCTTTTTAATGAAGATGACCAAAAAGTAAAATCCGTTACTTTTAAGAATCACTTATTTCCTTACTTTTAAGAATCACTCATATCATTTTACATTCTGACAGAGTAATGTTTATTAACATACTATTGTATGTTAAGAATAAATATAAAATGTGAAGATAAAGATAGATGTTTATTTAATAAGAATAATGGAAATATCGTTACTAAAAAATGTATTATTTGAATCTCCACTGCCAATTGATAATTGTGACTGATATTAAGTAGAAACAATAACCTCTTAATGATCACATTTATCTACTGTTTAGTAAGTCTTACTTGCCATTGCAGCCACAAAATATTGCGTTATAGTTTTTTATGTTGTTTTTATTATTTTATGTTAATAAAAGAAGTACTATCAAAATATACAATACTTTCGTGCGACGTAACGATTTTGCCTGGTAAACAAAGTAACGTTCAAATATATTTGTCTATTATTTTCAAATTGTCGCTTGTAACTGCAGCTGAAAAGTAAGAATCATTTCGAGCGGGTGAAAAAGCTTTTGCTTCATCTGAAAACGTAGGAAAACTAAAACTGTCAGCCTTTAGAAGCCTTGTGTGATGCGAGACACGACATTACTGGTGGTTAGTTTATCTGAAGTATCATCGCCGTTTAGCAAAGCCAGAACAAACTATAATGACAGGTTTGGATTCTTAAGCAACAGATATTGTATGACACACACACACACGCAGAGAGAGAGAGAGAGAGAGAGAGAGAGACAGACAGACAGACAGACAGACAGACAGACAGACAGACAGACAGACAGAGACAGAGGCAGAGACAGATTTGCTTAGAAGTTTAAGCTAATAGCGGTGTAGGATGATATCCTCACATAAGTAACGAAGAAAATAATAATAATAATAATAATAATAATAATAATAATAATAATAATAATAAATGAATGAATGAACGAACGAATGAATGAATGAACGAATGAATGAATGAAATACACCAGTCATTAAAAAGATTATATTTCAGCACAGGAATGAAATTCAACATTAAAGTTTGATGTCACATAAACATAACAAAGTTTTGTAACAGGAGTGCTGGCTTAAAAATATGAATGAAAGTTATATAGAGTTTCTAGAAAATGAAATGTTCTTTGTGATGGATTATTTCAGAATAGTTAAGAAAATTATTAATTTATCAGAAACGAGTCGAGAGAATTTATATTTGCACAAAATCTTTAATAAAGTACTTTCGATCATGGATCATTTTTAGAAAAACAATGAAAATTAATGACAACTTACAAAGTTTGATAGTTCAGATATAATGTCAATAAATTGGACGTAACCAGGACAAATAAAAAAAACTTTGATTTGCCAAACATGAAAATATGCGCAGAGTCCTGGGTACGAAGCTACGATCTTGATGAATTCTAACATTATACCTTGAAGAGGGAAAACTGAAAGCACACGGGCAAAACTACTGCTGTTGCGATATTTTACATTTTAGTTTAGGTGAAATTAATTTTTGAGAACATTAAATATAAACGTCGTGGGGATACAGCTTATAGCTAATACTTTTCATCTGCTTTCAAATGTTTAGGATCATAATATTTTCTGATGTATGTGGTTAATATATGACTTGTCACAAATTTCTGGTTAGGAATGCAAATGGAAATCGTAAGGAAGTTAGAAAGAAGGTATTATAAAATCTGTAAAACCTAATGCCATTTGATTTTTATGAAAAAAGATCAATATCGAATGGAAAAAATAAGAGGGAAAATTTTGAGAAAACGACGATAAAGAAAATGCAAAATATTAAAAAGGAGAGATAACAATAACAAGAAACAAGAAAAAGACGAAGACGAGACACTTTTCAGTGAGACTTAATGATAACAATATTTCATTGTAGCATCAATAGCACTTAATTGTATATTGCACAACTGTGAATTCGTGTTTATATTTACTAATTCATTAAAAATGCTTAACTATTTAATGGACATTGGCAACGTGAAATCATTTACCTAAAATAAAACTGACATGAAAACTGTAAAAACATGACTTTAGTCAAGACATTAGAACTAAATTTGTAATTTAAAAACGTCTTGTGCTGTTGATGAACAAAGAAAAAAAAATCTAAGTGTCAACGCTTGTCATTGTGTTGCAAATGTGTCACAACAACAAATAATGAAACTGAGATAGAAAAATTCTTCAAATCTGTCATCTTTAGATTATTGCTTGTTTTACTTTATGTGGCAAATTGAAAATAACGAAAGTTTCATGGAAAAATTCATTGAATTAAAAATAAAACCATTCTTATATTATGAAACTAGCGGGGATACCCGGCGTTGCTCGGAAGAAATAACTTCATCTTAGTTTTCATTGCCATGTTGAAATTCAATAACATGTTGATTCATTATCTTGATAATCAATCTGATGCCATTGCAAAGACTCCGGGGCCTAGATTTCTTAAGAATATGACTGGAGGCCTCACTCTTTCCGAATGAGATTGGGAAGTGTAATGACAGATGGTTGGAGGGAATTATGTATAAATTTATTTTTTTAACAGAAAATAATTATAGGAAGAAATGCCACTATTTATTGAAGTAAATATATTGTCTATGTATTTTATCAAATTAACGCTAGTAATTATTTTTCTTAAAAACAGAAAATAATTACTTCATTTAAAATAATTTATTTGATTTCATATTGCTTTTTAAAAAAGCTTTTTTACGCTTAAATTGTTTTTTGTCAGTAAAATAAAAAAGTAAAGACAGAAATTGATTTCATGAAGAAATATTGTTAATTCAAAAATAAATCTATATATATGTAAACAAAAGTTGTAAACCGTCTTTCATGCCCTGTCTACAATAGAAAAAATTATATAAAAAAATTTAAATTTAGTAACATTTTTATTAATAATAAAAAATCATTCAACAAACAGAATATTTTTGAAAGCATAAATGATGTTTAGAAAGTTAAATTAAATAGTTTAGTCAAATTTTTATGATCCCCACCCCAGCATGTTTAAAACAATTGTGTATATTTAGAATAATTTGTTTGTTTTTGGATTCATTTTTAAAATTTAATATCTAAACATTTAAAAATATTAATTTCAATAAAATAGTAAAGGAGAGTTCAAAATTTCCCGATTAAAAATACCGAAAAAGATTACTCATATGTTCGTAGAATATCTGATTGTATTTAAAGTTACTGACCCCCCACCAAATATATATATATATATATATATATATATATATATATATATATATATATATATATATATATATATATATATATATATATATATATATATATATACACGGGAATTTATTCTGTTGTGTTTTTACAATGTTTGCTCCGAATATTTGAATAAATAAATATTAAACTTTTTTCAAATAATTGTATTTAATATTCTTGTTCTTTCAATTTACATTGTTGTTTTATTATTCAAGATAGAAACTTTAAAAATACATAGCGTTTCAAAATTATCAGCAGAATTAAAAAGTAAAAACGAACGGGAATAATAATTTTTTCCATTCGATTTTACTTTTTAATTCCGAGAATTTCAAAACGCTTAAAAATGCATTTTAATGCAATTACGCATTTTTAATTTTAAAATATATTCGCAAATACAAATCATATGATGATAATTTTTTTTGCAAAAAGGTGGGTTGGGTGATATTGAGTCTGCATATATATTTATTTTGTTATAATATTGTATTTTTTTAGTTTTAGCCGAACAAACACACACACACACACACATACAGACAACTGCCATATATATAGATGTATAGATCTTAAAATTAGCGTACGGTCATATAAAATCAGAAAAAAGTACTTTAATGATTAACTAATAATTCTATGAATGTAAGCGAATAAAAGAGTTTGCCAAAAATGTACTGGAAAGGTTTTGTCTCAATCTAAAATCTAAAATATTTCAAATCTGAAATATACAAAAAAACAAAAAAAACAAAAAAACAAAACAAAAATAACTGAAACTATCTGAGAGAAAATAAAAAGCAAAATCCTATAGCATTTTACAATTCAGACAACTCACTCAGTCTAGGCCAGACAGGCAAATTGTTGTTGTCAAGAGATTTGTCAATCAGTGGATGTCGTTTTTTCAACAGTCCATAGAGAAAAAATTGAAAAAAAAAGACAAAAAGAATGAGGTAATATAAATATGGCAATTGCACCCACCATTAATAGGGTGCTTGAAACGCCAGCTGCAAAGAAGTTAGAAGAAAAATGTGAAGAAGAATCGAAAATATCTTCTCGTTACTATTAGAAAAATCGATAAAAAAAATGATAACATGAGTTCGAGAATACTTATATTTGCTGTCACGTGATCAACATCCTGGGCCATGAAATAAAACTAGTAAAAAAGTCAAAGAATACATATATATTATTAATAAAATTGAAGTAAAAAGAAACTGACGTAAATTTTTATTTCAAAGTATAACATTACACCGCTTTCTTTCTTTATTTTCTTTTTTTCTGTCTCGTCCCTTTTCTCTTTAATATAATCACTAACCCTTTTATACAAACCTACAACGTTCTTATCATTATCACTCTGTTCCTTTCCTCATTCCACCGTCATATCCAGTCTTTGAATCAATGCCACTCCTCTGCCAATTCTAGGATACCAGAGTGACATTCAAAACTTTATATTTGGGGCAATCCGATTCAAATGATGACTTATTTACTTGTTGCTGTATGTGAATGCATATTTAAAACATGTCAAAATAAATGAGACTAAGTAAATTATCACTTGCACATCTTGTACTGAGAATGTAATAATCTAAACGTAATGCCGTTTCTCTGGTATAACGGCTCGGTTAGACTGACATAACAGCAAATACAGACTGACATACCAAACAGGCGAAAAATATCTACATAGTTAACGGGAATATATTTATACACTTAACAGTTAGTAACTCGGAACACTGGCTGAACACAAGAAGGTCTTTTTTAAAGCATTTTATCATAAGCCACTAAGACGCATGAGGTTACTGAGTGTGAGAGAATATGAGAAAAAAAAAACGTTATTAAGGAAAGAGAACAATAAAAGAAAAGGAATTAAGAAGACAGAAGATAACGATGGACAATGCAATTTAAAGATTAATGTTGACAGAAAAGCAAGAAGCCAAAAGAGAGTTCCACAAGCGAGAAATGCGAAAGAAACCGTTAGCATAAACCTTACGGTTACATCTAGCCATTTTGATTGTAAAGTGGCGAGGCCTTGACACCAATCTAGTACTGCGCTTAAATTTATAAAGTTAAGTTACCAAAGACGAAAGTTCATCAGAACAACTACCATGCAAATATTTATAGAAAAGACACTTTAAATCTACGTTGCGGCGGTGGGAAAGAGACTGAATCCGAGATAACAGGTTAGAATCAATAATATTGCAAATTCTTTATAATTTAACAAGAATCTCTAAATCCATAGCAGAATCACCAGACCAGATGTGGCAGAAATATATTCAATGCATAGACAAATGGTAGACCAATAAATGTATAAGATTCTGACGAAAACTAGCAGCAGAACTGGCAACTGATTCAATCTAATCTTTCCACTTCAGTACTGGAAAATAACTGGACTTAAGAAAAATTGTTTTAAGAGAAATATTTTATCAGTTTTAACCGACAGTAAATCTAAATACCCGTTCAATGAATGCCAAATATTTCCGTATAAGTAAATGACTAATTACCATTAATATTATCATATACATGAATAAACTGTCTCTGTCTCTTTCATATCCAAAACGGACCCGAAATCTATACAAATTATAACTCAACATACCCAGCGGATAGTTTATAGCACAAACAAAAACAAAACAAAAAAATAAGCGTAACAGCTTTTCCAAATTACTATACTTCAAATTTTAATTTAAATAGTGAATCCCAGTAAAGAGTAGGTGGAGATAATTCTCTCTTCACTATTTACTCAAACGTTATCACTTTTGCTGCCGATACAATTGATTAGTAAAATCTTTTCCAGCGCCTAAAAGAAACTTAATGATCTATAAATTTTACTGAGTGAAAAAGAAATAATTTTTATTTCTTTTTATTACAGTAAATGTAAAAAATAATTTGAAATTGTTTTATGACATTAAAAAGTAGCACATTCTTCCAAGTACAATTAATTGGTGATTTTTCAGACAAAAACAAATTAAATTAAATTAAAACAGATATAAAAATGTTTCGCATCCCTTATTTTTGTGTTTTAAAAACATGAATGATTCATGAATGTTATTTAACAAAAGTAATTTGCTTTTATTATAATAAAAAGTAGCACATTTTTAAATAATTTTAATTTGTCTTTTAGCAAAATAAAATACCAGAAAACTTTTCACATGCCTTAAATTATATAATTTAAAAGCATGAATGATTCGTAAATTTTACTTAGCGATAAAATAATTTTTGTCTTTATTACAATAAAAAGTAGTAAATTAAAAATATCTCTTTACTTTTTAGAAAACGAAATCATTTGGAAATCTTTTCATATGCCTTAATTTTTAATTTTAAACGTGTGAATGAATTGCAAATTTGATTTAACGATAAAAAAGTCACTTTTTTTACTAATGGTTTTATTAATAAACCAAAACTGCGTTTTATTGATCGGTAATCTTTTCATTCGACATATGGTAAATAAAAGATAGATGGTATTTATTTTAATGACGCTACAGTGTATGATTAAAACTTCAACATTCAATATGCCACTGAAACGTATAGTTTATTTTTAGTAGATATACAGTGATGCATGAAAAAAGAGGGTAGGTTTGGTATGCCGAGAGAGAAGAGGAGAGACACAACAGGCAGGGATATAATTGGCCCCAGAAAAGATAAGCCAGTAAATGTCATATGCAAACGAAAGGGATACCAGAGCCAGAAAGAGGTGAACTCTAGAACAGATGCTGACATGGTGAAGCATGGGTCTAGTGCAACTCGAGTGTACTTTGCAACATGCAGAAGAATCTGATGCAGAGAAGAAGTTGGGAGTTAGGAATCGTGATCAGCAACATTTACGCCGCACCTTCATGAATGTCCTTCTGTGAAGGAGAAACATTTGGAACTACTACAAAGAAAGACAGTGAACGGCAAGAGTGTTTGTAAGAAAAATATGGGAGTATGCATCCTTCTGCTACAGTAAAAAAGCAGATTAAAGGAGTAATCTTAAAGTCATTATTGGACGAATTGCAGTTGTTTGGCAAAACTATCGAGCAAAAAAAATGGAAACGCAGAGCAGATCTACAGAATATTGTTATTTGAATGGCAAGGTAAAGCACTTGCAAAATCTTTAAAGCTCATAAAAAAATTAAAATTCACCACTCTAAAATAATTTTTATACACACACACACACACACACACGCACACACACACACACATGTATACAAATGAGAGAAAGAACAGAGGGAGTAGAAATTAACAGTTAGTAGCATTTACTTTTTAAAAGTGCTCAATACAAAGTACAGCAAAATATTATTAAATTATATATATATATATATATATATATATATATATATATATATATATATATATATATATATATATATATATATTCCGTTTATTTCAAATGCCATTTTTTTTTAATTAAAAATTCCAGTATAATATATAACTGCGCCAACATTGCGGTAACCAGATATTTTTATTAAAATTTAAATTTCGTAACATTCAGTCTATACTTAGCACCTGAAGATTGCATTGTGTTAGGGTTTAGGGTCGTGCTATCGGTGAAGGATAATATGCACATTTATTAATATATATATATATATATGTTTATACCTTCTTTTTATAGATACAAATATTTAAGAACGTATATATATATATATATATATATATATATATATATATATATATATATTGTAATAAATTATGATTATTATGGTATCATATAGAACGTTTATATTTTTCGAAATTCTCACCTCAGTGCATTAATTTAAATCTAATTATGCAAGAAAAGTTATAAATCCTTAATTATGAGTCGGAAATTGCAGTTATTGTAATTACAGTTTAATTAATTATTATAAAGTTTTACGAAATTCTGATTTTAATATTTTTATCGTAAATATAAATTTCGATATATATGCAGTAACAAGTATAATTTCAGAACCTATGCAAACAGAATGCGTATATTGGCGACTTTGCCTTAACCCTAGTCTCGAATGATTACCCGGTAAAAAAGCAAAAGATAATAATAATAATAATAATAATAATAATAATAATAATAAGAAGAAGAAGAAGAAGAAGAAGAAGAAGAAGAAGAAGAAGAAGAAGAAGAAAAGAAGAAGAAGAAGAAGAAGGAGGAGGAGGAGGAGGAGTTTTACATAGAAATTCGAAAAGTAGTTATAGAAGTCAAAAGCCGCCAACTATTGGAGAAGTGCAAAGCTTTTGGGAGAATATTTGGAGCAACCAAAAGAAATATTATTCCAATGCAGAGTGCATCATGCAATAACAAGAAAGAATGAAGGATAAACCTGTGCAAGAATGGGAAAATATATCCAGAAATAATGTTATGTAAGTTCTCACAAAATTCAAAAAATGGAAATCCCCAGGAAATGACAATGTACCCAACATTTGGTTCTATCATTTGTCATCAACCCATAAAACCCTTGAACAAACTTTAT
This sequence comes from Acanthosepion esculentum, assembly GCA_964036315.1. Lineage (NCBI taxonomy): Eukaryota > Metazoa > Mollusca > Cephalopoda > Sepiida > Sepiidae > Acanthosepion > Acanthosepion esculentum. Next base: position 161,770,632 of record OZ038475.1, on the reverse strand, counting down.
CAGCGCTGATTAATAACCCCAATGAAAATCCAGAATAGATATCTGAAGTTATTATGCATCTCCTACCAAAAATGAGTGAAACAGATGATCCAAAAAATTATAGGCCAATAACATGTCTATCCACCACATATAAATTGATCATGTCTGTCCTTTCTCGATAAAGACAACATTCTTCCTCTGGAACAGAAGGGATATCGAAGATGACCATATGGCCACTAAGATCAACTACTAATAAATAAAATTATCTTGGAAAATTTCAGGAAAAAAGGTAAAAATCTCAGCACAACTTGAATAGATTACCGTAAAGCCTTTGATAGCGTACCACACTCTTGGATCTTAAGGATTCCAGAGTATAGCACACATTGGAAATGTACAAAGTCTCCTTGGAGATAGTAAATTTCCTTAAATACAGTATGAAACTATGGAAAACCACATTATACTTAAATCACACCAAAAGTAATGCCTCTTCCAACCTCCTGAATATCCGACGAGGAATCTTTTAGGAAGACTCCCTTTCGCCCATTCTATTGTGTCTGTACTTAATCCCACTTTCGCATGAACTAATCAGTAGTAACTATGGATACAAAGTCAAAACGAATGTTTTTAATTACCTATTCTACATGGATGATAGAAAACTCTTTGCCAAAGACGACAAAGAGTTGAAGAGTATCCTCAATATTGTAAAATGTCTAAATGTTTCAGTGATGACATTGGTATGGATTTTGGATTGGGTAAATGTGCAAAAGTAACGTTCAAGAAAGGGAGAGTTGCAGAAATACACTTAATAGATCTAGATTTTGTCACAAAGATTATGGATCTGGAACAACAAAAAGCTTATAAATCCCTAGGAATCAACGAAGGAGATGAAATACAGCATACCCAAATGAAGGAGAAAGTAACAAAAGAATACTACAGGTATGTGCGTCTGGTGTTAAATACGGTGTTTAATTCACAAAACAGAATATCAGCCATAAACACTTTGGCTGTCACTGTGGTGCAGTACAGTTTCAACATCCTTGATTGGACCATAGCTGACATTGAACGAATGGATATCAAAACGAGAAAACATCTCACTTGCCACTGCTTACATCATCCTTAGGCTGATGTTGATCGTCTGTATGTGTCCAGATTCAAAGAATGCAAAGGATTAGTTCAGCTAGAACTGTCTTACGAAACCAAAACAATCGGTCTTCAAAAATACCTGAAAACTACAGAAGACTGGAGATGATCTGAGTCAAAGAACATGAAATAAATAAGAAACTTTATTCAGTAATAAAGGAAGTCAACAAATTCAAAAGGGAATCTCAGTTGGGTGAAGAAGTAGAAATAAACTAAAATATACCTACTTCAGCGGCAAAGAACCTAAAACGAAAACAAATATAATGTACCAAATTCAAAAACGATGGCAAGATAATCATCTACATGGTCAGTAATGTGCCTGTTCCAAACAAGCCTATGTAGACAAACCCCGTATCCATCAGTCGTTGCGTAGTGCAGGGTTAAATGCTGAAATCGTGGGTTTTATTCTTTCAGTACAGGACCAATGCTTGCGAACTACAAATTACCAATCACACATACAGAAAAATTGTGTTAACCCGGAATGCAGGTTCTGTGATAAATATCCAGAAACAATTGATCATGTTGTATCAGGTTACACAGTGTTAACACCAACTGAATATAAAATTCGGCATGATTGAGTGGGTCAATATCTGCACTGGAAAATATGCAACTTCTACAGGAAGAAAACTGCAAGGAACTGGTATGGACATCCTCCAGACTCGGCTACAGACATAGGAGCTGTAACAATTTTATGGGACTTTACAATACACACAGATAGAACAATCAAAACTAATTGCCCAGTCATCATGATCAGAGACCACAAGAACAGAATATGCTTTCTTGTAACACTATTTAGAAACGGCAGGTTAATTAGCCAATTAATTAACCACAGAAGTTAATTACGGGGATTACTTAAACCGATAGATAGAGCGAAAGACATACTGAGCGATAACTTAAACCGATAGATATAACGAAAGACATACTGGGCGATATTCTTTTTGTTTTGTTATTTTCCCAAAACAGGGGATCGGTGAAAAAGATTTTTTGTTTTGTTATTTTCAAGTGCGAATCAAGATAATCATTTTTACTTTCTCGCTGAAGTTTGATGCTGAGATATGCCAAATTCTCTGCGAGGACAAAGGAAGGAAAAAGAGAAAGAAAAGAAAGAAACAGAGGGACAAGACTTAACAACTTAGATGATAAAAGACAAAAAAGGCCACCCACGAAAATTCAGATGGTCATTGTCGTAAAAATTAGTTGATGAATCCCAGAGTTTTTGGGCAGATAAAACATTAACTGTGTCAAGATGACGAACTTATATTATCAGTAACCAATGGGTCGTCTGCCGACCGCACACAGAGCCCGGCCCTGGATTGAGATGTCGGCTGGACAGGACATCTGTGTTCTGTTGAAATTCGTTGGGATAACAAAATCCATGTTATTGTATTTATTTTAATTAACCCAATTTCGCCAAAATTTCGTCCACTTAATGTTGGCGAAAAACTTGATTGAGGAATTCCATATGCCGTGAAGTTGGATAAAAATTGAGATTATCATTTGACGCCTATTGGCCGAATAGCCAGGCGGAGGTGATCATGTGACGCAGGGGGGAGGCCTGCCACCGCCCATTGAGAGGATAGGTATGAGATGTTACTGCGAGGAAGTGGGAAAACCGTTGACGCCTTCTAAAGTATGGTGAGATACCCATATGAGAGCAGAAGAGGGTGGGAGTGGAAGAAGATTTCCAAAAATGGAAAATGATAAATATTTCTGACCGAAAACAAAGGAAATCCTTATTGGGGATTTGAAATCAACGTGGTGGCCACACCACGTCCGACCCCACGCCAGGTTTTGATCGGCGTCCATATAAGCAAACGTCTTCGGGTGTTTTAGACAGTGAGTGAAGAGAGAGTACAGTCAGTACAGTAAGAGAGAGCCGTGCAGTGCAGTGCAGTTCGCAGAGAGATCCAGTCGAGCCCAAGACCCAGGACTCGGAAGATAACGCCTCGCACAGGTGACCGCACGATTCCATGCCTTCCGACTTAGACTTCTAACCAAGAACAAATTCGTTGAAGTCCGACTTTAGATTTCCCACCAAAGCAAGTTTCCGACTTAGACTTCTAACCAAGAACAAATTATAGAAGTCTGACTTATATTCTCCGCCGGGGACGACTTTATTGAAAAACAACCCAGATATCTAGAAGTAGCTAAGAACGCAAAAAGTGTTACAATCCACATTTTTTTTCTTCGGGCTGGGAGAGAAAGAGAGAGACGCACTCCTGTAACTCAACAAACCGACATAAAATTAATCACTATTCCTAACCAGTCGCTCGCCTTGAAGTTGTTTGTGCTTTTGTTTTTTTTTTGTCTACATTTATTATGCAGTATCACCTTGACCCGGATTCGGCTGGCACTACGGCCCGACGTCTGATTGATCTCGTCAATCTAAGATCAAATCACAACGTGGGTAGGTTGAATCGAGATCAAAGCAGTTGCTTCGGTGACCAGGCGTTGGAAGCGAGCCGAGTACGACAAGTTGGTACTAGAACCCAGCAAGACTTCAACCGCTGTCCCAGGGTTAGCCCGTCACAAAGGACCGACGTCACATTTGGCGTCGTGACTGAAAGAAGGTCGGGTGTCACATTCTTATTGAGATGGCAGTCCCTGCAGATTGTAAGATATCTTTGAAGATCAAAAACTATCAAAATACAAGGATCTTGATGTGGAAATCTCAAAAATGTGGTACATGAGAACATCAATAATTCCAGTTGTAGATGGAGCCCTCGGATTGATTGGAAAAGGTTCTGAAAGACTCATTAAAGCGATTCCTGGTAGCCCTTGCCTTAAAAAAACTGTACTCACAAGTACAGTTCACACGTTACGAAGAGCTTTATCTATCTAAAATGTGTGATCTTATGTTTTTTTACAGAAAGTGATCAGTGGAAAATGTCATGAAGCCATTTCTGACCTTAGGTCTCTGGTTGGGACCCGGAAGGAAATGTGTATATAACAGAAATTCAAGGAAGGAAGAAGAAAAATATAATAATACTAATAATGAAGTGTACAAATAGTTTTTAAATTTCTGAACTTTGACTAACCGATAGATTATGATAAAGAGAGAGAGAGAGAGAGAGAGAGAGAGAGAGAGATTCTGTCTATATTTCTGAGATGAGGTATTGCAATTATTTACACTATTTACATTGTTCAGACTGTTGTCCCCTTCTTCGTTGCCATATTCACGATTTTTCGGCCGCTGAAAGCTCCGGCCTTCTTCAGGTGATTGGAATTTCGAACCGAATTCTTTATTCCATCCACGTGGGTAGATTGTTTTAGTTTCACGTTCCATGCCTTTTTGTGGATATCTCGGTTTCAGTTATCTCCCTTTAGTAACGCAACTCAACAAGTTTTTGTTCACCTCTGCTTTGGCGAGCTATTGAACTCACAACTCTTTGGGTCAAGTCACTGAATTACATCAACCAACGCTTTTATCCACTGGGCCATGTGTATGCAACAAAGATGAGGACAATAGTCCGAACAATGTAAATAGTGAGAAGGAGTTTGTTTTTCAGTTTGCTGATTTCATATATAATGCTGAATGACAACACCAGAGACTATTCTGTTTTTATGCTGCAGCTACATGCAAACAAATCTCAAATAGTTTAGAATTTAAAAGTATTTCATTTAGATTTCATTGAAGAGAATTAGTAAGTTGCCACTTACATGACATGTTCCCAAAATGCAAACATCATTTCCAGTGTCATCGCAAAGTGTCCCATCAGGCACTGTATCCCCTGTGGGCACATAAAAGTTCCCACTTCTGGTATGACACATTGCTTTGCACGGGCGACGAGCTGCAATAAATGAAAAAGGAAAGGGACATTTATTATTGTATTTGTACAAATTTTCCTCGTAAACAAATTGTGCTTATGAGAATCAGGTTGGAATCGAAACTATTCATTATGTTAAATATACGATTCCTACCAAAATATCAACACTGGTTAACTGCTTAGGTAGCAAAGAAAGATATTGCAAACGATCTTTATCAAATTTGTATGTTTGGTGTATAAAATTACTTTTATTGTGTTTGGTATATTACTTGTAGATCCTGTTTCTCTGCTCATCATATGACAAAGGTGTTTATGTTTAAGACATTTAATATTTGTAGAACATATATTTTCACTCGCAAAGAAATGGTATTTCAACAGGATATTTGAGTATGAATTCTAAATTATTAGTTTACATGAAAACAATTCATATGAACTGCTACGTAATGTCCCAACTGAATGCGACTTTGGTTTTCAATATCAAAATGGAAGACAAATCTCTGGTAGAAGCATTTACCCAAATTAAACGCACAAACACACACACACACACACACACACACACACACGCACGCATATATATATATATATATATATATATATATATATATATATATATATATATGAATTCCAAAACCCTCTGTCAAAAGATCTAAAACCTTACACAAGAAAAAAAATCACAAATGGCAAACATCTACTTAAGCAGCAAATTAAAATGATCAACACGTAGACTACCCAGACAGAGCGAAAAAAAAACGCTTTACCGCATAAACCGTCAAGCAGCTCGAGTCGCTACTTAAGTATCATGCTCTTGCGATCCTGGGTAACAAGATGAGCTGGTGGTAATAAAACAGTGCTCGAGGTAAAATAACAGAACCAAAATTTATACGAAGGATAAATATACATTTTTCTCACCGTTCGTCGAAATACCGAGTTTTATAGACGAATCATTTGAGGCACATAATGCTTTATGAGTTCAAGAAAGGAAACTCAGCAGCCGAAGCGGCTAGAAACATTCACTCAGTTTATGGAGAGGAATGTGTGAATGAAAGAACTTGCAGAAGATGGTTTGCAAAATTCAGAGGTGGAGATTTCACCCTTGAAGATGAAGATCGAACCGGACGTCCAGTTGAGTTTGATGAAAAGCTTCTTGAAGCAGCCCTTGAATAAAAATCCTGCTTTATCAGTTGAGGAATTGGCAGTGGTTCTCAGTTCAAACCATACAAATGTTCATCGTCATCTTCAACAACTTGGAAAAGTTGCTAAACTTGGAAAATGGGTGCCTCATGAATTGTCTGAAAACAACCTCAAATCCCGAGTTGACATCTGCTCTTCTCTCCATTCTCGCCAACTTGTTTCACCTTTTTTGGATAGACTTTTGACTGGCGACAAAAAATAGATCTTTTATCGAAATGTTAAGCGTCGTACACAGTGGCTTGGTAAAGGGGAAAGACCCCAGCCACAGCCGAGAAGGGAACTTCATGGGCAAAAGGTTCTTCTTTCAATCTGGTGGGATTGCCAAGGAATAATCCACTTTGAATTCTTACACCTAATGCAACAATTAATGCTCAAATATACTGTCAGCAATTAGAGTGTTTGAACCAAGCTTTGATGAAAAAAAAAGACCTGCTAGTGAATCGAAAACTGGTGATGTTCCATCAGGACAATGCACGACCACACACAGCAAGAATCACATCACAAAAGATCGAAGGACTTGGTTGGGAGAAAATTCCTCATCCACCTTATTCTGCCGACCTTGCTCCTTCAGACTACCATTTGTTTCGTAGCTTACAGAATCATTTGGAAGAAACAGCTTTTGTAACACAGGAAGAGGTTAAAACTGACATTTGTGAGTTCTTCGAATCAAAGCCAAAAGAATTTGACAGTAATGTAATTAGTAAGCTTGTTAATAGATGGAAGGAATCATAGATAATCAGGGAAAATACATTGTTGATTGAATCTGTAATTAAATGTAATATTTGGTCACTTGGTTTCTTTATCCAAAATTCGGACAGAACTTATGGGATGACCTGATATATGTATATGAGTATGTGTATGTGAATGTATGTATTTATTTTCTAATTTAATACATTTTTTAAATCAATTCCTTTCTTTTGTAATCTATTTTTTACTATTTTAAATATATATATATATATATATATATATATATATATAAAAGTGAACATAGAAGTCAACACAGAGACGACAGTCTGTTTCATGCTAGACGCAATCGTCAGGCCACTGACTTCTATGTTCACTTTTATATTTACACACGCTCTATCTCTGATATTGAGCACTTTATCCCATAAATATAGCACATCTTAAGACTACATTTCTCCATATATATATATATATATATATATATATATATATATATATATATATATATATATATATGTTTGTGTGTGTGTGTGAGAGAGAGAGAGAGAGTGAGGGTATGTGTATGATTTATTACGAATAAATAGACAATAAAAAGATAAGTTTAAGTAAGAAAGAGAAGGTCAAATCTGAATGACGTTGAAATACAAGTTCAATGTGAATCAAATAACTATACCGCAAAAGCTATAGTGACTAATTAACCGGCCATCACCACTGACATCTGTTGAAATCTCCTATTATCTGATCATAGTCTTCCATTCATCAAAATCTGATATTTATTTATTTTTTAATTCTCATGGATTCATTTTTATTATCTAGGTTAACATCATTCATATTTCAGGCGAGTTTACCTGTATTCTTAGAATTTGATTTTTGTAGTTGAATCATCAATGTGACGCTGGAATCGACACATTTCTTTTTAGCACTGCATTCCTGAGAATTGAATGAGATATTTATTTGTCCACTATTAACTTCCAATAAACGACACTTGTATTAAGAATTAATGCTATTAAAGTTTAGTATAATTAAATACGTAAATTTATAATTCGTGTCTATCAATGATTTTATATGCACAATATAGATAACTCGAAAAAATCAGAATATTTGACGTGTAATGGTGGGAGTGGCCATCAAAAGATAAAATTTTCTTGAAGCTTTAAGTCATTCTTTTACAAATACCATATATAGTTCGACAATCACTTAATCATTAAACTGTTATCCAGATTGAGATCTCTATCTAATCGTGCTATGTTAGATTCTAAGTCGCACTGGACTCAAAGGAAACGACACCTTCTAAATCTGCACTAGAAATATTTATTAAAACAGATTAAAAGTTCACATACTGATCTAAAATAAAAATAAACAAGTTCATCCAGTACAAATGACATCTACTCTAGAACAAAACACATAATAAGCTACTTTCAACAAAACCTACATTTTGTGAGTCGAACTAAGTTTATTTTTGTAATACCCGTTTGTAGGAAAGATTTTGTAAATCACTGATACAACAATAGTAACGCCTTCGAACAATACGATATTTATTTATGTTAATAAAAAATGTGGCACAAGGCTTAAAGGGGGAATGGGTAAAAGGGACGGTCTTCATCTGTCTTAACTTTAAACTTAGCTAGCCACAAACACTGACCCAAACAGACAACAGTATTCCTTACACCAAAACAACACATTCTTACTTATCTTTCTTACTAAATCCACTATTGTCTCTATGAAAGTCCTAACTAGATCCCATTTGTACAATTTATTGTCTGTGGGGGAAGGGGAATAAAACAACAAATTTAAAATTTTGCCCCAATGATTATTTACAAAGTTGTACAAAACTATTTACAAGAAACTAAACAAAATAATGTTAGTAATAAAAAAAACACAGTCCTTAAATGTGGCAGAAATATCAGTTGGACGAAATATCAGTTGTGGACGAAATCAATGCGGGACTTTAATAATATAAAACATTCATTCATCCAATCACTCACCCAAACATGCATTCATTCAGACACAACAACAAATACGAAAAACACACATGAAACGAAAGGTACCCCACACCACCAAAGAACTTATGTCACTGACTATCTAACGAGGGAGGGGAATTAAACTAAAGAAAAATAGGGGCGGATATAAAAGGGGTCAATGAGCAATCATTCTCTAGCTAAATTAACCTAAAGAAAGAAAAATAAAGACAAAAAACGAAAATCTAAATTAACTTAAATCTAGATGTGGTTAGCCTATGTTTAACACAGTGAGAACAATATCCTGATGCCTAACCAGCATCAAAGTGCCACTCCAAGTCAGCACCTTTCACTCGGCACAAACGCACAAGATTCACCCATCTTTTGCCAAATTCTGATGAAGTGAGCCGCCGCTTCTCCGTCCTAATCTTGACTTTAAGCTGATGCTTAAAATACAACATCAGTTGAAAAGAAGAGAACTTCTTGCCTTCATAGAATCCCTTCTGGCGCGTCGTCCAAATCACAACTTTCATAACACCTAGCAAGCAGAAGAACACATAGTGTTCAAACTTCATCATCGGCGGTACCACATTACTACAAACAGAACTGGCCTTAAGGACTGAGAACTTTCCACGCAGCATGCGAACCATGAGGCCTTCAACAAACTTTCACAACGGTCCTACGACCCTGCAATGAAAGAAGGCGTGACCCAGGGTCTCAACCTCTCCATCAGAGCGAGCGCAGTTTGGAGATTTCTCCAATCCCGCCGAACAAAGACTTTTGGCAACCCGGAGGGCCCCACAAATCATCATCCAGGTGAGTGATGCCTCATCGTTATTGAGACATTTCACCCCGGGCGCCCAGGGCCATATTGAGCGAGCCTCCTGCTTCATATGACCGAGCTCATCAATCAGTTCATCACGAACAGCCCCACTAACACTTGATACAATTCCCTGCGAGACAACGCCTGGACATTAGAGACGCCATCCGACGCACATAAGAGTCACTTCAGAGCACGGCGGCATTCACGATAGAAGGAGCACTCGGCTCGGGGTAAACGGCCAGCCTCCTCTTCGCACGAGTTCACACTTCTCAAGGAAGGGAAGTTCTTACGAGCGTCTTCCTTCCAGAAAGCGCCCTCTTCATTCGAATCGCGACACATTCGATCTAGGAAGGCGATGCGAAGCATATATTGACGAATCTCAATGCTAGGCATATCCAGACTGCCTTCGGAAGGGTGGAGGCAACAGATCCCCCGAAGTACCATAGCGGCATTACCTCTTCACAAGAAGGAAAAAAAGGGCCTTACTAATGAAATTAGTGTGGCAGACGGAAGAGGAAGTACAGAGAGTCGGTAAAGGAAAATCGGGTAGATGTGCGAAACACATACTTACGCCCTCCCCTTTAAGGAAAGCTTCCTTTGAGACCACAGGCAAAATGCAATCTCGGTCTCCCCTTGTACCTCCAACCAATTCATTTCCAACTGGATATCGGGACCCAACCAGACGTTGAATATCTTGATCGGCCCGTCTGTCCAAAGGAAAGATTCGGGAAGAGGGACTCCCTTTCATGCACCCAACCGCAAGCCAACAGACTTATCGCGGTTGATCTTGTCTCCTGTCCACATCTCGTACCCATTGATTTTTTGCTGACTTCGTCAATCTCGGCCCTGCTCGACACAAGAAACGAAACCTCGTCAGCACATGCCGAGGTGGTAGCACCAGGCAAGAATTTCTGCGTAGGACCAGATTAGCCTTTAACTTGCGAAGGAAAGGTTCCAACGCAAGAACGTAAATCATAGGTGAAAGCGGACAGCCTTGACGAATGAAGCGAAACAATACGAAAGGTTCCGATTGTACCCCAGTCACTTCCACTGGCGCACGCACCGGGAGTCGTATAAAGAGTTCGTATCCAGGTGCAAAAGTACGCCCCGAAACCGGCCTCCGAAAGGACAGCCTTCAGGAATCGATGGCCAATCCTATCAAAGATCTCGGACTGATCTAAACTGATCAGCGCGGCTTCACTGACGACTTGCTCGATGATCAAGCGGACCATATGAAGGTTGTCCTGAATAGTCCTGCCCTTCACGGTACAATACTGTTCGGAGCCAATCAGACTAGAGAGGACAACTTGCAAACGGTTGGCTAAGATATTTGCTAAAACTCTGTATTTAACATGGTTAAAGGGCGAAGAAAATATATGCAAAAAATAACTATAAAATAAGAGAAAAAATAAAAAGTAATAAGAAAAGAATAAGAACAACAAATGGTAAAGTTTAAAAAATGAGGGGAGGGTGAAAAAAAAAGAAAAAATCAAGATTTTGGCAAAAAACAGTAAAAAAGAACGTAAGAAAATGTAAATTAAAAGAACTTAGTTTAACGAAGTGTTGTAAATCAAAAACATTTTAACAAGTAGCAGAAAACACGTTTGGCGATAATCAGCAGTCGTTAGTGGTTTGCCTTCGAACATACTCGGTCAGACGTCGCTAATTCCCATATATATATATGTTCCCTTTACTCATTATGTGATCTAATTATTTCAAGATGAGGTTGACTGTGCTTGCTCTCTGGCGATTCGTGTTCAAACCCAAGTGTCAGCAGCGACACTTTATTCCTATATGGCATCTTCCCTTTGAGATGACTTCCTCCGAAGTCTATATTTCTTCAGCTTCGGTTCAATATTTAGAGATTCTGTTGCTACTCTTTTTCTCTTACCATAAAACGTTGGTTCAATCATTTCTGAAGGCGTGGGTGCGTCAAACGTGTCATACAAAATTTCCATAGGTACCTCTTTTCGGAGACTTTTTAAATCAGTGAATCTGTGTTTTAACTGATTAAGGTGTCGCTTATGTTCCCACCTTGTCCCTGTACCATGTATGTCATTTTGCCGATCCGTTTTTTTCGTAACGCCATCTTCCCAGAATTCTTTTCCACGTTGATACTTTATAAAAAATACCTTATCTCCAAGTTTGAAGTATTTACTTATATTGTTATTTCTTGATGCTCTCGCTTTACGTTCTGGTAATAATTTATTAAAAATGGCCTTAATTTTCCTGACGAACATCAACTCTGCAGGCGACATTCCAGATACAGTGTTCGAGTTTGGTGTTATTTTGAAAAAACTCAGAAATTGTTGTAACATTATTTCCTCAGACTCCTCTCCCTCCGACATTTTTAGAGCACTTTTAAAAATAATGACACACCGTTCCACTTGTTCGTTTGATGTTGGGTGGTAAGGGGGAGTTATAATATGTTCTATTGCTAATGATTTACAAAATACAAATTAAATACAAAGACGTGAATTGTGTCTCGTTGTCTAAAACGATAGTCAGAAACACCGAACCTTGGAAAAATCTCGTGTAATAGATTCATCCTTACCGCAGTAGTTGGTCTTCTACATTTTAATATTTCTGGCCATTTAGTGTAACTATCGACTACCACTAGATAGTATGCTCCGTTTAACGGTCCTGCGAAGTCTATATGTATTCTGGACTATGGCATATCGGTTTTCGGCCAAGGTTGAATTTTGATAGGCGGTGACTTCGCGGCCAGAGCACAACCTCTGCATGATTTCAATAAATTTTCCATATCTTGATCCATTTTTGGCCAATAAGTATAATACCTCATTAAAGATTTAATTCTAGAAATTCCTGGATGTCCTATGTGAAATTCCTTTAGCATACGTTTTTGCAAAGATGCTGGCATCACAATTCTTTCTGCATACATAAGTACATTATTACATAATGAAAATGCATTATTTTCAGTAATATTTTTTCCTTTAAATTTTAAGTGCTTCTTCATTTTCATTATAAAGTCGTCTTTTTCCGACTTAATTCTTATGTCCCCTAATGATATGGGCAGTTTTCTCACAGTATTGTATAATACCTTATTAATTTCATTTTTGACCCTTATCACCGCAATTACAGTGTCCTCAAGTTATTCAAAGGTGCTCTTAATTTGTGCATGTTTGGTATATATATATATATATATATATATATATATATATATATATATATATATATGATAGTAATTAGCAAACCCTAATAATGCTTGTAACTTACATTTGTTGGAGCGGGCATGTCTTTTATTGCGCTCGCCCTTGAATGATCCAGTCGTCTACCGTTTTCATCGATAACTTATCCTAGATTTTTAAGTCTGGACATAATTTGCAATTTCCTTCACTGATCTTAAAGCCATATTTTTAATTCTCTCAAAATCTTTTTTACATCTTCCGCATGTTGCTTTCGAGTCTTACTTTTAATAAGTACATCATCAAAATATACCTGTGCACAATCCAAACCGGCAAGCATCGTATCCATTATCTGTTGGAATATGTTTGGTGCTACCTTTATACCGAAAGGAAGTCGGTTAAATTTGTATAATCCTCTATGAGTGTTCTGAGCACTCTTCGTCTACTAGTCTAACAGGTTCAATTTAGGAAAAAATACCACCATTTAATTTGGCAAAAGTTTCCTCTGGACTTGGTAAAGGGTAGTTATATTGTTTTAGATTTTCATTTAACCCCGTTGAAAAATCAGGACAAACTCGTATTTTACTATTTCTTTTTTTAACGTAACCTGTTGGCGATGCCCATTTGGAATAGTCTCTTTTTGAGATCACACCTAATTTTTCTAGTCTGTGTAATTCTTTAGTCAATAAACTGCGTTTATTCATTTTTCTCCATGTCTGTTCATTTATGATAGTGATATCAGATCCTGTATACAGTTGTAATTTTATGTTTACATCATTAATTTGCACAAAAACAAATTTCCTCTTTTGTGATGTTTCTAACTCAGTTAAAGACACGTTTGAAGTCTTGTTCATTTTCCCTTTACGCTTATCTTTACTCCATGTATTTATCATGTTCACACACGTTTTATTTTTCCTCCATTTTTTTGTATCTGCGACAAGTACTTTTGTGTCCTACCATCTTACATTCGTAGCATTTTTTGTTCCTGAAAAGCAATTACTTTTGAAATGCTTACCTCCACAATCGTGGCAAGAGGTTTATCGTTTTTTTTTACCGTTCTGTTTGGAGCTGAAAAACGTCTACAGTCTTTTCTCTTAGATGGTCGAACTCTATGTACTTGTGAAATGTCTCTTTCCTCAATCCTTGCGATATCGAGTTTTAGATTTAAAGTACGTTGACACTTCCGCTGTTTTCTAGAGAGTTAATTTTGGGATCCATTTCTAATTTAGAAAATATCCTGGATCTTATTTCTGCGTTCTTATTAGAAGTTAAACCTTGTACAAATATCAGGCATTTAAATAAATCAGGAGTTAATTTAACTTGAACTTCTCGCATTCTCGATTCATGACTCCTGCATAAGTGACATCTTAATCGTCTCACTTTCTTAAGTTAAGACATTGCCATTGTGTATTAAATAATGAGCTCCTATCACCAAAAAGTTTGATATTATTTCAAGTTTCATCAAAATTTATCTCGCCTGTATTTTCTTTTTTGGCAAAATGTAATTCACATATTTTTCATGTTCAGCAGGAAACAATTTCCTTAATAAACGAACTTTCTTTTCATCATTCCAATGCGAACAATTCCTTTTGAAGACACCTTCGTATCCTCTATCACAAGCTGGAAAAGTTATCCCTTTGTCTGGATTGTATACGAATTCTTTGATTGAATTAGCAACAGCATCTGGAGTGAATGAATCTGAAGTCTTTTCTACCGTAGCTTTAGTAAATAATTCAAAAACTTGTAATTGCTGTTCATGATGTTGTTTTTGGTGCTGCAACTGTTGTTCCTGTTGTTGATTTTGTAGCGCCAACATCTGAATCATGGTAGCTTGTAGTTCTTCCATTTTGCTGTTCTCCGCTAAATGTTTTGTCAAATAATTTTTGAATAACTTCACCTGGTTATTTCTCTGTAGTCCTGCAAATATGACGTCCCTTTAGTGAAGTGGTAAATATTATTGAATATCCTAGGGTACGTATATTCTATTTTATCCTCGTGTAAGTTCAACGAATACTCGTCGCCACTTTTGTAATACCCGTTTGTAGGAGAGATTTTGTAAATCACAGATACAATATTAACGCCTTTTGAACAATATATTTTTATTGTATTTATACACTAATTGTGGTACATGGCTACAGGGGAAGTGGGGAGAAGCTGGTCATCACTAACTATCCTAGTCCTAGTTAATCACGATCACGACCCATTCTTCCAATATAATTGACCTATTTACCACAAGAAATCACCCATCCCCATTCAATCCTACATATACCACAATACTACATATTCACAGGGGGCCTACAAAAACACCCCTATGATATTAAAATCTCAAACTGTTTAATTACAAAAATATATATAAAAATTTCATGAATCGTGGAATAAGGGACAGTGAATGAACCCAGAAATTAACAGAAGATTGTAACAAAACAAACTAAAGCAAAACAGATGATAGTAGGAGCCGACCAACTCTCAAAATAATAAATGTTGCCGCTATATTCTGTCGACAGACACAATCAAGAAGCACACTCAATAATAGAGTGGGAAAGGTAGAATAAGTAACGAAATGGGAAAATCAAAGTCTGACCCAGCCGATATGAAAAAGGAGACCAAAAACAAACTGGGGAGGTTGGGAATCTCGACATGGATCATAACAAAAGAGAGTGCCGGAAACAGACCAGGTGCAACACTTACTCACATTAACAAGGAAAACAAATAGTGTCTAGCTTAACTAGGGGGAGGGATCACAAGAAACCGCACTGTTGTTACTAAGATGACTTAAAAAAGGAACTCAATGTTCCACACAAACTAAGCTCGCTACTTTCACTCACCTTTCCCTGAAAACTGTCGATATCAAACGCTTTCTATCAGTTCTGCCCTTCACCTTCAGCCTCACCTCCAAAATTGAATTCTCTGTCAAGACGCGGGGTAGGAAAGCCAACCTCGAGGCGTGTCGATCACTCACCAAGTGTAGCAATCCCAGCACCCCCCCCCCCCATGACACGGACGCTGGACACAGGTTCGTTTACGGAGCTTCTGCTTACGACCCCCACAAGAGGGTGGACAACAAGCACTCTATCGCCTTCCTATGGTCCTTGCAGAGAGGAAGTACAGCCAAGCGGTAAAGGATGAGAGGAAAGACGTAAGTGGCACACGCCTCAGCTCTACCCTTCAAGGACAACTTCCTTCGGAGCCAAGTCCTGACCGGTTCCCCAACCTTTGCCGGTACTTATGGCCAAGTTTTCTCCAGCTGGAAGTCGGGTCCAAACCACACTCCAAGAATGTGAACAGGACCGTCCGTCCAACTAAAGGGCCCTGGAGGAGCGACCCCTTTCCAGGAACCTAACCGCAAGTCGGAAGATTTGTTGCAGTTAATCTTGGTTCCCGTGAACTTTACCGTTCAAGCGCCTTCTGTACCACCTCAATGTCGCTGCGACACGACACAAAAATGGATACGTAATCGGAGTACGTGGAAACCTTTGCTCGAGCTCCACTAGGGACCGCGATTCCAGAGGACTGTTCACCCCGTAATTCAGCTAGCGAAGGAGAGACTCCAACGCCAAAGATTACAATAGGAGCGAGACAGCGCAAAAACGCGAGACCTCTTTCCGTTCACCTGTACCACAACAGTGGGGGAGCTATACAGGAGGCTAATCCACTTACAGAATTCGGGTTTCAATTCGGCGGCCTGCAGGATAGCCGACAATTACTGAGGGTCAACCCTGTTGAACACCTTGGATAGATCCAAGTTGATCAGCGCGGCTTAACTGTCGTCTTCTGCTCCAAAGATGTAGTGGCTGTGAATTGTTCGGACCTTCACATCACAAAATCTGTTCCGACCCCAACAGAATCGGTCCTGGATCCGGAGACCTGCAGGATAGCAGCCAGGTACCGATTATCGACCCTATCAAATGCCTTGGACTGATCCAAATTGATCGACTTTTACACCCTCTAGGATCGTGCGGATAAGACGCAGTTTGCTCTGAATTGTTCGGCTTCTCAGCACTAGTCTGATCCGGTCCCAATAGAGTTTCGGCAAGTGACTGCAAAAGCTCCGTCAGTATCTTGGCCAAAATCTTTATTTCTGTGTTTAGCAGAGTTATGGCCCTGTGATCATCTAATTCCTGCCCTTCATCCTTGCCCTTTTTCAACAGCGTGTTCACACCACTGGTGATCTGACTGGGGATGGACCCCTGCCGGAACCAGTTGTTGAACACTCAAAATCGTCACAAAGATGTGCGACAGCGTCAAGTACATTTCATAGGGTAAACAATCAAGTCCTGGAGACTTGTCAGTGCCGACCCTCTTCAATGCCAAGTATACTTCGCCCTCCGTGATCTCACCATCAAAGCTAGCCGATTCAGTCGACGAAAGCCGAGGAAAGTCAATCAAGTAGCTGCGAAACTCATCGCCACCGAGACCAGGCTTCTTGGTAAACCGACTCTCAAAATGCCGCTGAAACGCCTCACATGTTGTCAGTCGACCTCAGACTACGGCCCTCACGAAGGTATCGATCGGAACCTCGATGGATTTCTTTTCAATTGTGCGCCCATGTTCACGGCTTCGTTAGATAACTTGTTTAACCTATGCCTAATTACCTGACCCTTGTAGCGCTTGCTAGTCGACCGCACAAGAAGCTGCCTAGCTAAACCTATCTCTAGGGAATCACCCCAGTCTCCGCCCGAGACAGACTACCCTTGAGAGCCTTCACCTTATCAGCCTTATCTAATAAAAGGCGCTGGCTATATTTGGTGGTGAAGGACCTAATCCTATCCTTAAGCCTTTATCACCACCTATTCCCAATAACCACCCCCACTAGTTCCCATTGCAATAGTTTATTTAGCTGTTGCTGAAAGTTCCGCCTGTTCAGTAAAGACAGATTGAACTTCCAGCCATTATAGGCCTAGCATCTAACGCTACCCGGGCACAGACAGGTTTCTGATCCGAATAAGCTAAACAGTGTAACGTGGGACAATCTACCAACTCTATATCGACCTTTCTTACTAACATTCTATCCAGGTAATTAGTTACCCGGGTAGATGGACACTTACGTCCACATCACCCACCCAGAGAGATCGACCCGGTATATATCGACAAGACCAAACTCGCCGATCAGATCAACCAGGCTACGATCACCCAATGATCTCCTGCTAGCTCCCCGCTCCCTATCTATGTTGGGGTCCAGGATGGCATCCATTCTCCCATTAAGACCAAGCGCGAATAATCAACCAGGAACGGCCCTAACGGCCACGATCAACTGCCCCCCACCCGCATCGACGTGGAGAAGATCCACCCTCGCATCAAGAGTACGTTTAACCAGCAAGGAAACACCTGTGGCCTGCTAATCCCCGTATGCTGAATAGACGAGATAGTTGCTAGACAGCACACGAGCATCAACTTTGCAAAGTGTGTTTCCTGGATCTAGGCCGAAGGACAGTAGATCACGAAGCAGGCGGGAAGTCTTACTCCGATCCCTCCAGCACCTCACATTCAAACTAGCTAACTTGAGAAACATTTTTCAAATTTGATTTCCCTAATCACAGACTGGACAGAAATCTACAGCAGTAAGGGCCCGACAGATTTTCCCAGGCTCCCTGTGCCTATCTCCGTTGTCATCCGTCCATCCGAGACACTCTCACGACGTCCATAGGGTACGTTAGTTTTAGCACCCTATATAACGAGGGGTGGAAAAGCATTGAGACCCACCCTGAAAAAATTTACAAATATCTTCTGACTTGAAGATTTGCATTTTTTTCCTTTTCTTTTTCTCCCGTTTGGCTGGGTGTGGCGGGTAGAAGTGGACGGATGGAGAGGTGTGGAATTGGACGGATGATGAGATGTGGAAGTAGACGAGTGAAGGGTGTGGGAGTTGTGGGACGAAAGGAGGCGCGAGAAGGTGAAGGGGAGGCATCTTGATGCTGAAGTAGTGTCCTTCCTCTTGGCAGCGACGCAAGAACGGATTGGAACCTGGATATGTCCATATCCCTTACCGCTCTACTTCGTCCGGTGCGTTCCTTTTTATCTGAATTTTCTACCTCTTCTTCCCTGCTCCTCTTTAAGGAGGATGACTGGGAAGGAGGTAATTCCTCCACCTCCATGACCTCCTCCGGCCGTTGCTCTATATGTGGCTGCTGTTGTTATTTCTTTTATTGTTGTTGCTTCTTTTCGTTTTGCTTTTCAGGTAATTTTCCTTGCTGTTGCTTCTGTTGTTCTCGCGGTTGCTCCTGTTGTTGTTGCTTTTTCGGTGAGACATCCTTTTGGGGAGACGAGGTGTTTGTTGTAGACTTTAGTCCCTTGGTTATCACCTACTTCCAGCCACCATCGGGGGCCTTGCCAGACTTTGCCACCACTGTTGCTTTTGCTGTAGCTGTTGCTGTTGTGCGTGGTTGTGTCGTCACGTTCTTCCTGGGGCACACATTTGCCATGTGCCCAGAGGCCTCATTCGACCAAAAGGCTGGTCGCCACCCTTTGACCACCAACAACATTCTTCTTTCACATACACATTAATATATTGGGGATTTCTGCAAAGCTCTTTCGGGTTAATGTCACTTGAAAGACAATGTTGCCAGTATCAATTCCTGACTTGCTAAATACACTCGACACCTCCTCCACTTCTCCGTATTGGGCAAAAAAAGTTCCCATTCGATCCTCTGTTACGTATACAGACACTCCATGAACTGTCACTTTTGTTCTTCGGGTGCCCATGTACTCAGTTTGGAGCCGAAGATTCTTTGTTGTTAAAATATTGCCGGTCAACTGTTTGGCCTCTTTCTCGGTTGCCAGCAGGACGTCCCACATTGCATTTGTTCGTCGGGCCAATGCTATCTCAGTTAATATGGACTGGCTATGTTGTAAGAATGCATGAGCATAGCTTCGGGATGGTTAGGACAATGTTGGTAGACCACTCCTGAGACATAAAGATAAAATGTTTTTTTTTAGTAGAAAAAACAAAATAATTTCCATGCCTGAGGATGGCTGAATGTACAGCCGAAAGTACTAGCAGATTAAAAAAAGACCTTATACAACTTGAAGCTATTAAAAACAAGGATCATAACATTCATCGAGTGATTCGTAGGTTAATGTAACTTTAATAAATTTGTTTGCGAAGATGTTTTTCGCCATTTATATCATTAACTTTACTAAGCTACTTTTTGTATGAATGACTCATGTAACATATATATATATATATATATATATATATATATATATATATATATATATATATATATATAAGGTAACCAAAAAAAGTCCTTAGCGATTTTTATTGTTGTGTGGAAAAAGTGAGCACTGATACGCAAATGAGTGGTGCGTCATGTGCCGTGAACGTGATGGGATGGGAGTAGGATCATTTCGCTTGATCAATACAGACGATCTGCGCACACGCACTCACATCAGTCATAGCTTGGACAGTTGCGAAAAAGCATATCGGTGTGGAAACAGCTCGTTCGGGCCTGTCTGCTTTATGACTTTAAGGTTGGCTTGTCCGCAGTCGCATCAAATAGCTGAATACGTCAATATATATATGAATATGATAATGCTGTGAGGGATCGTACCGACAGGCATTGGTTCCAGAATTTCAGGTCGGGAGATCTGCTTCTCTGTGATGAATCCCGCAGTGAATGATGAGATGCTGAAGCCGGCCACAGAGGAGGACGACATTCAAAGTTGTGCTGATCTTGCCGAACAGTCAGACTTCACTTGCACCCTATAGGGAAGGCGCAAATGTCGAGAAAGTGAGTACATGCCAACAAGCAACAACGAGTAAGTTTGATTTTTCGTTGCTTTCTCGGGCAAAACAACGTACCCAAGTGCTCACCAATGATGGAAACTGGGTTCTGCATGACATTCCAAAGAATACCAGACATTGATTGTCACCACTGGATCCTGTGCCTCACATCACAAGACCATCTCTACACCCACGCAAGATGGTCTGAATCTGGTGGCGCACAAGTGGCGCACTATAAACTGCAACCAACGGTCCAAACCAACACTGCGGACCTGCACTCGCAGCAGTTGGAACGTATGCAACAGGCACTGAAGCAGAATAAGCCAGCAATGGTTAATCGCAATGGCGTACTCTTCCTCTATGACAGTGCCAGGCCTCATGTGGCGCAGGTGGCCAGGTATACCATACGACGACTTGGCTGGGAGACACTGTACCACCCATTCCCGGGACATTGTGCCAACAGATTACTACCCCTTCCATTCTCTGAAGGAACCCTTTCGTGGGAAATCCTTCGCAAATGAGGCAGACTTGTGTTAAGCATTCACGGACCTCTTTGAGTCCAAGACGCCTGATTTTAGCGCCAGGACATTGCGCATCTGGAAAAAAAGTTCTGGATGCTGATGGGGATTGCTTTGAGGACTAACAGTATGTCAAATTTGCTGCATACTCTTTTCTTCTAATAAATCAAAAACGCCAAATTATATTTGGTTTCTTGTATATATATATATATATATATATATATATATATATATATATATATATATATATATATGGGCAGTAATGATTTATTCAAACAAATTTTATTAGATAAGCTAAATATTTGTTTATTTTAGGTGCAGCTAATGTAAAATAATATGGGCTAAGCTTTGAGGAAAGGAAATTTGCCATAAAGTACTAGTGGATCGGCGAAAACCTAGTTGAAGTGCAAAGTTTAGAAACAGGTTTCAAGCAAATCCACATATACGACTCACCAATGCTTTCAGCAGAGCCCTACAAGTGAAGAAAGTCAATTAAATTTCTTCAACAAGAAGCTAGTGAGATAGGCATTTCATATTTTATCGCAATCTCAATGGCATTGATCTGAAACGTTTTATTCCAACATTAGTCCATAGCACCTGATTGCCGTTATGAAAATCTACGGAAGGGCATAGTGGACAAAACCCAACGCCACTGGAAATTTTTATATATAATGTTTATCGTGCAAAATGGGAAACAATCGATTAAATATATATGCTAATTGAAAGGGAATGTATTCAAATCCCAAATGAAGTGGTTAGTGCTGGATAAAATTTAAAATGGTTCACTTTAATGTGTCGAGTCCAATTTAACCATCAAACACGATTTACTCAAAATGTTTCTACGTTTATCTTGATAATTTGAATTATAAAATTAGATATTACGTAATGATATTACGTAATGATATTACGTAATGATATTACGTAATGATATTACGTAATGATATTACGTAATGATATTGTATTAATAAAATAAAGTATGTCTGTTTCTGAAAATTACATACACGTACACACATATACATACATATATATTTATAAGAAATTTAAGAAAGAATAATTTTGACATATTAAAATTTATAGGGATTATAGAAATCGATGATAGAATGCCTTAATCTAAATTACTATAAAAAGTGTCAATAAAGAATAATGAGTATATACGAAGAAAGCACCTCATTTTCATTTTGCATCTTTTTATCAGATGTCTCATATTTTGTTTTACATGTATATAACTATTAAGTATATTTGATCATTGTAATTTTCAAACTTAACATTTTGTTAATAATTTATTCCCGTTCAAAAAATACATAAAAGAACAGCAACGCAAAGGCATCGTTTTTGGCGGCAACGTTTGTCCATTTTTCGGCAGATATGCTCATGCAGCTAATCTTCTATTTTGTAGACGTACGTCATGTCAATCAGATGATATTCAAACTAATGAATAAGAAATTCACTCCTTGTGATTTATTTTATGATTCAATTATGGCCAAATGTTAATAAATGCAAGCTGGAAACGCGAGTTGAATGATGAATTTTTAAGAAATCCCGGAATATATATCCCAATACACGGCACTTCTTTTAAAACATTATATTGGCAGAAATAATAGAAGTCACTTGAAATCAGAGTTAACCTTTAAATTATTGTGAGGTTCTATACTGTTTAACCCAGGGGCTATAGTCTATAGAAATGGAGCAATCATTTCGTATCAAGACACTACAAGATTTGTGAGTGCGTCGCAATGAATAAAGTTAATGAAATCAATATTCGTTATAACAAAATGTTTATTAGTTATTTCACCGTTCAAAAAACTGTTTTAGTTGGGAAACAGCTGAAAATGAGTATCTGAATAAAACGGCTGCTATACATACGATCGATGAAGGCTTCCCAATAGTAGCGTTTCCCATGGAAGAAACGATTCATGAGTGGTAGGCAGTATGACTGGCGACGGCTTCCCGAGAGACATGTCTATAGGCGAATAAAATAAAATAGGGTCAAATGAAGTCTACAAGTGACATTATACTTGTAAAGAGAATATATTGAAAATGCTGCAGATCACAGAGATAGATAAAGTGGTAGATAAAGAGAGAAAGAAAAGAGAAAAAGAAAACAGTAAACAAGAGAAAGAAACCTGAAGGAGAGAGCAGTTGATACACGCCTTCTATACCCAGCTCTGTTCATAACAGTTTCACTGACGGATAAAATAATTATAGACAAGTTCATATCTATATTATAGAATCTATCAAAAGAACACATACGACATGACGACGATGATGATGCTAATGATGATGATGATGATGATGATGATGATGACATATCATCTTTTCACCATATGCACTCATAAACACCTGGCATAACGGATTTAAAAAAAAAAACCTCTGCATTAGAAAAGAGTTTTCTTGACACAGTAAGCAATCGAATAATTGACTGGGATTCATTGATTGAATCCTATTATGTGCACTCAGTTATACTCAGCGGGATGCGGGCCTTTTCTAAATGCTAAATTATCTGAAAACGGAAACAGATATATTTCAAGATTTCTTTTTCTTGTTTAGATGCCACTTTAGCATGAAGATAGCACATCAGAGCTGCTTTCGAAGAGATTCATATATATATAGACTCCACAAAGTTTTATTAGTTTGTAACTAAGGAAAATTGACAAATATTTTTATTATTTATTGTTATTTCATAAGTAATGGATTCATTAATATTTCGGGTCTCAACGTTATTTCATTGAATAATGAATCCAAAATTATATATTTCATTATTTGTTAAATATATGACATGATTTTCTGAATGGAAATGGATTTACTATTTTTTTTACTGATGAACGCTGTCGGGCATATTTAGCGAGAAGTGCTTAACTCAAGGAAACCTTTTTATCGACTAGTATTTATAGAACTGTCAAGTAGTTTTGTATTCGTAATGATAGTTATTTTTTAATAACCTTCTCATATTTTGCACACAAAGAAATCTGTGGCAGAATACAGTTCCTGCTCCTTTTCCTTCTGATTTTTTTTAAAAAGTGAAAAGAAAAACATTATTCTCAAGGAAAATTGCAATGATCGCCATCTGTTTACCATTAACAATCGACGCCCACAGGCGCCACTGAAACATGTGCAGTTGATGTACTTCAGAAGTTATGATTTCATTAAGAGAAATGATGGCAAACTGTGTTCGTTGTAATACGCCAACTTCCTAGATGGCAAATTCCTGACTCGTAGACATTAAGTTCCTAAGTTTGTAGAACAACAGATTTTCTATCTTCATCCGCAGAAAGAAGACATCAGCATTTTTCTTATTTTTCTTATTCGACACAAAACACGACCATTGTTGTATAAAAATGATATTATACACGTGGGAATTTCCACAAATTGCAGTACAAGTAGTTCTCCTTTATTTTTATTTTAACAAAATATTATTTGAAAATGAATAAAACATTTGCGGAAAACGCATGTAGGATTTGTCACAATGATTAAAATTTATAAAATTTTTAGTTTATTTTCTTATTGAAAAGGAGGATCATTACTAATCCGCTTTAAAAAAAATGTAGGTTTCGTCTACAAAATCGACATATTTCAACAGAGATTTAAACAAAAGCATATTTTCGTTAATTACTAGTGTCATTACTCATGAACACTGTAGAATCATTTTCCACCGATAAATAAAAAAAATCATATATTTATATAACGTATTTAGTACATATAAGACACCCCATTCCCCGAAATACCGAAAAATATTCTCTTGAATGTTATATACTAAGTTGAAGTAACTGATTGGCTCATGCTCACACAGACGCTGTAGAGTGTCAATACTTGTACCTCGATTAATTTCATTATACTGTAATATTAAATATTTGCCATCAAATTTGGTTATTTCGTATTCAGAATGTATTTTGTATAGAAATATAAAGTATTTTTTCGAGCAAGTAGATATTTACATGCCAAGGAAAGTGAGTCTAAAACCGTAATTTTTCAGATATGTGCGCATTTATCCATGGATCTGTGACTAATAAGCAATTCATTCCAAGTAAGTGCTTACAAGTATACACGTTTTAGAATCATATGCAATGCCTACGTGTACTTTAAGATTCTATACATTTTTGTGAGATTTTATATACATTTGACTCATTGGAAAGATGGACAAATATTTACGGTCATTTAAAATTGTGTATGTGTGTGTGTTTGTACGTGTGCGTGTGTCTATGTGGGTGAGTGTGTTTGTAAAAAAATGGCGTCGTATCTTCGTTAAATTAGTTTGTGTATTCAAGTATGGATGATTTGTGCTTCACAAATTTATTTTAGCGGTAAGTGCTGAGATGAAATGACTTTATGACGTATTGACAAAGCCACTGAGACAGAAAAGGAATCATAAGAAGAAAGAAAGAAAGAAAGAAAAAAGACAGAAAAAATAGTCTGATGAAGAAAAATAGTATTAAATAAAGTGAATAAAAGAAAAAGTCTTTAGATTGAAACATTAATAAAAATGACGTATAGTCTGTGAGAAAGAACAGATGTATTTTGTCTGGATATTTGAAAACAGGTGTAGTTTCGTGGGTGAAATGTCTGTCTAATCTAAATTCCATTTTTTTGTTATTTAGACATAAAAACAAGGTTACGTTTAAGTACAAACGCAATGGCATTTAAGATGAGAAGGACCAAGAGGTGCCACTCTCTGCTGTTACTCAAACTTTCTCGACGTTTCTCTTCAAGAAATATTTCAAAGGCAATTACTGGCTTTACTCCGTCCGACCAGTGTATACTCTGTAGATCATATGTTTTGAATATTCACCATATCTTTGATACTAAAAACACTAGATACATCAATGCATATAAGTATGAATGTGTGTAAACGCAAAAGAGAGTCTACAATAAAAGATATTTGATACTTTTGTACAAATTTGAGTTTGAAAACAGGTGTTATAACGAAATAAATTAATTTTCCTATATTCAGTGTTATTTTCTTGATTTCTTAAAAAGGATTTGTTATTTTCAATCTTTTCCATGATTTTCCGAGGAATTGTTAGTAAACAAATTCTAAACATAATTAATTTTGGGTAGGTACAACAACATTTAGTTTTAATTTAATGGTTGTTTAGTGGTTATAGGAATAATCCAATCAAAGTTTTCTTTTCATTAAAAATTTAAAAAAATATTATAATTTTTCACTATTTGTCTATATTTCCGAGATGAGGTATTATGTACATTATTTACATTATTCAGACTATTGTCCTCATCTTTGTTGCCATATTTATTACAACGTTTCGGCAGTTGTACGCTTCAGCCTTCTTCAGGAATGTCGAACTGAACCCTTTATTTCGCACATTGGGGTAGACTGTTCTAGTTCCACGTCTCATGTTTAATGGATGTCAGTTATCAGTTATCTCCTGTAAATTTTTCCCTCTGAAAGTTCTCCACTGCCTTAGCCGGGTATTGAACGCACACTCTTTGGATCCTGTCACTGAATCTAACCAACGCCTTTATCCACTGTGCTATGTGTCCTTGAGGACATCTATGTATGAAAACTGGTAAACTTGGAGATGGGAATTAACAGGAGATAACTGATAACTGATATCCATTAAACATGACACGTGGGACTAGAACAGTCTACCACAGTGAGCGAAATAAAGGGTTCAGTTCGACAGTCCAACCACCTGAAGAAGACCGGAGCGTAGAACGGCCGAAACGTTGTAATAATTTTTCACATCACGATCTTTATTGACTCATTCTATTGGATGCTTAACGTCAATTTTTTATTTTATTTTTATTGGATATTTAACGCGATTCAAAGTAAAACCTTCAGAATACTTATTCTTCAGGGAATTACAGATATTACAAGTACACAAAAACTCTATTTCACATTATTTGATTCTTTGTCGTTTAGATTTTATTGGAACAGAGAAGTAGTGTTTTCGGTTCAATTAATATACATTGTGCAATAAATAGCCTGATAGAAAGCCAAAAGCGACAAAAGCTGTCTTTCGAAATAGATTTCTTGATTTTAGTCTGCCGTATCAATTTTACTTACTCCACCTTGATTAATTGCAGGCGTAGTGGAGTATATATGTCACTGAGGGATTATTCATTCATTCGTTATATAATCCCCGCTAAGATATAATTTTCACTCAGTCAGTAAAAGCAGGCAGTTCTCAGTAGGTTCTTTTTGTGGGTTTAGTCAAAGTTTATATGCTGAGGTTTCCTTTTTTATTATCTTTTATCAATTTTATTCAGTTGCATATCGATAGGAGAACAAATGAACTAGTTAGTGAATAAATTAACAGTAAAATAATATTTTAGAAAAATTCAAGTGAAAAATGTTTGTTGTTCGTTAGCCTTAGCGTATTGCTAGTTTAAAATCTATAATTTTGCTAAAACCCATTAATTGTATATGCAATTACATGCACAGAGACGTATATAAGAATACATAAATCCAAATATATATATTTATATCTGTCTATATTTCTGAGATGAAGTGTTTTAATTATATACATTATTTACATTTTTGGGACTGTTGTCCGCATCTTTATTGCTATATTCACAACGTTTCGGCCGTTGTATGCTCCGGTTTTCTTCAGGTGATTGAATTTTCGAACTGAACCCTTTCGATGTAGAAATGTTATATGGTTCGATATTTGGGCCAACTTCTGGTGAATATGGCAACAAAGATGAAGACAACAGTCCGAACATTGTAAATAGTCTAAATATTTATCCATATTTGGCCAATGTATGTTTTCAAATATAATTCACTAAATATAATAGCCCAGTATTAATCACGAAATACCTTATCATTTTCAGTCAGTTCTCCGAAGTTGAAATACTGCGCGCGCACACACACACACACACACACACACACACACACACACACACACACACACACAGATAGAAAGCGTGAATATTTTAATCGCAAAATGATAATTCTCCTTTTTGTAATTCTGTTACCATAATTTTATAAGTAAAATCAAAAGACTTTTGATATATATTTGAAGAATGATTTCAATTTCGTAATGAGTCATTCTATATGGAATCACCTACCAACCACAAGACATATTGGAAGCAATAGGGATAGAGGAAAATAGCGCATACCTAAATGGATGGTATGACAGAGTTTAGAAGAGATAGCAAAAAGACAAAAACTATTAAGAGCTACAAAAGATAGGAAATTGTGGAGAGCCATGATCACCAACGTCCTGAATGGACATGGTACATAAAAAAAGAAGAAAATTGTGAAACATAAACTTTAAAAGCATTAATACTTTTCTGATGATAAAAACATACCGAATGTATGAATTGTCAAATTTGCAACTCACTACATATAATTAAAGCAAATATCCATTTATGAAAACTTATGAATCAACCTGTAAAGTTCAGGAATGATTTTTTTATCGAAAAAATTACATTCCTTAAAATTTAATCAAAATCTAAGACTCAAAAAATGACATGATTTGATATGAAATTACTCTAATACATATCACTTTAATACTTTGTCCTAAACATCCGCAAGAAATTATGTTTTATGACGAAATGAGCTGCAATAAGTCATATGGTGAAATGAGTTAGTTATAATTATTCTCTTTGTATTTACGTAGTCATTCAATCCTCGTTATATTATACCCCCTATATCTTTTATGAGGGACAGGTTTAGCTATTGTGCCAGCCAGAGTTGTCGGGCATATTGTAGAGTATGCTATGTAGCTCCGACATCATATGATTAAGCAATAACCGACTGGAACAGCATATCACCTTCGTTGTAACTTATAGCTCCACATAAGGTTTCAGTCTGTCTGTCGCGAGTTGATGCACTATAGATGCTGTTCACCAGGTCTTACCCTAACACCCAAAATCCCACCACTTACATAAAGGCTAAACTTGCTATCATCGTAGAATACTAAAGACCCTTCAAGCAGTAACTCAGGTGAGCCTTTTGCGATACAACTGTAAACCTGCACGATAGTGCTGTGGCATAAGTAGAAACCTGGCTAGAGATATTTGAAGCCGCAGGCAGGATGTAATTAAACTATTCCAAGATGTCCCTATTGACATTCCTAACGATCACATTTACTCTGATCTATATTGTGGGCGCCGTGCGAACGGCCACAATGTGTCGATATAGGCGAAAGCCGATATTACTTGACCGTGAAAAACCGGGTCTATGAGTATAAAGTATCCAGATCATTCTTCAAACCAATTTTGGGTAGCTTAAGCCTGGACATGATAGATTATCCTGTCGTTGGGGTACATGGAGTCCATGAATAAATGTAAATGTACACAGAACAATGCAAAATTGGGGACACCGGCCGATGACGTGTTTAGTTGAATGAGTGAAACCAAGCTATGCTATGTGAACACAACCTACCACCATTATGGAACCACTACTTACATGTAAAGTGCCTTGTTAACAACTGGGATCTATGAAATTTGCGCCACACTCGAAGCCGATGAGCTCGAAAAAATGTAATTGTTTCTCGTTACAAGTTCTTCAATGTCAAATTAGTGCCGTCACAAAACCAGATGAAGTATTGTGTTATGATTTTAATAGAGGAAAGATGGTGGATGTCATTTCCTATGGAGGCTAAATGGCACCGAACTAGACTGATGGATATGTATCTGGAACCTCCTGTATTGAACTTGGATCAGATCTGAACCAGTATTGCTTGTCTCTTAGCGCAGAAAATTCTAGCCATACGGCTCTGGTCACAATCATCAAAGACCCGTGGTCGGCTAATGCACTGACCACAGTAGGCGATATTGCCTTCCTGGTATTCCTGGTACTCACATAACACCGCACATCAAGGGATGTCGAATATTCCCACAATTTCAAAAATGATATATCCCATTCTTTATGCAACCATTATTATGCCCTGTTCGAACTTCGATAATTAACGTCGGTCTAGCCAGTGTTCACATTAACTCACCAAATGTTAAAGCAAAACCGAAATAAGTTTTGGAATTTTCATGAGGCCCAGGTACAATGGCGCTACCTTATATTACTTTTAATTTTTTTTTATCTTATGATATTTGGTATGTCAGCATTTATATATTTAATTTATAAGATTAAAATTAACCTCATCTCTGGCTTAAATTAAATCTCCTGGGATACCTTTTCACACAATTCCACATCTTTCGCCTTTTACACTTGGGTATCAAATTTAACTAATCCATATGTCCGTTGATATTTGTTATCAAAATTTATTTGTAAGTTTCAATTAATTGTCTCAAGAAATAATCTTATGTAGAATTATATATTATTCGATTTAAGAAATATTTGACGTACCTGGAAATACCCCGGAAAGCGGATGTTATCCCCAGTTCCCATCTCATATCCATTCTTCGATTATCGGAAAGTAACAATTCAAAGTAAGTATCACAGAAATGGGCTTTTCTGTGTTCACAGAGAATACCCAACCGACACCCCTCGGATGTCTGGAGGAGATGCCAATAAGTTAGAATACCAAAATCGTAAACATAATTACGCAATAAAAGGCAAATCGGTTATTCGAAAGTAACAATACAAAGTAAGTATCACTGAAAGAGGCTTTTGTGTGTTCATAGAGAATAGCCAACCGCCGCCCGTAGGATGTCTGGGGTAGATGACAATAAGTTATGAATACCAAAATCGTAAACATACTTACGCAATAAAAGGCAAATCGGTTATTCGAAAGTAACAATTCAAAGTAAGTATCACTGAAAGAGGCTTTTGTGTGCTCACAGAGAATACCCAACCGCCGCCTCTAGGATGTCTGGAGGAGATGCTAATAAGTTATGAATACCAAAATCGTGAAGCGACTTACGTAATAAAAGGCAAATCGGTGATTCGAAAGTAACAATTCAAAGTAAGTATCACTGAAATGGGCTTTTGTGTGTTCACAGAGAATACCCAACCGCCGCCCCTAGCATGTCTTGAGGAGATGCCAATAAATTATGAATACCAAAATCTTAAAGCGACTTACGTAATAAATGGCAAATAGGTTATTCGAAAGTAACAATTCAAAGTCAGTATCACTGAAAGAGGCTTTTCTGTGTTCACAGAGAATACCAACCGCTGCCTCTAGGATGTTGGGAGGAGATGCCAATAAGTTATGAATAACAAAATCGTAAACTGACTTATGTAATAAACGGTAAATCGGTGATTGTAAAGTAACAATTCAAAGTAAGTATCACTGAAAGAGGCTCTTGTGTGTACACAGAGAATAACCAACTGCCGCCTCTACGGTGTCTGGAGGAGATGCCAATAAGTTATGTATGACAAAATCGTAAAGCGACTTACGTAATAAAAGGCAAATCGGTTATTCGAAAGTAACAATTCAAAGTAAGTATCACTGAAATGGGCTTTTGTGTGTTCACTGAGAATACCCAATCGCCGCCCCTACGATGTCTGGAGAAGATGCCAGTAAGATGTGAATACAAAAATCGTAAAGCGACATACGTAATAAAAGGCAAATCGGTTGTTCCAAAGTAGCAATTCAAAGTAAGTATCATTGAAAGAGGCTTTTGTATGTTCACAGAGAATACGCAACCGCCGCCACTAGGATGTTTGGAGGAGATGCCAATAAGTTATGAATGCCAAAATCATAAAGCGCCTTACGTAATAAAAGGCAAATCGATGATTCTAAAGTAACAATTCAAAGTAAGTATCTCTGAAATGGGCTTCTGTGTGTTCACAGAGAATACCGAACCGCCGCCCCTAGTATGTCTGGAGGAGATGCCAATAAGTTATGAATACCAAAATCGTAAATCGACATACGTAATAAAAGGCCAATCGGTTATTCGAAAGTAACCAATCAAACTAAGTATCACTGAAAGGGGCTTTTGTGTGTGCATAGAGAATACCCAACCGACACCCCTCGGATGTCTGGAGGAGATGCCAATAAGTTATGAATACCAAAATCGTAAAGCGACTTACGTAATAAAAGGGAAATCGGTTATTCGAAAGTAACAATTCAAATAAGTATCACTGAAAGAGGCTTTTGTATGTTCACAGAGAATACCCAACCACCGACCCTAGGATGTCTGGAGGAGATGCCAATAAGTTATGAATACCAAAATCGTAAATTGACTTACGTAATAAAAGGCCAATGGGTTACTCGAAAGTAACAAATCAAACTAAGTATCACTGAAAGAGTCTTTTGTGTGTTCATAGAGAATACCCAACAGCCGCCCCTAGGATGTCTCGAGTAAATGCCAATAAGTTATGAATACCAAAATCGTAAAGCGACTTTCGTAATAAATGGCAAATCGGCTATTCGAAAGTAACAAATCAAAGTAAGTATCACTGAAAGAGGCTTTTGTGTGTTCATAGAGAATAGCGAACCGCCGCCCCTAGGATGTCTGGAGGAGATGCCAATAAGTTATGAATACCAAAATCGTAAAGCGACTTACGTAATAAAAGGCAAATCGGTTATTCGAAAGTAACAATTCAAAGTAAGTATCACTGAAAAGTTCTTTCCTGCGTTCACATAGAATATAGTCCTACGGAGAGCTCGTGTTGAAATAAATTTACAATTTGCCAGGTCCTCCTGAGGTATCAAGGAAGAATAGATCTCATCTTTCATCTTCAATGCTCGGAATAATCATGTTATAAATACCTAGTCTGTCCTCCATCAGTTTGCCTTCGTTATCAGCTCTACACACCGTCTGTTCCTTGGTGTCAAAGCTGATCTCTCGCATGTAATCAACTGCGAGAGTTTTTGCTGCCTGGTCAGGTACAGGTAGACTATATATGTCACTTTCTTGGCTTCCCATATCCCATATCTTTCACTCGGGTGTCCAGTTCAACTAATGCTTCATTTTAGATGGTATCATTGAACGGGAGAATTTCCGCTGGGGTCTACCTTTGAATTCTTCTTAGGATATCCTCTATCATGCTGGTTTTGTGGGTTGCCCAAAGCTTAAGAGGCTCACCCAAGCTACATGTCACCAAAACGATGGAAAATAGCTGGCGAAGTCGACTTTGTACTCTGCTGACTGCTGCCTCCCCCAGTGTCTCATCCCAGTGAGCATATTTGGTGCAGGATACTTTGTAGGTGGTACAGACTTCATTATATCTTCGCTGGTCTTTGATTGACGTAGGACCTCTAACAGTGTGCAGCAGCAGATGCAGAAAGAAACACTCGTGCTGATTGGTGTGCACAGTGTACACCAGCCTGATGGTCTCGCATCTGAAGACAGAATTTTCTTCCAAGCTCTCAACTTGTGCTCCTTGGTTGCGCCTGCTCCATCTTTTACGTTCCCAGGTGTAATAGACGGGAAGCTCAACATGTAGCAGTGTTCAGGCAAGCAGGTCACTTTGGGATAATTTGAAGAATGCTGTCAATGTGGTTTCTGGTGTATTTTCAACTACGTTTCGAGCAGTATCTCCTATGAAAGATACACCAAGGCCATTTTCAAGATGGACAGCTAGATTCACCACTGCCGGATATTGCTCGTGGATTTCGAAGTGCGGGATGCGCGACATTGGCTCGTTAGAGGAAATATATTTGCCCAACTGATAGATTATATTAAATATTGAATGGAGTGAAAGGTTTAAAAAACAATTCTTTATTAAATTTTTCATTTCAGTTTCGCTTTTCGTCGCGATTCGAATTGATATCGTCTTAGGAATCTCCACTAATTCGCCTAAAAAGAGCATACCATGATGAAAAAGGGTCCCAAACTTAATAAAAAAAAATTATCGTTTAAATGTTTATATTATTATTAAAAGGAAAGGCCAAATTATTTTATTAATTTTTTTTTCATCCTTTTTAGATCATTCGAAATTTTGATTAAAAAATCTTGTTTTATTTTTTGATCAGCGGAATACCATTAAAAACATGTTTTAACCGTGGCGACTTGTTTTGAAAGTGTTCACTGACAGTTAAATCGATATATTGACAGTTTAGGTCAAGGGAAGTTATCGGACGGAAAAACAGAAGTGACAATTTTTGCGAATCTCAACTGAACTAATTTAACTACACAATAATTTTTAAAAGTTAACATATACTTTCAGCAATCTTATAATTTATTTCATTTTCCTTTTTTTAGGTACTTTAGCTTTATAGCCTTACGTTTGAAGATGATTTCTGGAAAGATAACGTTTAAAATACTAAGAATAAATTTATTAGTTCATAACTGAGAGTGAGATAAAATTTCATAACAGAAGTACCTAATTTTTACGTACATCTCTTATTCTTATTTATGATTAATTTTTATATCTCAGTTATGAAAATAATTCATAACTGAAATAATATAAAAATTAATAATTAAAAATAATACCATAAAATTTCATAAATAGGTAACTACCTAATATTATACGTACCTCTCTCATTTTTATGAAATGTTATTTTTATAATGTGTTCATTTTTATTTTTCCTTATTTTTAATATTAATTGTTTTGTTTCCGTCAATAGAATTGAAACTCAAAATAGAAGATAATTAATAACTGCAGTATGTTTCTCATTGAAAAACGATAATTATATTTTAAAAAAATTAAATTAAAATAATTATTGAAATAGGAAGTAAAAAAATAAAACTTTTGAAAATCCGTCGATGATGGTCAAAGTCAGAGAATTCAACACCTGTTCGCAGTACGAAAATTAACATTTTCTAAAGCCAATTTATTGCCGTCAGGAGAAACAACAGCGTGAAATTCTTTTTTAAAATACATGTGTCGCAGATTGTAATAAGATTTCAAATTTATGATCTGTAAAGATAGATCTACTTAATAACAGTATTCCCTAAACTGCACGGATTGAAATTTAATTTTAAAAATATTTAATAACTTTATCACATTTTGTATTTAAAATTTAAAAAAAGAAAACAATTCTTGTAAAAATTCATTTTTCATCGGAAATTTTGGCTTCAAATAAAATTGTCCTTAAAATATATTATTCATAAAAGCCATTAAAAGCTTATCTAATTAAATAATATCTTAGTTTCATTGGGTTTTGAATATTACAATTCAGAGCTGAATTTTGGGTAGCTGTGTGATTCGATTTTACCAAGAAATAGACTATTTATATTCTTCAAAGTTTTCTGCTTTTAACTAATATAATCAATAAAAGGCATACCGTCGAATTTCTCAAGTTTTCATAAAATTAAGTAAGGGAATAACAGTTGTAAAAAATATTTTTACCATGACTTTCTAAAAAAAATGTCAAAAATAATTTAATTCATTTGTGAATAAGTTCTGAAAGTTTCAGTAAAATCCGAAAATTGATTTTTGCAAGAATTTCCAAATTAGTGTGTTTTTCACCTGAAAAAAGGCACCAAAACACTACTGGTAAATATTACTTAGGCCGCTGACGTAAAAAAATAATTATTTATAACCAAAATTTCGAAAGTTCTAGAAAGGATGAAAAAAATTTAACAAAATAATCAAAAAATACTTTGGTCTTTCCTCTTAATCATAACAAATATTTTAACGATAACACTTCGTTTTTATTAAGTTTGGTTCCTTTTTTCATCATGCTATGCTTTTATTCCGGTGAATTTTTGGAGATGCCAAAACGCCGCAATTAAAAGTAAAATTTATCTGGGAAGGGGACGTGGCTCATGCCGATTAAGGACGTTTGAATATTTTAAGAAGGATGTCTATTTCCATAGCTAGATTGTTTTTACACAGACGGTATATAGCACGAAAGTGTCCTTCAAACAGGTTGTTTCTGTTTTAAAATAAGCTCAATTTAAACGTTATTTTACGTTTAAATGACCGAATGGATTGAGCCATTTTCTTTGTATTTAATAAATTCGAACCTGGCGAATTTAATGATGCAGATGGCAAAATTTAAAACAAATTAACTTTTTTGCAATGCAAACGAATTAATTTTTTTGCAATGTAAACACACCAAAGAGATCGTATTCAAAGAAAGATTATGCTGAATTAATGTGTTAAATTTTAAAGTGTTAAAGATTTTATTTAGAAAATAACCTGCAAGACAAATTATCCCCTTGCTTAAACACAGTAAACAGCGTTTTGTGTAATACCCAGCGGTGAGCTGCGATCTAGGGACCCATAGAGGTCCCATTATATTTTTTTATAAAAAAATAACCTAGTAACAAACTCGATATTAGTTTAACATGAATACAAAGTTTCATCAATATTGGTTCACGGGTTCAGACGGCAATTTGATTCAGACAGACAGAAATTGCCATATATATATATATATATATATATATATATATATATATATATATATATATATATATATATATATATGTGTGTGTGTGTGTGTGTGTGTGTGTGTGTGTGTATGTATTATCAGGGCATTACAAAACAAAATGGAAGAAATTAAATTTGAAAGATTGTATTCCCAAAATCTCCTCCAAGGGGAGGATAGCTTGTTTTGAAAATCGGTACATTTTATGGCATTGGTGGGAAATGCTTAACTATCTCAGCTACCTGTTTTAACTAATCTGTATGATGTTCATTTAGATTTTATTGAAAGTTGCAAACCGGTTTGAACGTATCTTGTTTTAATTTCCGTCTCTGACACAGTTGAAAATAATTTACCTGTCGGTTGCACACACGAACTTCAGTTGCATGGCCACTACAGCTGGTTACTGCCAACTTTGTCTCCAAACTGTAAGAAAGAGAGTAAAAGTGCTAATAGCAACAACAGTGGGCGACTATCAGATTACAAGAATTCATTTGTCGCATAACAATCACATAAAAAGAAAATCTATTTGTCAATCATTTTTCCAGATAGTTAACTTTATCCGTTAGTATAAAGACTTCTTTTAAGGCTTTTGCTTTAAGTATTTGCTTGAAAATATTGTGAAATGAGGTAATCTTTGGCCAAATCTTCGGAAAATAAAGTTCCTATAATTAAAATGATAGGACAGCAATACTACACTTGCCCTCCCTGTTGGATATCAAGAATTTGACACCCAAATATGTTAAATTTCCCCTGTTTATCATTAATATGCTACGTGTACGATTGATTTGAGTGATAAATGCAGGATTACTGGAGTATAAATAGAATGATTATATTGGGTTAATATACATCATACTTGTACAACTCTATCGAACTTTATCAGATATGTCAGCCATTATCAGTTATAAAATAAGTGTCAATTGGGTCTACATAATACAATATGAATCTGTGAAGAAGGCACATTAATGCAATTATAATTGTTGCAAACTGATGAGTATCTAGTATTTTTCGTCAAGTCTGTATATTGCATTTAAAAATTAAACTGAAAAATATATTTTCAAGTAATTCGTACATGCATTTAATCTTTCATATAAGCCATTATTAATTGAAATTCAGGCTCCTACGTCTGTTCTACTTTAACAATCGACTAATACTTCAATTGTATTCACTCAATGTTAATATGTAGTACTTCGCTTTTACATTATTTCAATTCATATTCATCTGATTATGTTCCTTATTTTTCTTTTGTTCTAAGTATACCAATTCATTATCAAGAAACAATTCTATTTTACAAAGTTATGTCGGAGTAAGCATTTTAGAAAAAATCTTCAACTAGAACACTCTTTCACTCCAGAAGTTTTGTTAAATATGGAATTAGCTTATTTGCATGCAAAAATTTTCTATTTACCTTTTGGTCGGCTAAAATTACCTAGAACTAATTCATCATTTCATTATAAAATTGTAGTGATATGTAAATGAGGTACTGTATAATAGACAGTATCGCTACACCTACTGGATAGTTATCTTCTCTTGATGAGACTACATCTGTCAGAGAGAATACCTATCATAACAATATGATACCGCCGATCAGTTACTTAACCAAGATGGAGGATCCGGAATATGTAAAACCTGGCTTAGGTGTTTTGCAGCGTCAGCGAGAGTAAAAAAGTTAACGGACACCAAATCTAATGCAGGAGAAAATGAAATTACGGATTCGTTTTGGGCTCAGCGTGGTGTGTGACCATAAAATATCTCCGTCATGATCTATCCCAAACTGTTGGAAGATTTAACGTATGAACAAATTGTTGCCATCTGAAAAGCAAATATACGACCAAAAATAGATTGGTCATAGCGGAAAGAATTAAATTTTTCGAAAGTCGACAGATACCAGTCGAAACTATTATGCAATATGTACAGCAATTGAAAGAAGTGTCGAGATATTGTGAGTGTGAAAGTATGGAACAAATGTCTATCGAAGAGAAGTTAATTTTACTAAGACCGATTGAAGGAATGTGTGACATCTCGTACAAGCGTAAAATTCTAGAGCAGCTTCAAGCTCATAACATGAATCTAGAAACACGTGTGAAGTTCTTATAACAATTAGAATTGATTAAAAATGTAATCACACCGAAGGCATTATGGAGACTTACAGTGTTACTAAAAGCTTGTATATAGATATTGCAATAAGGAACATGAAAAGAGCAAAAATACGTGTCCGGCTTTTAGGAAATGGTGTTTTAAGTGTAAAAAGAGGAATCATTTCCAGACGATATGCACATATGAATAGCGTGTGTTAAAAGTGGAAAATATAAGTCCTTCGATTGAAAGTACGGAAGTATTTGAGATAAAAGTAGAGGGTAAAAATAGGGAAATGGTGAAGTTGAATGGAATAACTTTACTCATGCAGGTGGATACTGGAAGTGATGTTACATTAATACCGAGGAATATTTTGGAAAGAATGGGTAGACCAAAGTTAAAGAAAAGTAATCTCCAGTTGAAACACTTCGATGGGTCAATCATCAAAATTTTAGGATGTTTTGAAGACAAAAATATAGATTCAAGATAATACCCATCATAGTGGCGGAAAACATAAAAAAACACGGTCTTTTAGGAATTGTTAAGAGTGGATACATCGAAACTGATAAATTCCATGAAGTCTATAGAACCGGATGTTAGATTATTAGGGATACGAGGTGAGTATTCGGCTTAAAGAAAGCAGTCAACCCATGTATTTTCAAGCTCAAAAAGTTCCTGTTCACATGCTACCATTGGTGGTTTCTAAGCTGAACAAAATGGTGGAACAAGTGAAATTAGAAAAAGTCAGCCAGGATGGTAGCAACTGGGATACACACATTGTGGCGATACTCAAGCCCAATGGAAATTTAAGAATTTGTGGCGATTATAAGGTGAGTGTGAATCACCAGATCTGTTCTGAACCATTCCCGTTGATAAACATTGAAACAGCGTGCCATGAGTTTGCTGGTATGAAACACTTTGCTAAAGTTGACATTAAGTCAGTATATAATCAGATAAAAATTGATAGCAAGTTTCAAGAAGTTACCACAATGAACATCCATATTGGATTAATAAGATAGACTAGTCTGCCGTTTGAAGTAAAAACATGAAGTCACATTTTCCAAAAAGCCATCAAACATTTTTAGAGGGGATTACAAATATAATTGCTTATCAGAACGACATTGGCATTGGTGCACGCAGTAAAAAAAAGAGCTCAAAAGTAAAACGGAGCAGGCTTTGAGAAATTTAAATAGCGCGGGTGACAATCGCGATAAATATGAGTTTAATTGTGATAAAAATTCATACTTAGACTATCCAATATCCAAAGACGGTACATCACCGGATGATAAACTCATTAATAAGATATCAGAGATAGCTGCACCCAGAAATATGAAAGAGTCAATAACTTTTTCAGGATGAACTAATTTCTATAACAGATATCTACCGCGATATAGTGATCTTGTGGAACCATTTAATGTAATAAAGAAGAAGAATACCGAGTCTCAATGGACAAAAAGACAGGAGGTTGCTTTCGAGAAATTAAAAAAAGGCGCTCATAAACAAACAAGTTGTTAAAACTTTCGACCAAGCTAGAGAATTGACGTTAACTACTGACGCTAGTGACTGTACTATAGACGCAATATTGTCGCAAGGGTACCATCCTGTAATGTACTTATCCAAAAAACTAACATCAGTGGAAGCGAATTATTCTAATATTGAGAAAGAGGCATTAACGATTGGTGGAGCACTGAGAGAGCTAGGCATTTTTGCTGGGAAGGAAATTTCTGTTAAAATCTGATAATTTATATTCAACCCCAGAAGAGCGTTGCCAAAGGCCACATCTGCCAGGATATTAAGATGGCCGATTAAGCTTATGGCGCTCGACTTTGACGTCGTTTATATTAAAGGAAATACTATTCTGCGTGTGGATGAATTATTTCGGTTACATTTTGAAAGTAAAAATGTTGAAGAAAGTGAAAATTGTGAGGATAGGATTTTGCACTGGAAAGAAACGAACGTATTACTCTTAAATCGGCTTAGGTTGGGAACTTGGAAGGATCCAGTGTTGAATAGAATTATGGATAGATTAAGGAGAAATACATGGAGTAATCGCTCTATGGCTGAGAGGTCTTATAAAGAGTTAAGACACAAATTAACAAAAGAAAATGGAATTATATGTAATGGAGATACCATAGTACCTCCACAGTCTCAGTGAAAAGAAGTAATTAATGCCATGCAAGATGATATACATGGAGGTATGTTGGCTAGGCAAATGAGATTAAAATTGCAGTATGGTGGCTAGAATATTCGAGAGACGTGGAAGAGTATGTTAAAAAATGTGCGAAGTGTGCCGAAATAAAGAAAAATAGGCAAACTAAAATTCACTCTTGGCCAAAGATACGAGTACATATGGATCATGCCTACATTAAAGGTATAAGACTGTTTCTTATATTAGACGAGTCGTATTCAGGTTGGCCTGAAATTGTTAAAGTCGCGGATAGAAACGCTACTACTATGAAGCGGGTGTTGAGGTAGTGTTTTCGAGAAATGGAGTTCCAAAAACCTTGGTCTCCGACAATGTACCTGAATTTTGTAAAGAAAGTTTAGGTGCATGGTAAAAACGTATTGGCTGCATTCCATACAAAACACCACCTTACCACCCATAGTCAGATGGAATTGCGGAAAGAATGGTTCAAATGGTAAAAATGAGATTAAAAGCATTCTCTCAAGTGGATTGTAATAGAGTTATTTGCCCAGACTACTACTAAGTTATAGAGTTTTGTGGTGCAAAAGGGATTTAACACAGTTGTGTTAACAAAGGGGGCACAGGGCATACCGGCCCACGAAGAGCAATTTAGAACCACAAGAGAGCATGAAGTTAGGGAAAAGGAGGAGGAGGAGGCAGAAGAACAGACGACACAAAAAAGGATAAATGAATCCAGTATTGAGAGTGATCAGGAAGACCACCAGAGATATGAAAGTGAAGAAAAGGAGAGAGAGGAGAGAATGAGTGTATCCAGTAGTAGTGAAGAACACTCTGGGGATGAAAGTGACCGGTGATATGATGATTCAAATGCGGGAAATCAGTTATGCACTAGATCTCATATAAAAAAAGAAATAAAGAGACTCACTCTGAGATACGTATTATGTCTCCCAGGGTTGTTCATAGAAGTCAAAGATCAACTAAAGGTATAAAGCCTCTTAGGTTCAGGGAGGTATAGTGATATGTAAAATAGGTACTGTATAAAAGGTAGTATCGCTATACCTACTGGAAAGTTATTTTCTTTCGACGAGACTACATCTGTCAGAGAGAACACCTATCATAACAACAATAAAATCTATTTAATGTAAACAACTAAATTGTACTCAGTAATTTGCATCAACTTTGATTTTTCATGTGTGTAGTACTAGGTGTATAGAAAAGTGCAGACGTCCTTCTTTT
This sequence comes from Acanthosepion esculentum, assembly GCA_964036315.1. Lineage (NCBI taxonomy): Eukaryota > Metazoa > Mollusca > Cephalopoda > Sepiida > Sepiidae > Acanthosepion > Acanthosepion esculentum. The sequence goes on along the minus strand of OZ038475.1, from coordinate 161,729,129 downwards.
CGAAAACTATAAAAGGAAAACACAGTAAAGAGAAGTTTTCCTTTCAATTAAAAACTACTGGAACCTTCTACACATATCTAATATTCAGACCAGATTGTGTAATTCCGTTCTACGCTCGTTGAGAATATTATTCTTTACTTAAAGTAATTCTCCTTTACCAAATTAGGAGAAAGATGAACAAAAGAATTTTTCGCAAAGGATTGAAGAAAAGCACTTTAAGGCAAATATAGGCAAACATCTGTTGGACTCAGATTACAAATTATACGATTCCTAGTTATTTTAGTGTTTCTTATGTTTACATTTTTCAGCAATCAGTGACCGCAAAATGAGTTTCTAATTCAAAGCAAAAGATTCTATTATTTTTTCGGTGGCCGATGTTAACCGCAAGTTAACATACATACACATCGACGCACAATTGAAGAATAGAAACGTGAAGACGTACTGTGATATATATGTGAAAACCCCTGCGAGACAGAGGTTTTCGATGCCAATTTACAATAACCCTCGTTAGCTCAGCTACATGAAAACGAACTGTAAAGTATCAGGCTGAGAACGAAAGTCAATGTTTATAATACAAATTATACGATTCCTAGTTATTTTAGTGTTTCTTATGTTTACATTTTTCAGCAATCAGTGACCGCAAAATGAGTTTCTAATTCAAAGCAAAAGATTCTATTATTTTTTCGGTGGCCGATGTTAACCGCAAGTTAACATACATACACATCGACGCACAATTGAAGAATAGAAACGTGAAGACGTACTGTGATATATATGTGAAAACCCCGAACGAAAGTCAATGTTTATTTCATTTTTAAAAATTGTAACTATGATATAATATTTTTAGTTACATTTGATCACAGATAAAAATTCGTTTTCTCTGAGTTTAAATTCATTGCTCCCCATATCTAAGATGGGGTGGGGGCTACAAACCGAACATTTGAATTGGAATCCGACATATCAGATACTGATCCTTTGCTTTATAAAATGTATTATCGTACAGACTAACTTTCTATTTTCAGAATAAGCATAAGATTTGTTCCATTTTAGAAACTCTACTCAATGCTAATTTATAGACTTATTAACAGTTAATTAAGAATATAAAAGTAAAGGGAAATATTAAAATCTGCTTGGTCAGAAGATAATGACGTTTTTTCCAAGTAAAACCAGGATTTAGAAAAATAATTAACAAAACAGGTGTGTCCTCTCCATTTAGGAGATTAATGCAACAAAATCTCCAAACTTCCATCCGCAGTCATTTTGATTTCGACAGAACTAATTTAAGCTTACTAAGCATTTAACGGTTGATAAGTTTATCCCGTAGACCATTATTACTGAAGTGGGTTCAGTCTTCACTGGGTGCCTTGATTTTTATGGCTTTGCGCTGTACTAAGTTGATCTTAGTAAATATTCGCAATTAACTGTACTCGGGAAACACGATACCAACCACTTTACTCGAATTTTTCAGTCTAAAACACGTATGAGATCCTTTTCTTGACGCTTTACGTCTAACGAGCAACGTTCAAAGCACAATGGCTGCTTAAATGTTCATTTGGATTCCTTGTTACACCATGTCTCAAGGCTTGTATTTACTTATGAACGAATATTTCGCTAGAAATGAACGATAAATTTAATCGTACTAAAAGTGAAGGATATAAAATCAAATGCATTTTTCAGTAAACATCTACAGTTAATTTATAAGTAATTTTGAAAGTTTCATTATTGACTTAGATTTTTAACGTCGATCAAAAATAAATGAAGCTAAAATAAAATTCGAAACTAAAAATGCAAATTAACTTTGGAAAAGATTTTATTTAATTTTAACCAATTTCGTAATTTTCTTTTGCCTAATTAACTTTTTAGATGTCAAATATTGTTTAAGTAAACACCGAAGTAGTCAAAGTTCTTTTCAAAGCAAAGCATTTTAGAATGCAACAAATTACGAACAAAGCAAAGTAGCAGAGTAACCTAGACAGTCTAATTTTTGACTCTCTAGGTAAACATTAAAAGAAATAAAAACTTATGAGAAAATAAAAAACAAAAAAATACAAGAATTTTAAGTTAGATTCCTTTTTAAATGTAATTGTTGTGATGAGCGACAATGACTTATTTAGTAGTCGTCGGACTTTATGCAAAATAGGGCAAGTCCATTTTGTCTATGTCACTACAGTAATATTTATCATGCGTTAATTTGTTTATTTCTTGTTTATAAATTATGGAAGTTATTAGATTTACAACATATTTTGAATACAGTGCTGAATTTCTTTACATGATGGAAGAATATTGATTAACACTGAATTACAATTTGAAAGCGTTTCTATCAAAGCTCAATTTTTTATAAATTACTCTTTATGTTAATGACATGAAGGATAATTCATAAGAAATATCGATCATTGAGAAATGAATATAAATTTTTTGTCAAATTTACTTGGATTTCGAGCTGAGTGTGAAACTGTCGTGATATAAAACATTTTGATTTCTAAAAGATTTAAACTCACTCAGTTAAACTAGTACAATGACGAGTCCTGTTGGATAAGCCTCCACCACAGCTTTCAGAACATTTTGACCACAATGACCAAGACGTCCACGAGGCGATGTCCATTTCTCCTGTTGATCCTTCTACCTGAAAAAAGAAACAGAAAGCCAAATCTAGTTTAAGGAAAGTAAATCCCAAGAATAACAAAACATGTATTTATAATATTATTTACAATAATCAGTTTTCTTGAATCACAAAATCATTATATGTGCGTTATTTATATACGAGGGTGACGTATTTCACTGACATCTAATTGGTCAAAGAAAACTTCATAAGTAACTCGTATCGACTCCTCTTGAAAATGGACAAAATTTGACTTCGTGATGTTATCAAGTACCTGATGGAAAATGGTTTATTTCCCAAGGACATTCATGCTGACATGATTGCTACATTAGATGATAACGCCCCAGCTTTGTAAACAGTGCAAAAGTGGGCAGCTGAAATTAGGAGAGGAAGAGAGAGTCTTGAATCTGACCCAAAATCTAGATTTTCTGCAACTGTCATCACCGAAGAAAATATTGATCGTGTTCATCACACGGTAATGGATAACAGACGATGGACTATAAATCAAATAACTAATATTATTAGCATATCCCGTGAGAGTGTTGAGAATATTCTGCAGAATGAATATGACGAAAGTGGGTGCCACGTCTTGTGACACTTTATGAGAAGGGCATCAGCTGATCCCATCATCGGAAAATCTGACATTGTTTGAGGCAGATCCAGCTGGTCTCTTTGAACGTTTCCTACACAAGTCCTTAGTTTCAATGGCTGTGGTGCTTGACTGTGGCTTTGAACTGATTGATCCCCCCTCCCTATTTATCTGATTTGATTATCATCTGTTTCCTAACAAGAAAAAAAACACTTGGCTGGAAACAGTATCGCGATGGTGATGATGTCATATCTTCTGTTGATGACTTTTTGACCAACAGTATGAGCAGTCTCCTTTTAAGTCAGATGTCAATTTACCTGAAAATAAATACTGCAGTTATTAATAAGAACAATAAGCTGTAGTAGCCTTCCTTCATAGTTAGCCGCTGACCTTTTTAGCCCACCCTCAAATGGAAATATTATAAATGCTTGTGTTCTCATGCTAAAAATATAATTTTCTATGAGAACTGTATCCAAGTCGTGACAGTCAATAAGGTCAAAAACTATTTACTTAGCACTATCATTGTTTGCTAAAGTGAAATTAATTTTAAAAAAATCCTAAATGCTTTCACTTATTTTATATCTGTTCAACAAATCCTTATCATTTTAGTTTTCTTCAAAATCTTGACTTCCTTTCCTGGTGCATATTTTTTTATCAAAATTATTTTTTCAGTCACTGATTTTTTTCACCTCCATCTAAAGATGAATATTCTATTATTATTATTTGCTTTTTGTACTTTAAGATTTTTCTCTTTCATATAAATAAACATGATGCGAATTATATACGAAATGAATGTGAAAACCTTACGTTTTTTATTTCTAAACTTCTGACCTGTTTCAAATTTCGTAACTATAGAATTCAAACTGGTAAGATTTCTATCTCTTAGAAATAGAGAATTTCTTATAACTTACAAGCAAAGACGATATGTGTCATCCTTAAAGACGCATAGAATTCACGGAGATGTATAATAAAAGCGTCTTGCAATTACAACTGAATAGATGCAGATTTCCAAATTTGACATAAATTCTTTTTAGAAATTGAAGCCAACATTATTTGCGATTTTTTCTCTTTCTTTTCATTCCTATCGTCACGTGACACAGCACAGAAGGAAAAAACTAGAGACATAGTGTGTGTATTCAGTTTTTTAATAAGTTGAATTGATTTCTCACGAATTAGGTAATAATAAATGTGTTTGAAATTTCACGAAAAATTATTGAAGATTGAATAACAGTTAAAAGTATTTAATATCAGAAAACGGGATTTTAAATAAAATACGATTATAATCAGTGTTTTATGAGCACTTAGACAAAGTCATTTCACACACACACACACACACACACACACACACACACACACACACACACACATATATATATATATGTGTGTGTGTGTGTGTGTGTGTATTGTGTGTGTATGCGTGTGTGAAAGGGGGAGAGAGAAAGAGTGTGCGTGTATGACAGAAATTTGGTGAACGAAACTGCTCGGTAGGCGCCGATGATTGTGCTAGCACGAAGACACAAATCAGTGGAAAAACTAGCGTTAAATTGGTGATCACGCCAAATTATGAGTTCTCTCCCATAAACTGCATCTAAGACGCTAAAATACATTTGCAAACAGGTATACTGGGAAGCAGCCGGCCATTAAGCACGCACACATACACACACACACGCGCACACACACAAATACACGCACGCACACACACACACACACACACACACACACACACACACATATATATATATATATATATATATATATATAAACTCTCGTGCCTAAATTCATGGAATAGCAGGCTACAACGGTAATTTTTGGTAACGCTACCTTACCTTGACATTAAGGAAATATCCAAAATGAATAATCCTGCTTGTCCAAGCACGATTGTTCATAACCATTTTCGATTCTCACCCGTCGATGTGCAGTTGAAATGCACTGAAACGAAGTTGCATCTTTGTAGTGCGTAAAATGTTTTTTTCTATATGATAATAAATAAAAATATAAATAAATAATTATCCCTCTACTATCGGTATCGAGCCCTCTTTTGGATTAATGCTGTGAATGTTGGAATTTATATATTACTTTCGTTCTCATCGCATTGAATATATATATATATATATATATATATATATATATATATATATATATATATATATATATATATATATATATATATATATATATCCTTGAATTTTTTTTATCTATTATATCTCTTTCCATAAAAGACGTTAGTGAAATTTCGATTAGAATAGTTACTTATGCATTTCATCACTAAGGCTGGATTAGGAAATAAAACCACAAATGTCAATAAACAACCTTGTTTCCCGTCTCACAAACACTCTCTTAGCTCATTTTCTGCTGTCTTCTGTCGGTACCATAATGATTAAAAAGCCCTGAAATACCGGCCTTTTTCAGACATATATAAGTTTTTAATTCTAGATTAAAATATAAAAAAAAGCAGATATAAATATAACCTCATTACAGTGATCCTCAAAAATCAGCGAAATTTATCAAAAATACTTTGGCAGAATGTTGATTTTAAACACCTAATTGGTAAAATGTTATTTTATATGGAGGTTCGTCCATGTTTTCTTTAATCCTCTTTTATCAAAATATCAACAGTGATATAGGAATAGAGAGAGATATAGTGTGTGTAGAAGATGGAAAATGAGAGATAATGTCTGTGTGTGTACGTGAGAGAAAGAGAGAGAGAGAGAGCGAGAGAGAGGTTATGATTTGATTTTTTCTTGAGAACTCGTGTTGTTTTTATTATTGTTTAATTCTTTTGGCTTTCACAGCGGTTTTCCTGTTTAGACAGAGAAAAAAAGGGTTTTATTTACATGAACATAAAACGAAGTGATCAGGAATAGAGTAGTAAAACGCAAAGAAAGAAAGAAAGAAAGAAAGAAAGAAAGAAAGAAAATTGGGATAATGAAAAATCAATGAAGAAACAGGAAAAACTAGAAAATAAACAGAAGGAAAGAAATGAAAATGACTTCAACAAAGAAAGAAATGTAAGCAATATAAAAACTTTCTTTAAAAGAAAGAGGAAAATCATAAACTACGAATGCAATACAGAAACAGAAGTCAAGGAAAGAAATACAGGGTGCGATGTGTAAATTGTCGCCATTTTATATTTTTAATTTCGCGCATGCGCGTTGTTTCTAATTTTGTCGAATGAAAAATTTAGTAGGGTCAATATTGCATCATGGTGCTCTTTTTCTAACAGACAGTGCCCAATTGACCCTACTAAATTTTTCATTCGACAAAATTAGAAACAACGCGCATGCGCGAAATTAAAAATATAAAATGGCGACAATTTACCTATCGCACCCCGAGTACAATGCAGAGAATTCGGAAAGATTTGGATGATATATCCAGTCAACATCATGTTGTTTGGAGTGATCATTAGTGGTGGTGACGTTATGCTTTCATTCATCTTCCCACGGGGCCGTAGTCTCAACACGGATTCCTACATCAAGTGCCTTAGTGAGGTAGTATTGCCTTGAGTCAACAGGGTGGCTCCTGGAAGATCCTATATCTGGCAACAGGATTCTGCACCATTCCACACAAACAGGTGAACCCAATCATGTCTGTCAGACAATTTCTGCGACCATATCACCCCTTATATCTGGAAACCGAACTCCCCAGACTGAAACTCCCCTTGATTATTATGTGTGGGGCGCAGTTGAGCGAGGGACCAAAAAACCTTTTTATAACACCATAGATTAGACTGAAGGCCAGGATTATGACACCATTCACAAACTTAAACAAGGAGACCGTCCAGAAGAGTTACAGGAAATTCCGAACTCGTCTGGAGGCCGTGGTTGAATCCAATGGCGATTTTATTGAAGAAATTTACTCTTTAGTATTTCAAGATATTCTTGTGTAATTTTGGTAAATACATCTGTTAAAATGAGATGTCAGTGTTATTTTCATTTTTACGTAATTAAATGACAATTTATCCATCGCATATTGCAACAAAATGAAACAGAAATAATAAAAAAAAGTATAATTTAATAAAATTGACAACGAATAAAGGAAAGAAAGAAAACGAAAAGAAACAATTGGTAACAGAAAAATACAGAAATTGAAAAAGAAGGAAGAATTTGAGAGATTAAGTCGGTAGTCAGTTTTGAGTGAGTTTATATTTACTCAATATGTAACATACATGTCATAAAATAAAGCGAAATGCATATGCAAGAACAACAGGTCCTAATTTTTAAACCAAACTTGATTGGCAGTCTCCATTTTTGTATTGTCAATTCTGAGTAAAAGTACAACGGTTCGGCCAAACTCCGTAGACTTTCAAATTTATAATTCCTATCCATGTTTAATTAAGGCGACTTTGGACTGTTGTGTTTTAAGCGTTTACACTTGGGGTCAGTTACCACCCAAGCAACGAAGCTTTCTCGGTACGTGTTCTCCCTGCAGAATAATCATTGAAGACAATTTTGTACGTGCGTTGAATCACAAAAACTCATATAATCATTTACTAAACGCCAATGATATTCCGTTTCAAAAACCCTAAGAGTATTGAAATTGAATGATTTCTATGCAGAGAGCAAAGGTTGTAATTTAACGTATTTCTGTTGAACATTTTTCATGCATCATTGGACGGTTATCTTTTCAGAAACAACTTTTGCGGCGCCTAACGTTATAGCTTGTTTCCGTCACCTCAGGGATAGGTGTCCTGAAAAAATAATACTACTGATCCACTAAAATTTTATCTGATCATTAATGGAAAACGGAGCGAAGAATTCTTGGAAAACTGTCTTACTGTTCATTATTAATGCTTTAAAAATAAATATGTGCAAGCGGATGCGATTTTATCAAGTCTCTTTGGATCTTCCAATTTCACGTATAACTAATGTTTTAGTTCATTTTATATTGATCTATGTATATCCAAAGGTGCAATATCTGGTGAATATAGCAGATAAATGAGACTTGCTAACCAAACTGTAATAGATTTTGCCTGACCGTCAAGCATTTTATAATGATAAAATATTAAAACATTTCTCTTAACAAATTCCGGACAGTTTTCCTCGTTTCTGCCTTCGGTTGATCAAATTAGAAACAGTAAGTGTTCGAAATAATTTTTTGGCACATCGGAAGGAGTTCATAACAGTCGCTTTCCTTCCGGTCACAATATATACATATAATCACGATTTGCAGATTAAAGCCAGCTTTGGTACACACGTTCAATGGTGGGATTTATTCCACTTTTACTGCATGATCCTCTTTTTCATGGCGATCACAGTTTATTTCAAAAATGAAACATTTAAGTATAGTAAAATATATTTTAAATGTGGCTTATACAGAAGCCACACATTAATGCGATTAACATAATCAAGCTGGTATAAATAATTTGATTGGTTGATTTGGATAATTTACACGCTGATTGAATATAAGATGTCACAGTATAATCAAACAATAAAGTTTTCTTCGCATTCAATAATGATAAAAGAGAAAAACAAATTGAATGAGCTCTGTACTTAGTTTAAAGACAACCACCATCGATGGAATGGTAAAAATAAAAGTTCTCCGGAATGGGCTTAATTTTTCTGCGTCTCAGCAATTTAATGCAGGTGTTGTCGGTGAACTGAACTGATTGATTTGTGTTGAAAGGACGAAGGAAAAAAGAATTCTATTTAATGTGACAAACCTCCAGATTATATGCACATACGCACTCACTAAATATCAAACATAACCAAGAAAAAATCGGTAAAAAACATTGTTTTAACATGCCACTTAAAATAATATCTTTATGGGGAGTAATATCAACGAGATATCTCGGCAGCTGCACCAAAATAACCAATGGTTTCATAGCTTTGTTCTTTATCTGCGAATTTTCTTGAATCACCATCTGATGTACTGTTAGAGAAAGAAAACTCAGGATATAATACATTTCTTGCAAGGTTGATATACATTTCTTCAGCAGTTGAAAGTGACTAATACGAAATTCTGACTAAGATCTGAACACATTTAAACACTTAATCATGACCTATGAAAAAATATGGATCTGATTCTTTTACTAATATATTCATATTAGAGATTAAATATTGTGGCTTCTTTTCAAAAGGTCCATAGAGACACTACTTTAGGAATCTATCTATATTTGAAACATAGCAGACTAGGTTGTTTTATTTATACTATCTATAGTTACCTTAGACTGTAAATAATTTTCTAGTGATGTCTAAGAATACTGGAAAGTAGAAGAGGATAAGAGACATTTAAGCTGAAATCTCTCAGCTGTTAATTTCAAACGAGACGGAAGAACAAGTGGATTTTCTTTTCTCTATAATTTCTTCGAGAATGATAAAACGTTTTAATGCAGTAATAGGAATAAGAAAAGCAAAATAAATAGTTGATACTAAGTCCACTTTTTGTCAGCAACTACAATTTCACAGAAAATCTAATTTGTATCGACAGATTTTTAAAAATATCAATGATGACAACTAAAAATGTCAACAAAATTAAATGTCTTTAAAGGATTTACAAGATTTTATTGATTGATGGCACTCGTTCGTCTATGTCATCTGTAAGCCTTTTTTGTATTAAAGGGACGTCTAGAAAATTAACGATAATTCTGAACTAATATTGATAATAGTTCGAAGGAAATAATTGGTCATGTGAAATTGTTTATGTGAAATTTTAATGAAGTTGTTGTTCTTCTTCTATTTATTGTTTTATTTCCTTTGGTTTCTAGTGTATACCCAGTTCTTTCCGGATCTCGACCAGAGACCTAAGGTCAGAAATAGTATCATGACATTCTTCCCTGAGCAGTTTTGAAAAAAAAAATCGCGCATATTTTACATAAAGTCTTTGTAAGATGGGGACTGTACTTGTGAGAACAATTTTTTGTATTTCTTTAATGAGGTTATTAAAATCTTTTCCAATCAATCCGAGGGCTCCAACTACCACTGGAAATTTTAAAGTTCTCATGCACCACACTTTTGAGATTTCGATTTCAAGGTCCTTGTAATTTGATAGTTTTGAAGATCTTCAAAGATACATTGCACTCTGCACGAACTACCATGTCAATAAGGAGGCACATTTTCTCTTTGCGGTCTTTAATCACGATGTCAGGGCGATTAGCTTTCTGTTTGTGTGTATTGTAAAATCTCATAAAATTGTTATAGATTCTATCTCCGTAACCGGGTCTGGGCTGTGCTTGCAGTTTCGTAAATGTTGCAGATTTTCCAGTGCAGATATTGGGCCACTCTGTCGTGCCGTGTCTTATATTCAGCGAGTGCCAATACCGCGCAACCTGATACAATATGTCAATTGTTTCTGGATATTTATCACAGAATCTGCATTTTGGAGTGACAATTTTTCAGTACGTGTGCTTGGTAATTATTATTATTATTATTATTGTTATTATTATTACTATGTTTCGATTTCCGCTATGGTCACATTACTTACCAAATCTGTGGGAAGACCTAAGTCAGGTAGTGGTGTGTTGTTATAGCTACATTTCATGATTTGTTTTTCTAACTCTCATAAAATCACTAGCGTTACATGGGCAAAGTTCTTTTTAGTGTGTGGGATGTACTCATTAAGACAATTTTTTTTATCTTTCTCAGTAGCTGGAGTTTCTTGGGTTTTTCAATGTGTTGTTGTATTCCTTTTTTATCATTCCAAACACACCTGCTATGACTGGTAGTATTCTTGTTTACAATTTCCACATTTCCTATTTCGATTTCCAGGTCTTCATACTTCGATAGTCTTTCACATTGCTTCGCTGCTATTTTACAGTCCGCTGAGCAAGCCATATCAATTAGTAGGCAAGTTTTTTCTTTTCGGTTTTTGACAATTATGTCAGGCCTATTTGCTTCAATCTTACCGTCTGTAAAGATGGTGTAATCCCATAGAATTGTGATGTCTTCTATTTTTGTAACTGGTGCTTGGTGATTTTCATACGAATGTTGATTAACATCTTTTCCAAAGTGTTTGCACAATGTCCAGTGTAAGTATTCCCCCATTCTATCGTGACGATTTTTATATTCATTTGGCGCAAGTACAAAACATCCTGAGATTAGATGGTCTATGGTTTCCTGATATTTGGCACAGGGCCTACATTTTGGATACTCTCTATTATGTATGATATTCGCCTAAAAGTCTAGTGAAAAGACTAATCTTACTCTGTAAGAATAAAGCCTTCCGTTTCTGCCTTTAATATCGATGCTCGAAACCATCGGTGAGTGTTAACTATATCAACATCAGCTTTATTAGCAACGTTCTACATATTGGTCATACACAGTTTTGTCTTGCCGGTGTTTTTTCATCTGTTCAAAAGCTTTATTCTTGGCTTTCTTTTCCATAATTTTTGCTGCAACAGTTGGTTCTTGGGTTCTGATTTGGTTTTCTACAGAATCTAATAAATGTAAATCTCGTTTGTATTTACAACCTTCATTGGATATTTATTATTATTATTATTATTATTATTATTATAAGACGCATTTGCATGTTCACACAATATGTTTGGTAGATATCGTTGGAGTAACAGTAAGTCTTCTCAAATCTCCAGCTTTTTTTCAAATTCTAATGGTCTTAGTGCACAAGCTATTATAGGCATAGTCTTAAGCATTATATTCCAGTTTTCTCAGATCCTGATCTAGACCATGGTATTTTTCACTTTCTTTCATTTTCACTTGTTGTACAGCTACATTCACTACCTGGATGGTCTTTTTCCATTCATTACGATTGTAGCTTTTCGCTTGGATTAAAGTTCATATATATATATATATATATATATATATATATATATATATATATATACAGGGTGTCCATAAAGTTCGTGTGCACTTTAAAAAATTTATAACTTTATTTGTATTTGCGATAGAAATAATCTGTAAAAAATGTTATAAAGTTTAATGTACCTAGTTTTAAGTATAGCTAAAATAACTAATGTGATTCCAGGCATTACTGTAAATAAGTTGGCAAATGTTTTCCGTGAACTGCAAAATCGTATTACCCTTTGTATTGTTAATGATGGAGGACATGTGGAAACTTAACCTTAAAAAATATAGATTTACTTCTTTCTAATCCTTTTTACAAATTATTTCTTTCCCAAATACAAATAAAGTTATTAATTTTTTAAAGTGCACACAAACTTTATGGACACCCTATATATATATAAAATTCAAAAAATTGTTAGAGATTACCAACCGGGATATTTATATGGAAACATAAAACCCCATAAACCAGGATACCCGCTACGACCAATCATTTCCCAGATCCCAACACCTATCTACGAGCTATCGAAATTCCTGAACGACATCATCACTCCATACCTGCCTACCAATTACAGCATCACATCCACCCACGAATTCCTGCAAATTTTAAAGTCTACGAAAAACCCAAACCAAGGTATAATAGCGTCACTTGACGTCGAAAACTTATTTACAAACGTCCCCGTCGAACAAACAATCGACATTATCCTCAATTCCGTATACTCTAATAAGTCTATCCCTCCGCCATCCATCAAACCACCCATACTAAAAAAACTACTACACGCATGCACAACCAAAGTCCCATTCTATGACCATAATGGCAATATCTACACCCAAACTAATCGTGTCAGCATGGGAAATCCACTCGACCCATGCTTTGCCAACTATTACATGTCCCACGTAGAAAATACGATATTTACACAAGTCCGTAAACCGAAGATATACGTACGCTACGTAGACGATATTTTCATTTTAGCGAACAACATTAAAGAAATAGACACACTTAAGACCACATTTGAGAAAAACTCCGTCCTTAACTTCACTTATGAACTTAGCCAGAAAAACAAACTTCCATTCCTAGATGTCCTCGCTGAATACAGCAATAACACTTTCATTACATCCTTATACAAAAAACCCACCAGCAAGAACTCTTGTCACCTAAACTTTAAAAGCGAATGTACATTTAGGTATAAAATAGCTGTAATAAAAAACTTTCTAGAAAGAGCACACCAAAATTCATCCTCTAGACTACTCTTCATCAAAGAACTTAATAACGTTAAACAAACCCTAATCAACAACGCCTTCCCTAACCATCTTATAGACCAACAAATAAGACTATTTCTCCCTAAAGTAAGTAATAATGAAAGTGAACACACAGTCAAAAATCACATACACATTTATTACAAAAACCAAATGCATAAGAATTACAAACAAGACGAATCCTCACTAAGACATATTATAAAGAAATACACCACCCCAATCGACACAAATAAAAAAATCAAATTAATTATCTATTATAAAAAACAGCTAACCTCATCCTCAAAAATAACAACACACCTGCTAAGTCAAAATTGCAAAGAACGAACATTATCTATGAGTTCAAATGCCCCTAACCGGACGCATAAATAATTACATCGGTTACACAACTACATGTTTATCCAGACGTCTTACACCTATCCGTTCACAGCTCCATTAGAACCCATTTAAACACACACAAAAATTTACCAGACTCCATTAGAAATATACTAGTAGAAAACACAAATATATTAATTGCTTCCACCTGTAAAAAAAGGTTAAAAATAATGGAGGCTTTAATAATAAAAAAGAAAAAGCCTACCCTTAACAATATTAACTACGAACGAAGTTACAACGTGCTAACCGTATTTGGAAATGAAAACACCACTACTACTCACTAAGACATATACATAATGCACGCACTCAATTAAGCTGAAAAATCAAATCATCCGTGATAATGGCTAAAGGTATAGCCGAAAGCGCTAGGAAAAATAAAACATTTGGACAGTTCTTACACACCCTTTGTCCAGCAAAGAAAGCTCTTGTTCGTACACAAGAAAAATTAAATAAAAACTTAACCGTAGTACCTTGTCTGTCGTCTTTAATGAAACTTGCATATATATATATATATATATATATATATATATATATATATATATATATATATATATATATATATATATATATATATATATATGTTTATATGGTTAAAGTCAAGCTGATTTCCTAATTGCCGTGAAAGGACTGACTCTATTCTATCATGACTCTTTTTATACTCCTGAGTCATCTTAGTGTATTCACTTCGTATGTGGTTGATTTCTTCCTCCCCACCCCTAGAGGACATAATTGCTGTTTTTCTGTTTTATTTTGTCTTCAGTACTATTAATTGTGCATTGTTTTTCTGCATTTTGATAGCAAAGAGACTTTTTATCTTCTCGGTGTCCATCATTGTTTGTAAGTGAAATTCTTTTCGCTCGTCATGGAGATTTTTCACTTCTCTCTTTCACATATTTTACAAATCTCATTTTAGTTGCTTGAACCAAATCTCCTTGATGTTGATAAGCCCTCTTTTCCTTCCTATTACTTTTACATATAGCCTCTACAGGTATCATTTATGGAACCTTGTGAATAATCTTTATTTCCTAGTTCATCGATGCATCGATCTGAGCTCTCTTGTGAATCATTGGACAATTTCTATGCACTAAAATATTAATATGGATCTTGTTAAATTTCTACTGTTTAGACTTAGTGTCTTTCTTATTTTCTTAAGGTACGTGTTTACTATATTTTCATTTATTCTCTCCTCTTTTCGTTCACATTCAAGTAATCCATGATATTTATAGTTTTCTTTCATGGCTAAATCACTCGTTTTGTTATCCTGTGTTTCAATGCTGTTTAGCGTTACAAATGTTCCTTGGTGCGTTACGAAAGCAACGCATTCCTTTAAACCGAACTCTATTCCATTGTTCGTAAACATTTTAATTAACATTTTCAATTGTTTTTATTTTTGTGTGAATAATTTCTCTTTCAAATTATTCTTATCATCGCTGTCTCTTCAGGTCTAGGTACCAATCATAAATACATAGACACATGCGATTCTGTACATATATGCCAACAATAGCTATTAAGCATTTTTAAATGATACTTAGCACCTTGTATGCATATTTTGTTACTGAATAAGTATGTAAACCATTTTACGAGTGTAAATTAATGATGTTGGATGGCATTTGTTTACATAATTCCACGTATGTAAAGGAAAATAATGATTTCACAAGAGATACTTATTTACACACAAATTCACACGAGGATAATCAATCATTTCTGAGTTAGATATAAAATATATTTATTTTCTATTATCAGATATACCAAGAATTTAAAAAATTGTAAAGGATTTAGAATTTTGTTGTATTTATTATCAAACCTCCATTTTCCGTTCTGTAATTAAATTTGCAAGAAACATTGCTATAAATTAAATAAATCTTCATTCGTGTCAGTTTTGTAGAGTAAACTTAATGAAATTTGGATGGCTCTTTATAATTATGAAAATACTTACCTCATCGATAGCCTCGACTGAAATGCATTTGGTCCCACCGATCAGGCAGACATAGATTGCCAAGCTGAAATGAAAAAAAAAAAAAAGAATGACGTTCTATAATTTTATTGTATGTGGAAATGTAAAGAGGATAATGTTAACTATTTACATTATTCGGACTATTGTCCTTATCTTTGTCGCCATATTTATTATAACGTTTCGGCCGTTGTACGCTCCGGCCTTAGCGTACAACGGCCGAAAAGTTGTAATAAATATGGCGACAAAGATGAGGACAATAGTCCGAATAACGTAAATAGTGTACATAATACCTCATCTCAGAAATATAGACAGATACTGAAAGGCCGAAACGTTGTAATAAATATGGCGACAAAGATGAGGACAATAGTCCGAATAATGTAAATAGTGTACATAATACATTCTCAGAAATATAGACAGATATATGTTTGTCATTCATAGAAAAGTAGAAAAGTACAAGATGGTGAATTTCGACAATTTTAATTTTAGTAAACCAAGTTACGTTTTTATTTATAATTTTATTTGGACAAGCTAAATTAAATAATTTTTTACGCCATTTTTCTTATTTGAAGATGAGATTATACGCAAAATCTGGTAAGATCGGGCATTTTTCTTGCAATGCATTTTCAATAAAAAAATAAGTATTTTTAACTGACGCCACAGTGGCCCAATATTAACATCATAATATACTAACCTAGTTACAAAATCTTAAATGATTAGAATTTTTATCAAAGTTAATGATAACTTTTCGGTTTTAATTAGCGAAAGCATAAACCGCAGAATTCATAAGAATTCAACAATGCAATAAACATATTTTTAGTTCAATATTACATTTCAACCAGTGTAAATTGCTAGGAGAATCGACAGTTAATATTAATATTAGCGCTGTGGGTATTGAGTAAACTTAAGCAGAATGGGATTTCGAAAGAGTGAATCACTTGAACACTCTCTTAATAGAAAATATTTAACAATCTCAGCGGCTAAGATGATCAAATCAATATGAATAGGTTTCTCATGAAGTGTTTGATGTTGTGGACGACGACGCGGCGCATTCTTTAGCATCATTTTTATTTTTGATTGATTTTTGGGGGTGGTACCGCAAATATATCTTTCTAATGTTGAATTAACTTTCAAAACTTCAGTCATTTCAAATAAATCGCACAAGATTGATTCTATGTTTATCTATTTGCAGTTTTTATGCATGAGATTAGGTGTCTGCATGTGCGTGTGTATGTTGTATACAAAGGAAGACAGTGTGTTTATTAAACGTATTCATCATTTGACGCATTTATGCTTAAATATTACAGATTTTATTTTACAATTCTATTTTGATTTTGATGTACATTAAGCCGCGATTTTTAAACCAAAACCGTCTTTAACGCAGTACAATTTTCCTACTTCCATTTTTATACTTGGCTTTGTGTCAGACTAAACAAATTTTCATAAATTGCTATTTGTCTATTTTCGGTTTGTCTATTACCGGATTTAGCAGGAAAGTGAAGCCTGTAAATGATAGACTTTTTGTATCAATGCCAATAATTGGCGGGAATTGTTAACTTTTACGCAGTTTGATTTTATGTACAGAGTAAATTCAAAAGATTTATCAGCCGTTATAATACACACGTCTCTTTAAGGGTATTTTCTTTATAAGCGATTAAATTTCGAATAAACGAATTTATTTTATGGATGTCATATATATATATATATATATATATATATATATATATATATATATATATATAATATTTTCTTATAATAAATTATAATAAAAACATTTTACATCGCTACACAAAAACTTTCATGTTTCAGTACTGAGATAGTACTTCATCAGGCGATGGTAGATAACTTGTGATAAAATGATTTATTAGGAAAATTTAAAAAAAAATCTTTACCCCTTTTCGTAAGTTAAAGTGGGGCATAAGGTCAGAATTAAAAATATACTTATGGGTATGTCTAGATTAACCACTTAACGTCAGGTCTACGCTAAAATATAAAAATAAAGTCAGAGGGTGGAGGTGGGTGGGTTTATTTTTACATGTCAAGAGAACTGATGATAGACATGTCACCCAACGATATTAGGGGAACAATTTCAGCGACAGATGCATTATATACATACATACATACATATATATATATATATATATATATATATATATATATATATATATATATATATATATATATATATATATATATATATATCAGCGGATCTCTTAGACTGGCCTCACTAACGAAGAAATTCATCAAATAACAGAAGTCACATAACTTGAAGATTTTTAACAGTATCAACAACTAGAATGAGTAGCACACGAAAATAATGACATGATCTAGACCTTCCACGCTATTATAAACCAAAAGTTAGGAAGGAAACCATCATCAGTTCTAAAAAGAGCGACAACAAAGGAAACCCATTTTCCAGTTTTAAATGATTGATTTAATTATTTTGATCTTGTAAGTCATTATAAAGTCAATTTCATATTTTGCTTCCGTATTTGAGCTTTTTCTAATTTTATTTACGCCTTCTTCGCTTTTGAAAATACGTATTCATAAAGGTCATTTTGTCTTAAATAACATTTCGCTTCTTTCATCTCTTTTCCATATTCGTAATATTACAACACTGGATTTTCCCTCTTGTTCCTACATTTACATTGAATTCGCTCATCAAAACCGTGTAAGTTCTTTTCTCTTGTCTATAACGCTACTAATATTATCATAATTGCCTGAGCCTAGCTAATTGATCCATATACTTCAATTATTTTAGAGATAATCTTTTGCATATTTTTAAAATTACTCTGTTTGACTGATATATTGTCTGAAACTTTCTATGTTGTCACAGTTGATTAAAAATCCTAGGCTACCATTATTATTATTATTATTATTTTCCTTTAGCTCATAATAAAATTGATGATTGCTTGTTCTAATTCAAAAAAATTCTCTCTTTTTTCTGAGTTTCGCTAATACCTCTCATGTAAAATTAGTGACAACAGGTAGGTTCAATTAGCCAGTTTTCTTTAAACCGATTTATGTATTTATACTTTTAAAGTGTTTTAGAAGATGTGTAATACTAAATGATTTGTTGTCCAGCAGCTATAAAATACAGATTGATCCTAATTATAATAATAATCCGAGGAGAATGAAAAGCAGACCTTTCCGTAAGACAAGTATTTCGTACCTCAGAGAAAAAGTTTTCATCAGCAATTAAATAACCTGTCTTGTCCAAAAATCACGTCATACGCCCAGTGATGCCGTGTCTTCAGGTATATGTTGAATTTAGTCAATATTCATGTGCGTGTGCCTATGTGTACATAGATATAAGGACGTATGTATGAGAAAGTGACCTTTTTACTGAGACCTTCGATACTAAAGTCATGAGTTAAATGATTCATTTTGAATAATCAAACATTATAACGGTATTTTTTCAAAAACTTTCTAAAGCGAATAGAATTAAAAACTTTCCTCAGAATTTTACGAAATTCAATTCCAATAAATATAATGATTTAAATAAATATTTCAGACCGGATTTCTTCAGCTCCATGTCAAGTGTCGATCAAAATAGAGTAAAAAAAATGTTTGAAATTTTAGAGATTTACTTAACGGTTTCTAGTAATAAGTTCATTATTGGTCGTTAAGAATATAACATCAGTTGGAAACGTTTTTAGTATTCTGCAATTGCCCCCAAGGAACAGAGCCTGTAATACATCCCAAAATATAATTCTCTATTCAAAAAATCTGTTATTCGAATAGCGAACAGCGCGTAAAACTGCGGTGTTCCATACACATGAAGTTTTTGCATGCTAATGGCGAAATAAGTGCCTATTATAATAATGAGAATGTCAATAGGGTGATTACCAGTCCATCCTGCACTATCCTTGTCACAACTTAAAATATTTTCTCTTGAATCCATTATGTGTTTACTTTCTGAAACGAGAGTTCCTGGTCTTTAACTATTAAATAGAAAAACATTTTTAAGCCCTTAGAATTTTCATATATTTTAGGAAATTTTAAAAATTATTGCACTTGGAGTAACAAAAAGCGTGTAAACGTTATGATAAATCACTTCAACAAAACTAAATTTAATTCTCCTAAATAAAAAAAATAAATGATTCAATAACGATAACTCACAGAAGAAAAAGAACAACTTAATAATTATGAAAAGAGTTATTTTTGTTTAACATTCAACACAAGGAATTATTGACATTAAACTTTAATAATGATCACCTTTCTACCTTTTAGAAAAAAAGTAAAAATAAAATCGATTTTCATCGATGCACATTAATGAATTATTAACTCTTTCAGTGTCAAAGATTTTTTCACTGTCTAAACCGAGGGACCAGTTTTTCCCATTTTTTTCAGTTCAATGGTGAACTTTGGGAAGTTCTATCTGTTGGTTAGAGTTAGGGTTAGCAATATAAACCCTTGAACTGCTTGATTAACCTTATAGTATCCATATCCTTGTCCTTTAGCTCTCCGTGCACCAACGTCATCAACACATGGAACGATTGGCTATTTGGAGCATAGTCATTATCATTACTATTTCAACCAATCTCGATCAATTAACTAAACAGTGCATTACTATGAACATCCAATTTTTTTACCACTAACAACCCTCTAGGATTCCTTATCATAACTCTTTTGATCCTCGTTGGTCAGAAAATGGCTCATAGCGATGTTTACATCAAAATCGGAATCAGAAAATCGTAAAAACCTATGTTTGATCAGCCGTCAAATTATAGCGGGTGTCGCCATTTTGTAGAAAGGAGCATAAATGTACATAGGCCATAATTAGGAGAATAAGGATTCCCAAAGAATAAACAGCAGTTATAGTTACAAGAATGTAGGGGGGGATGAATTAACATCATTTGACACGAAACCGGTAAAAGTAGTAAAAGTATTACTATTTTTTGATACTGAACCTTTTTCTTAATCAGAGAGAAAAATATTTCAGTAGCTAACAGAATGATAAATGCTTGCAATGAAGTGCTTAGAAGTTCATTTTTTTTATTTCAATACATATGTTGATAGATTAGTTAGATCTATTTCTTTTTAATGAGATGCATTTAACTTGTCGTCATGTTACCCTAAAATGCGGACGTTACTAAGAAAGCTTAAAATAATGCCGACATTCTTACAGAAATCTCGCCGCGTTAAAATGTGTAAGGTGCATTTTTAGCTTTAGTCTGTTTTTTAACAAATGGCTTTTCTCCAAGGACTGAAAATGTACATTTTAATCAGAAACAATAATTGAATGTAATGGACTGTTTTAGCAAATATAATGCCATCGTTTTACAGTTGACATTGTAACCGTAAATTCTATGCTAGCAGTTTCTTCTTTCGCACTTCCCGCTTGTGAAACTATCTTCCGGCTTCTTGTTTTCCAGTCAACTTTGATCGTCAAAAATTTAAATTACATGTCTATTGTCATCTTCTGCCTTCGTAATTCATATTATCTCTCCTTAATAATTTTTCTCTGATTTTTCGTAGAGTAATTCCTTTAGTTTTAGTGGCTTTGAAATGATTAAAAACAAGTTCAAAAGAAAATCGTTAACCATCTCTCCAGCTTTTTCTACTGTCAAATCTAACGATTGCATTTTGCAATTTCTTGTAGTATGGAAGTTTGATGCCTCGTGGGTATCACAGTTGCTATTAAACTGATTATTTTGAATATTAATTCCAATGTCAATCCATCATTGATATGATATGTAAATAAACCTTGTAGCTGATATAGATATGTATGAGATTTGATTTCAAGTTTGATAAATGAAAGATTTGAAATTGCTGACAAATGTTTATTTACTACACAAGTAAATTCTTTCACACGATTCTTGGCAGTCATTGTTTTTCATTTATAGTCCTTCATATTTATTTTTACTGAAAGTTTGCAGAGTTATATTTTCAAAACCTTAGTTGGAAAGAGAAAGTAATTTCTTTATTAATCATGATTTACTTTTTAATGCGCCTTCAAAAAGACAAACACCTTTTTCCTAATCAATTTAGAGAAGCTGAAATTTCATTCTGTTCGCGAATTTGTTAAATCTGCATATATAGTTGAATTTTTTTTTTACATTAGAAATCTGATAAGTAAATGGAAAATTTAAAATTTTCAGTATTTAAGGAAAACATTTTAATGTATCTCATTTACTTTTGAACTATGTCCTTTGCTATGATTTAAAATAATTATTATTCAACAAAGGCATTTGATGCTTACGGCAGAATATTACAACCTTGTTTGAGCAGCGCATTAGACAACCGCATTTTGACTAAAACACAACTGGGAATTTTAATGAGAGGGAGACTTTGACGTTTCATTTCTACTTCAAATGTTAACTGAGATGAGATATTTCAAAATAGAACAAAAACAAACCAGATAATTAGCTTTCTTACGTTTCAAATGCCAATATATATATTTAATATCATTTCTATTTATAAATGGTTGTCTCAGTGCCTCAGTTAAGCACAAATCACGCGATTGTAGCTGTGTTTATATTTAAATAGTATAACTTTGCACAATTATCTCTGTTCTATGATGACACACGTTTTGCTTTTGTTAGAAAATTCACATAGGAATCAATTATATTTGACACAGAATGAACTAATATATCAATATGAAAATTTATGATATCCTATATCTGATGTTTTTAAATATGTACAAATCCAAATAAAGCAAATATGAATGCTCCTTTTCTCTGCAGTAATTTCCTGTCTTTTTTCTCAACGACTATGGGCAGATCCTTCAATATTAAAAGTAAAATCATAATTCAACAGGGATATTTAGTTCAGAATGATATTTTTAAAGACAATCCCAAGATAAAGTTAAGAAAAACGGTATATTTCATTTATCTTTCTCTTTCAAAACAAAAAAAGGACCTGTAACAAAATATCGTTGTCACATATTCAGAATTTGAAATATATATATTTGGTTAATTCATTAGAAACATTCACTTTTTTGTTTTTACATAAGTTTTTAATGAAAAGAAATCACTTCTCTGGGCGATTAACAAAATTGATTAAACCTGTTGCAAGAATGAATTATAAAGTATAAAGTATAGCAGAATAGAGTGGAACGGAACGATGAAATGCTGTTCAATAAAGTCGAAAAAATTATTGTCTCTGTTTTACGTAATAAACAGAAAGAAAATTTGAATTTACTAATATTTGTGTGCACGTGTGTCCCTGTATATGTATGTGTATATGTGTGTGAATGTGGAAAATCTCCATCAGTGGGAAATAAAGGACTCGGCAAATCTTTGCAAAGACACATGGCATAGTGGATAAAGGCGTTGGTTAGATCCAGTGACAGGATACAAAGAGTGTGAGTTCAATACCCGGCTAAGGCAGTGGAGAACTTTCAGAGGGAACAATTAACAGGAGATAACTGATAACTGACATGCATTAAACATGGCACGTGGAATTAGAACAGTCTACCCCAGTGAGCGAAATAAAGGGTTCAGTTCGACATTCCAACCACCTGATGAAGGCCGGAGCGTACAACGGCCGAAACGTTGTAATAAATACGGCGACAAAGATGAGGACAATAGTCCGAATAATGTAAATAATAATTATTTTCTCTAAGTTGCTGTAAATAAATATGGGTTATTCGCAATTTATTTAGAATTCTGAATAATAATTTAAATTTCATAATCAAGAGTTAAAAGTGGACAAGAAATTAAAGTGATACGCAAAAATAGTTTACACACAGGAGTATTTAATTAAATAATATGTGCTATTATTGCTACTAACCTGAAACTTGAGCTGAATAAAGTAAATACCTTATATATTTATGAGGAAAAATAAAAGCATATTTGCTTATACGCCTATTTCTTGAAAGATACAACAGAAAATAACAGTTTGGACATATTGCAAAAATGTATATGAATCAGGATAAAATTACAGCTTGGGATTAACTTCTCTTCAAATGATTAATTTTCAAATTTACGAGAACCAATCAGTGCACGTCACACCCATGGCTCTCAAGTTAAAATTTCTACGTCTATTTTGAATGTGCATTGAAGATCTGGTAGACACTGAAAGTCTTCATAATGGCAATAACTAAGAAGTTCTCTCAATGTTTTTTGAGGTGATAATTGACCATCATAGTCATCAAATGGGATAAAGAAAGGCCTCTAAGGAACCCACTAAACTTCATCAGCGCGATTAACGTCATTTTTCGAAGGTCAAATGAACTCAGCTTGACTACCAATCTACCGCGAAAAAAGGACCTCGTCGTAAATTAAGTGAATAAGCAGCGAAATCCATTTCTTAGAAAATAAATCGCAAGCTATCCACATTCCAAAGAGAACTTTGTGAAAATCTGCTGGTAGTTGGTATCGATGTAAGACATGTTAGTCGGACATTCCACTGAGTAGGATTATTCTAGAACGTTTTATAAAGATCACTCTGCTGAATTCTAGAAGGCTGTATAGTCTGTCCATCATCATCCAAGAAACTTAATTTGAAATGTGACAATATATTATGGCCTGACAAAACAAAAATCGAAGTCTTTGTGAGAAAAAAAGTTCAAAAGACGCTAGGAGAAAAATTTCACTTCACAGGAGCCTAAAATAAACGAACATAATGACGGAAATGTAATAATTTGGGATTTTTTTTCCTCCAGTAGCAGACGTCTACCACACACCATTGAAGAAATATTGACTTGCGTTATGTAACACAAAATACCAGAGAACATGCTTTGTCTGTGAAATCTCTAAAACTTTTGAGAGTTTGGTTTTATCAGCAACATAGCAATTCAAAATGTACTATGATAAAAATGGAAGAGTGGTTACAGGTCAAGAAAATTAAAGTTTACTGGTGCCTAATGAGTTACATGACGAAAATCCTATGTAAAAATAAATGATAGGTTCTAAAATATGAGTTGACCAGACGAATTCTCCAAACTTGACTGAACTTAAATCAACTTGTCAACAGGAGTAGGTTAAAAGTGATAGTAATTTTTTCGCGGTAGATTGGTAGTCCATAGCTTCTAAACATCTGATAGCCGTCATATCAAATAACGTAACACTGTTTATTGATATTTAACAAAAATCTGTGCATGTTAATTTATGTTATATTTGTCAATGGGTTTAGATACAGACAAAAGAAGTCTTGATTTCTCCTCATTCATAGTGTTTATTCTATCCAGCTCAAATTTAAGGTTACCCGTAATACTAGATTTTACGATTTTCTTAAAAAAACATAGAAGTCCAATAATTTTGCGTATCACTGTACAGGTAAATGTCTTGATAATAAATAATTTAAAAATTAATGGTAATAGTATTTTAAAAACTAAAGTTCAGTTAATAATTTTTTATTTACAAATGAAATTCGTAAAAATACTAACAACAATTGCTATTAACGCTGGTCAAAGTACTAGTCTCGTAAACCATTGTTAATTAAAATTGTACTGAATTTCACATTGGAGAAGACATGTATCTATAAAAAGTTGGCAAATAACCAAGTGGTAAAAATTATGGAAAGAAATACTATTGGAAAAGGCTTCAATCTAATTGTGCTTACGACATACCAAAGATAAGTTCCTTTAACTGGAAAAGAAACATGTCTTTAATAAGGAAAATAAAGAAACAGTACCCGATGATACTTCATTTTTATACCTAGCAGGATTCTTTCTCTACAGTACAAAACTAAAAAACTGAAAGCACACAGAAAATTCTTGATTACGTCTCAAGGCGCCATGGTTGTTTGCCAAATATTTTAATGTTCTTATAATTAATACTGGCATTTTGCAGTTACAGCCATGCATAATATCAACTTCACTTTTCTTATGTACGCTTATTTCTCTGCTTAGCGAATTTTCGATAAAAAAACACTAACTTTTTCTCCATTCTTGTGATTTTATTTCTTTGTGAAAGCAGTACATTTGTCATCACAGACTTTTGATACAGTCGGGTTGCTTGTATACAAATCTATTCCAAAAATGGCGGCATAAATGTGTGCACTGAATGACTTTTGCTTCTCCAGAGACTCATTACGAATTCCTTAAAAGTGAACGAACAGATCTATCTTATATTCAAATCGCTTGTAGCAAGCAGACAAACAGTACTGGCTTGATTCGGATTAGAGTTATTATTTCTTAAGCTCACCTTCGAATGGGACAAAACGATATGTATCGAGCATCCAGTTGTTCTGATTAAAGTTAGTCACATATTTTGATTCCAAGCAAATTTCCCTGGATATAAAATATATAAACCTGGGCAAGCACACACACACACACACACACACGCACACACACACACACATATATATATATATATATATATATATATATATATATATATATATATATATATGTGTGTGTGTGTGTGTGTGTGTGTATGCATGTGTATGTGTATGTGAAAGAGAGAGAGAGAGAATTACGTGTACGAAGTAGATGTAAATGTGAACAAAAGGGACCAATTAAAACTTGTGAGAAAAGTAGGATTTACAGACCGAAATAAAATTGTAAACATGTTTGTAGAGAAAAAAGAAAGCATGTATGTATATATGTGTGAAGGCATAAGGAATATCATATTCTTTGCGCTGAAGAGCAAATGGTTTCCAGCTGCAAGTTTAAACTCCTTTTCTCCAGCTAAGTCTGTTCAATTAGGGGTAGAAACGAACTATTGCCTTAAATAGAAATAGTGTTCTATGTATTAATCTTTTCTTGTATATCTTAGCGTGTGTGAATATTCAGAAAAATAAAATTGGATAAATTTTGTTAAATTTCCCATGTAGAATTATTTCGGATTTTATTTAAAACGAACTAATTTTTAAGCGTATAAAAAATTGAAATTCTAAACAAAATCATACAATTGTAAATTTAAAAATAGAACAGAGCTTTACAGAGGAGAGGATTTAACTCGACTGTGTTATGATGTAAACTAACAGATGTCACCTCTCCAAATTAATGACGCTAAGGACATGCCTGCCTAGAGCAAATCAGTGCTGACTTCAACACCGTCACAACTAAAACTCGAAAGATTGCAAAAAATGTGTGTGCGTATACAAATTAAATAAACGCTTACGCACACAGATAAATTCTAACAAACATATTGATTTATGAAAACGCACAAAAATATAATCTATTGATGAAAATGACACAAAAAAAAATCGAAACAATTCCGAATATTAACTCCTGAGTAAAGCCTTAAAATTGTCTGCAAAAGTAAAATTGCCGCCAAAAACGTTTTTAACTAGATTGCAATGACTTCCACCAATAACGTGGAAAACTAGTTTGACAAAAATGCAACGGCATAGTCAAACTGTTATTTTTTGCTCATAATGAAAAAAATTTGAAGATCAAGAATAATGTTTCTTGACTGTTATTTCATAATCTCCTGTAATTTGGGTGTTTGGAGTGTTTAAGCTCTTGGCCCTTTAAGTGTATCGGATGTCCCTTGAGTTGCGTATAATAGTGTGTATGAACACACACACACACACACACACACACACACACACACATATATATATATATATATATATATATATATATATATATATATATATATATATATATGTTTCAGAAAGTTTTAAAAGTTTTCTGCTTGATTTACTTCCCAGAGTCTGAACGTTAATTTGTCACTGTAGCTGGAAAGAGTTTCCTTGTATATTATTAAGTGCCAAGTTTTAACACCATTGACTGAGCCATTTCAAGTGCTAAATTCTGAGTTGTCATGAAGTTTCTTTTCCTACAGATCAAAATTCCAAAGGAAATCCATGTGTGTATGATGCAAAACATTGGCTGAAGATTGCTTGTAAGACTCAAATCTGAAGAAGTGGCACACTGTTACCTTGCACAGTATATGACATACATACATATATATATATATATATATATATATATATATATATATATATATATATATATATATATATATATTATGGGGAAGAGTGCCCAATATTAGAGATGGAGCGTTTTCAAGTATAGACAGTATGGACATAGAAATCAACACGTTGATGTTGGGTCAGTCACAGTCGCGAACATCAGGGTCACATTTATGATGTCATACGACTCCACTTCTTCAGTTCCACCGCCTACATCGATTTGAGAAACACGGTGTTCAATCTTTAGATCGAGTAGGTGGCTCTATATGTCCCAACAAAACTCTGCTCCTTTCCAGCCCAAGAGATCCAGAAGTGATTTGTCGAGAATGTTCACGATGTGGCTTGCAAGATATAGTACTTTGAAAGTCGTTGATGTCATGTCCAACATGAACGAGAACAGCCTGATGCGGACACACAATCGCTTCAGAGAGCGAGATTATTAAATAACGTTTTTCTTGTTATCTTGTCTTTTTTATAAGTTGCGTGAACATGTATTTTTAAAAATATACTAATATGTATTATGTTGGGTCAATTCACATTGGTCTGACATGCATTAAAACCATGTCTAATTCTATGTGTATGTAGGTTTATGAAGATTCTTGTATGTCTAAGTGAGCATCGGATGACAATGGACTCGTCAATGCTTACTTAGATATACAAGAATTTTCACAAACCTGTCTGCAGTCGCTCTCTCACAGACGCGATGTTGCCTCGCTCTGCCTTTTTTACAAGTACTTTCACGGTAATTGCTCCGAGGAGCTGCTTTCGCTTGTCCCCAGACCTCGTGAATTTAAACGCCGCACGAGGCTGTCTTCTCGCTCCCACCCCTACACCGTGGAAACTGTTAGATGTAGACGTCTCTTCTACTCCAATAGCTTCATGTCTCGCACATCTCGCCTATGGAACTCCCTTCCCTATTACTGTTTCCCTGACAAATACAATCTCCAACGGTTTAAGTGTAGCGTCAATCGACATCTCCAGTTGCCTTGATCTATCCACTTCCCTTCTCCACATCCTTTCATTTTTCATTCCTATCTGCTCTCGCTCCAAATCTTCTATAACCCCCTTGTCTTGATCGACCCACTGTCTTTCTCTTTCACCACATCCTCTCCTTTACCACTCCTATCTGCTCTTCCTCCAACCCTTCTTTAACCCCTTGCGTGATAGTGGCCTCCAGCCTTGCTTGGGGTGATACGCTTAAAAAAAAAAATACACATAGAATTACCCACGGTTTTAATACACATGACACGTGTTTGACCAATGAGGACTAACCCAAAAATAACTGAAAATATCAGTGTTTTCTGTCTTTTTGTCTGTTTTTTCTCAATTTCTGATAGTTTTAATAAAAGTGAAACATGTTAGATTGATATACGTTTCCTATTTGTTTTTTTTATTTCATAATATATATATATATATATATATATATATATATATATAATATAATAATAATTTTGTTTTTAAAAATATGATTCCTTCGCTACATAAGAGTTCTCATGTTTCAAAAGCGAGAGCCGAGACCCCTAAAATAATTTTTGAAGTTATGTTGGGTTAAGGTGCCTGGACCCGCTTCCTCGTCAAGCGAGAATTTGGGAATAAGCTATCTTTTGGTTAGCGCGTGTTTATAAGTGCGGTCTCTTGGAACATTAGTTGCTATGGAAACGGCTAGTGTCGGCCATTTTGGTTAGGTGGTTCAAAGAGCTAAGAATTAATTTTTATCTACAGACCAGTCCCCTTCGAAAAATGTATGTCAAGTTACAATGGGGGATCTATTTCAAGCGTGATAGTAGGTTAAGCTGGTCAAACGGCAGTTTTTTTATGGCTTTGCCGCGGGTCGTTAAGTATCGAGAAGGTTGTGTTTCATTATTATCTATTTAATCTGTTTATTTATTTGTTTATTCACATGGCTTTTTTAAATACTTTAACAAAGGGTTTTTCACAGTAATTATTGGGCTGAGCTTTTAAGGATTTTAAACTATGGACTTTATTTGTTTATATCTATTTATTAATTTTTTAATGCGAAAATCTGTTGATGTCGGCAGAAAACCGTTAACTGATGTCTGTGGTTTAATAACTTTTCACTATTTAGAAACCTAATGATGTGCAGTTTTTCATGTAGGCATAAAGGGCATGGGTCGTCCCAGGTTTTACAAGTTCTAGTTCTATTTATTATTTTCCATTTTACTTTCGGTGTTTTGTTCGTTTCTATTAAATGCCAGTAGTATTGGGATAGAGATGTCTGATTTCTATTTTGGATGTTGTTGAAGTAGCTTTTGTGTTGTTTCCATCTGATTTTAAATTTATTCTTTGTTGACCCAATGTATATCCTGTCAGTGTTAGGACACTCCATGGATGAGATGGTACATTGGTATACCACGGATTTAGTGAGGCATCTGTTTTCTAACGGGCAGTCATTAGGGTTTCTACAATCACATGATAACAAAAATAATGAAAAATCATGTGATTGTAGAAGCTTAACCTACGATCACTCTTGAAATAGACCCCCCCATTGTAACTTGACATACATTTTTCGAAGGGGACTGGTCTGTAGATAAAAATTAATTCTTAGCTCTTTGAACCACCTAACCAAAATGGCTGACACTAGCCGTTTCCATAGCAACTAATGTTCCAAGAGACCGCACTTATAAACACGCGCTAACCAAAAGATAGCTTATTCCCAAATTCTCGCTTGACGAGGAAGCGGGTCCAGGCACCTTAACTCAACATAACTTCAAAAATTATGTTAGGGATCTCGGCTCTCGCTTTTGAAACATGAGAACTCTTATGTAGTGAAAGAATCATATTTTTAAAAACAAAAAATATTATTATAATATAAGCTCTACTACTGTATGGAGCACTGTCTTTTTGAAAATAAAAGCAAAAATACTAAGGAACACCGGATTATTTACCTAACGTGTTCTTTCCTATTTTTCTGCATACCTGCATATATATATATATATATATATATATATATATATATATATATATATATATATATATATATATATATATATATGCGTTTGTGAGATAAAACTAGAAGGGGAAATACGAGAGAAACAAAAATAAAAATTGTAAATTTTTAATTATCAATAATCAGATAATAATAGTAAGTTTTAATTACTCTTTTTAATAATAGCAACATTATCTAATGAGCTATTACTGCGTTTTCATAATTCCCATAGATAATTCTAAAACTGAATTTATTCTGGAACCAATACTAATGAGAATGATGGTAAAATCATCATTATTTTGTTTTACAATATTTTTTGCATTATATATCATATCACATATACGTAGCATGAAACGGCAGTATTATTAAGAAAGATGCTTTTACACAATTTAATCTAAAAAAATATATTCATCAAAGAATAACATGCTCATCTTACCAAGAATTATTTGTAGTGTATCCGAGATTAACTAAGCGACCGAATGTTTTTGCCAGGCTAATTTAAAGCTAGTAAATACCTATAGTTTTTTAATAGATGACAGAATTTCTATTGATGCTTTTAAAATTGTGACTAGAACGTCTTTCTCGTGGATAAGATCGTTGCGTATTTCTCACTAGTACCAGAGCTAGAATTTGGAATATTGATTTTTAAGGCGAATAAACCATCCTTATTTGAAATATTAGGGCAACACACTTCCTGAACTCGTTTCTGCTATTTGGTCTTGTTTTGCATACAACTACTACAATTTATTCATGAAAAAAGAATTGAGATCATTTTTCTTACATGTGTATATCAAATGCTGATAATGGCATTTTCATCATTCGTCACACTGAAGTTTTTATTTACGCAGTTACCAATTGTTTATTTTCTTGCTTGTGTCTGATGCATAAAACCGTTACTTAATTGTCACAACCTGCATTTGTGCAGAAAGTGTTAACTCAATGCTTTCTATCCAGGTTGCATTCGGAAATTATCGGTTTTGTGTCAACAGAACTTTATCGTTGAACCAATGCGAATAGGACTGTCATATCGCTTAAAAAGAACATTTATTAAACTGTATTGTCTCTAGTGATTACATTCGTTTCCTCCTAAGCAGATCAAAACAAATACGAATATTGCCAATAATTTTTGCCTTCCATATGTATTAATTTCGCTATTTCTTAAGTTATGAATTATTTTTCGATGTATAAACCAATCTCTGTTTTTCTTACATTGATTACTTGTTCTTGCACTTTGCTTTTATCATCGTCATCATCATCGAACGTTCAAGAAAACGTAGCCTTAAACCAAAATTCATTTAGTTGAAACCCTGCATTTTGTATAAATTCCTTGTTTAACATCAATGAACGATGTGTAAATTGATATTGGACATAAGGGAAATGGAGTGAAATTTCGGCAGTGGAATCTCGTGAGAATCGAGGCAGTTGAAATAAAAAAAATGGATTAACAAGCTTAAGTGTAGGCGCAGCAGAAAACGTCGTCATTGCTAATAACACGAAGCACATGAATCTGTTATGAGATTCGCATTCATACAAACACAACATATATGCGTGTATGTCTGTGTGTGTTGTGTACGTGAGTGTGTTGTGTGTGAATTTGTCTATGAATACACAAACTTTTTCTCAGGATCACCCGCTTTCTCTCAAATCTTAAATAAAATCTTTCATCTTTATTCGACTTCATATGTATTACTTTTTACTTTCCGCTATTTTCTTTTACTCACCCATTAATCTTCTTTTTCTTTTTTCCCTTCGTTATTCCATTTTTTATCTAGAAGCATTTGTACTAAAAAGAGATGAGTTAAAAAGAACGATCTGACATCAGCAAATGTAGAATATTAACACCTTCAATGCCAGCGATTTTTTTTCGCTGACGTGAGTAGGCAATAATAGAACGTTAGGGATTCTTAGGACAATGAACAAAGTCACTAGAAAACAGGTATTAGTCAGAAAAGTGTGCAGAGAACAAATGAAGAGATGGCGTGAATTTTATAAAAGGGGCGTTAGATAATTAACACTGTTAGGCGATTAGCAGGTTAATTAGTGAAAGCGTTAATTAGCGTCCTTCGGCGCTGAAATATTAAGTCATTTTAATCGATAATTTTATTCACTATACATATGTATGTATATATATATATATATATATGTGTGTATATATATATATATATATATATATATATATATATATATATATATATATATATATATATATATAAAGAAAAACAGAAATAGGGAGGAGCACGCACATACACACGCACACACTGTGCTGTTCCATACAAAGTCGGCAAGGAAAGAGATGGTGAAATAGATGGCACATTTAGACTAGGAAATCGTAATGAACACGGATAAATATGGGTTCAATGTTGAACGGCGAATGATCAGGTAGTAGCCAATACCTGGTTTCAACGGTCATGGAGAAGCCCAGAAGTAGAAACAAAGATCAAATCGACTATATAACTATCAATAAATGATCTAGGAATGCAATTTTACACTGCAAAAACATACCCAAGTGCTGACAATGGAAGCTGTCACCTTCCAGTGATATGTAAACGACGGAAATTGAAGTAGGCCAAGGCAGCAGCAAATTGCAATACGAAAGAGACACCTGAATGACACGAATGTGAAGAAGAAATATATGGACATTATTAAAAGCAGATACAATGGACAAAATGAGAATGGAAACATGAAGTGGGACACATTAAGAGAAGATTTAGTAAAGTCAGCAATCGAGATTATCGCAAAGAAAACTAGACAAGGAAAAAGGAATGGATGTCAGATGAAATTCTCGACCTGATGAAAAGGAAGCAAAAACAATGCCAACGTAAGGTACAGAATATAGGGAAATACACAAAGGAATAAGGAACTAATGCATGTGGGCTAAAGGGGAATGGATCAACGAAAAGTGTGCAGAAAGAAAAACAATGAGTATTACAGATAAAGCAGATATGCATAAAAAGTAAGAGAACTGACAAGGCAGAATACATGCTCAACAGGATTGAATAAAATCCAAGGACGTTACACTGATAATAGAGAAAGAAAAATACTTGAGTGATGGAAAGAATACATCGGAGAACTCTTCCATGACGAAAGAGGACAACACACAATACACAGAAATATCGAAGGATCAGAAATTTTAAAATATGAAGTGAAATCAATACTCGCCAAATTGAAGGGAAAGAAGGCAGCAGGATGTGAGAGAATTGGAATAGAGATGCTGGCAGCCTAAGATGATTTCAGCATTGATATAGTAAATGAAACTATACAACATTGGTAATATACTGAAAGTCCTAAGTAGATCCATTTTCATAGCACTAAGAAGCCATGAGCAAATAAATGTGAACTCCATCGGACAATCAGCTGAATGAATCAAAAAAGAAACATAATCATCCGAATGAATAGAGCGTACAAACAGGAAAGATCACAAGAACAGTAGAGTTTCGTTAAAGACACTAGAACAAATAATGCGATATTTATGCTCAGAATGATCTCAGAAAGATCAATGAAAATGCAAAAGGAAGCATACTTCTGATTTATAAATTATTCAAAAGAACTGCTGAAACTGCTAGGATAATGCTGACTTATTTGATAAGTAATAGAAAGGAGAGTAAGAAAAGGATGTGTCTTTTCACCGGATTTATACAACTTTTACAGTACTACCAAGATTCATTATTCGCAGTCACAATCTTACGAACATATGCAGATGACACAGTGTTGATAGTAGACACAGAAAGGAAACTACAAGAACTCCTATAGAAGATAGTGAAGGAAAGAGAAAAGAATGATGTAAACATTAATTGCAGGAAAACAGAATGCATGGTTGTCAGCAAAAGGAACTACCCAACAAGGAAATTACAAATTGGAGATGCCAAAATCTGGGAAGCGTTTTAATAGAGGATGGAAAGAACGACGCCGAAAGTTGAAGGCACATTGAGAAAATGGAAGACGCCTTCCTAAAGCTAAGCAAAGTATTAAGAAACAGGAGAATTTCGTTAGAAACCATGAAAAGTGTACTGAATTGTTAAGTAATATCGGCCCCCCATATATGGCAGTGAATGCTGGACAGTATCATCACAGAGAAAGAACAGACTTGAAGCAACAAAAATATGTTTCTACAGGAGGATGCTGAGAATAGCATTGACTGAGCATGTGAGCAACGACGAAGAAAAATGGAAACAAAAATAACAAATATACTTAACATCAGAAATAGAGAGTTTAAATTCTAAGGAAATAAATTGAAGAAAGATTGCTTGGAAACTATGTCTCTCACTTGACATATTTTGCGAGCAATTGGGATAGAGAACCTACCTAACGAATTTGTGCAGAAGGATGGTAGAACAGTGTTTAAGAGAAATGACACAAACACAAAATTTACTAAGAACTACAATGGGCAGGAAATTCTGGAGATCCATTATCACCAACGTCCTGAAAGGACACGTCACACAAAAAGAAGGATTAAAAGTGATCAAATAATACCTTTGTTAAAAAGCGCTATGTTTCTAGTCACTATTGTTGGTGACATATCTTCCAGGTGCTCCCCATTTCGTGAATTGACAGCTGTTCGGGGCGGCCTGGAAACGCAGAATCTCACACATATCGCTATCGTCACAACTCTGCTCACATCCACTGTTTGGTTTCGGTAAACGTTCAGTGAACGTCTATGAATGTCAGTGTATGCAATTTATCCACAGAGAAGAATTCAATGACTCACGTGCTTCCTACGGACTTTCATGTCAGATGTCATTTTGACAAATTGTTATAAAAACAAGGCAAATATTCACCTTTGATCAACATCAACGCTTGACGTTGTGAGCCAACATAATAAAATAGGAGGCATTATTTCCGAAAGAAATCCCGTTTACCAATAGGTAAAATTTCCATTTTGAATCTAATGGATGAAAATTTATATTCAAATTTAAAAGATATATATAATGGCAATACGGTACCTTTGGGACACTAAAATTGTAATATAACGATTTAGGAATCAAATCCCTTGAGTTCTTCTGCTTTAATGAATGAAGTATATTTATTTTAACAATTGTCAAATTTACGTAATTTTCAATATTACAAATATCCATGAGATGGCTTTAATCAAAAGGCAAAAGGATGTTACAGTTGCGTTTGTTTGTTTGTTTTTCTCTTTTCCATTTCAACGTTCTTAACACTAAACTTACAAGAGCGATCATATTTCAAATGTAAATATATACATGAATAAATGTAACGCAGACAAAGTAGTCAAGGTTTTCATGGCTAACAATTCACGCAGAGGATGTTCAAAGAATGTTATATTATTCTGAAAAATAATAATAGTAGTAAAGACATGGATAAATATCAAGACATTGATTACGAATAGAATAAGTGAAAGGAAATATATGTCCCAGTAATAATTGACGCCTGGGGAACGACGTCAAAATCCTTCATATGGTGACTGAAATAATGATAGATCGAAAGAAAGAAGTTTTGTTATAATCGGTGAAAATATTAAAAGGGTGTTAGCGATCTGGCCAGTTTGGAAGACAGTGAAAATCGAGTTCACTACAGTAGATATGATATACGAGGTATATTTGACACGAGCTGCACGTCAACTCCACACACATGCACAAACATATATATATATATATATATATATATATATATATGTGTGTGTGTGTGTGTGTGTGTGTGTGTTTGTGTGTGTGTGTGTGTGTGTGTGTGTGTGTGTGTGTGTGTGTGTGTATCGTTCTATGTCAATGTTGAATATGAGTATAACATATTTTACTTCTACTGTCTGGGCAGGTAAAGTTAGTTATAAGACAGTCGATGATCAGGTGATAATTCACAGGCTCTGTTTTTCTTCACATTAACTGCCACGCATATTAATTACAAAATATGTTGTTTAATCTGACCAGGATATAGCACAGGGAGAAATGGATTTATTCTTTTTTTCCCCCAAAAGCATTAATGCGAAGGGAACATATACAGCCTTTGATAAAATTTGAATTCGGTTCGACAATACTGTTTTACCTGTAAGTGTTACACCACTTGCGTTCATCTATCCATATATAAATACACACACAAACGCACAATCTATCTATCTAACTATCTATCTATCTATCTATTTGATGCCCATTCTTTTATATTTGTCAGTAAATAGAAATGTGTATATCAACACACATACATCACTTAGAATTATTGATATATAGCACTACCACTGTTACTATCTATATCTATCAATGTGTGTGTGTGTGTGCGTGTGTGTGTGTGTTTTTGTATGAGTAAATTATATGTAGCATTAGGATGTAGGCGATAATGGCTTTCCAGAGATTCTTTTTCTGTGAATTACCATAATTTCTTGAAGATAGTGGAGTGTTTACCCGTTGCTTTTTTTGTCCTCATCAGAGTAGTCCTTCTCATAGACTTGGTGCCCCGACCAAAAATACATTGCCCAATCTATTCTGCTATTTGCCTCTCATAGCAGAAGAAGAATAAGAGATGTATTCATGCCTCTTCCAAGGGCATTAATGAACACAACAGATGAAACCGCAATTTGAACTCGACTCGTCGCTTCCCCTTTTTGCGCCGATACCTCTTATTATCTGTATACATGCACGTATATATATATATATATATATATATATATATATATATATATATATATATATATATATATATATATGTTTGAGCACATGTCTGTGTATGTGCATGCAAACTATCTATTTGCGATGTAATGGCGTCCTGTTATATCCCCGTTACTTGTTAAGTGTATTGCATGCAACCCACACATTCCAAACGAAATTTCCTAGCAAAACGTGTTGCGATGCGATGTACCCCCATCACCGATTATTGCAGAAATATCTGAAAATTCCTTGTCGAAAAGGACTATAATATTTCATTTACTTTTTCTCAGTTCTTCTAGGCCAGCTGCAACTAACTAACATTGGTCGTCTGTCAGTATCTTTAACTCTTGTAATCATCTACTAACATGCGCAGATTTGGCATTTCCGTCTTTATGGAGACTGCACCGGAAATGATACTGGTTGATTAACTGTTTTCACCCAATTTTCACTTTTATTCAAGTGTACTTTCTGAGAAAATTATTTTAGAATTTTCAGTTACGTTCAGACCGAACAAAAGAACACTTCAGTGAATAAAACTTGTTGTAATAGATATTTGAAATTAGAATATATTTATTATATACAGCAAATATCTAAAAGTTTGGCTAAAAATAATGATTTGAAAGAGAAGACCTTTGTAACATGATTACTTTCAGCGCTTTTACTAATTGCAGATGACTTTTCCGATTGCCATAAATTTATTTAACTGCTAATTCTAAATATGATCTTTTAACAGTTTATACGCATAAACCTATTTAAATTATAATGTGTGTGTTTGTGTGTGGGAGCTTTAAACAAAAATACATGAGAAAGAAAAACAACAGAAATAACGTTTGTGCATTTTTTCTTTTCTTTTTTTTTGACTCTGAGTAAAACTGTCTTGAGCAAGAACTGAGAATGCCTCCCCCACTTCCTTCTAATCAATCATTTTCTTTCTCATGTTTATTCTCTTTGTCCTGTAGAATTGTCCGTTGCCTTTAATTGCTGTATTTTATGCACATACAAACACACGAACATAGGGACGCAAGGGTGACGCCTCATCCACTTATTTAGTTAATATTTGGAAATGGTTATCATTTTACTGCATGTAAAACTTCATTTCTGAATTTCTCGAAACTAGCATATAGCATATATAACAGCGAAGAGCATAGAAATTAAGATGACCGGAGAGAAAATTAGTCACATGGGAAAAACCGCACATGCCTTTTCATGCAACAATTTCGCAAAATGTGTTTAAAAGATTAACTTACGATCGGTACATGTTTACATCACTCACTTCTCTCTCCTGCACAAATTCGATGGTGTCCATGCATACACATGCACAAAACAAGTCGATAATCTACTCACACACTCATATATGCATAAATTTATATCTGCACACACACAAACACACGCATACACAAATACACAGAAAAATACACACACATACACACATATATATATATGAGGTAAAAATGTAGTATTAAGGTATGCCATATTTTTTATTTAAAGTGCTCGATATCAAGGATAGAACGTATGTACTTATAAAAGTGGACATTGAGGTCAACACCCAGCGGTGACAGTCTATATGATGCTTAAACGCAATCGTCAGTCCATGTATGTTGTTGTTTTACTCAGACTATTTATAAATGCTGGTCAGTGATGCATTATAGGTAGGTGCATTATATTATTCTAACGGCTACTAAGTTGGCGATAACGGTTATGTTTCAACTTATTCTAGGCGCTATTGAGTGGAAATAATTGTGGATCTAAATGAAGTCTGATTCTATTTTATAGTCTTGTGTGTTCACTTTATTATTTGTTGTTGATTGCTATTATTACGTTTAATCGTTATTATGTGAGCATTCGTAGTTTCTTAATTTGTTTATTATTTACTTATTTTATTTACTTATTTATTGATTTGGATTAATTTATTATACTTATTTATTTATTCATTAACACTCTCCATAATATATTCAACAAAATCAAAGTCAAAATCAGCTACGGTTGCCGCACTGAGAACATGACACAAATAATAAAAAACAGCAAGAAAACAACCAACACATCACCCGCAGAAATCAAACACAAGTGTGACTGCAGAGCAAAGAACGAATGTCTCTTAAATGGTAATACATATGCGTGTGTGAGTGTGTGTGTGTGTGTACGTACACATATACGAAGATAAGTGAAATGCACTTAGCGATAAAATGGTCTAAATACATCTCTGCAAAAGTGAGAAATTACAAAATAGTATATATGATTTTGTTGAAGAATGAACTACATTTTTCACCTCTATAGTCTTGACGCTTACTGTAAACATGGCGCAAGCGAGCCCGGCTTTAACTTTCCTATGTGTGTCGGTCATGTACATATTGGAATCGCTCTAGTAGGCACACCTCCATGAAAATACAGACAATATTGAAAGAAATAGATAAACATATTTGCTGACATTGTTAAAACAAATATTTTGATAGAGGTGTTTTTTTCCAGATGGAGAGTGTTATATAAATGTTATTCTTTAAGAAAATATTTATCTGAAGAGGTTATTTTCTTTAGTCTGTTCGAGTTAACATTATAGGAAGATTCTAGAAAAACACTTTCAATACAGGTCATAAGAGGCTAATCACGACCAAAGTACTGAATTGCATAGAAGAAACAACTGACAACATAAATACCAAAAATAATTGGTTCAGAATCAGAAATGCTGTTTTCGATGCAAAACTTTTGGGAGGTGTTTTCTTTTCTTTCTTTTTTTTTTTTTTTTGAAAAAAGAAAATGGAATAATTTTCATGAAATAATGGCTTAAACTTCGGTAGAAAGTAAATTCCAACAAGAGATGCTACATAAAAAGAAAGCAAATGAAACTATACGCATCAACAGTAAATTCTTTATTCTTTGATTATGTAAAATTCTTTATTCTTTGATTATGTAAAAAGATCCTAACTTTGTTTTAAACTTTCTGCGGAAACTTGTCCTGATTCCATTTGACATAACATCAAAATTATGATTTATTGTAATTACCGCTTCTTTTTTTATTTACTATCAGTGATTTCCATTCATAACACGCAAATTAAATTTACTATGTCATGTTGCTCTCCCCCTTCTCTCTCTCTCTCTCTCTCTCTCACAAATAAACACACATATGCACACACGCGTATATATATATATATATATATATATATATATTATATATATATATATATATATATATATATATATATAATGTATATAAATCCTTCAAATTATTGATTTATTAGTCTTCTACCTCTCTCTCTGGAAATTACAAGTGGTTCCAAACAACTCCGAATTGTTTAAGCACCTATGTTGCAGGCTCTTCTTACGGAAAAAAAACAATATAGCTTTTGCTTCTGTAGGTCAACCGCCGATGTGTTGACGGTTATTACAGAAAGTATCTGTCACGCTTTAGATAATAATGGCGAAGCTCGAGCTGTTACTTTAGATATTTCGAAGGCGCTTGACAGGGTTTTCACAAGTGGAAAGGTTATGGTGTTTCTAGCCATTTCTTTGAGTTGATTCAATCTTTCAGCGTAATTAAAAATGTCATTAACGGCTACTCCTATAGATCATTTTGTATTAATGCAGGCGTTCCCCGGGATGTATTCTTCGACCATTATTTTCTTCAGCGACTTACCAGATGTCTTCCGTTTCTGACATGGCATCTATGCTGATGAAACAACTATTTATTCTTGTCTTATTAGTAAGTCCGATAGATTCGATAAAATCAAATCGGCAGATGTTCTAGAAAATGACTTACAATCTATTATGATCTTAGGCAAGAAGTGGCTTCCTAATTTTAACGCTTCTAAAACGCTATCTATTAATCAACTTAAAGAACCTATTTTTACCTTCTATCAGTATGGCTGATGCTAACCTCCAAAACAGCAATTCACTGCGCCTTCTTGGTGTACTGACATGAAGTGGAATAATTATATTCAATCAATTGCTGAGTTTGCTGCTAAGAAAGCCGCTCTATGTCATTCTTTCTCGCACAATTATGAATCTATTTCGCACGTTTATAACTCTATCATTCGTCCATGCATTGAACTCTTACTATTATATCTGGTCTGGCGCTCCTGCTGTGTGTCTAGAGACTCTTGACAAAATTTAAAAAAGAATCAACAATGTTATCGGTCATGTTCGACACACCTTCTATAAATATGTTCACATTAATTGTTCTGATGAGATTTTCTCGTTGGTACCTCGACTTCACAAATTTAAGCTCATTACTGGCTGCTATGTTTCGCACTTGATGTGCTTGGTTGTTCTTCGATACTCTCCTTTACTCACTCAAATAATCCGTCGTTCCTAACCGAACTTATGTCATCTTGTGGAAGCTCTCTTACTGAACTTTTACTCTCAAAACTTGGAGAATCTCTCACATTGTAGTGGTGACGATATGCTTGTTGAGTTTGAATTACTGATCATTGGTTTTGGTGGAAAGATTTCCCTACTTGTGTTCGTTTTTAAATCGTCTATTTTTACATGATTAATTTCCACAGGTTCCCTTATAAATTGCTTAAAAGAAAACTAAAAGAATTTAATAAACTAAAATGTTATTAAACTTTTAGACGCCTTGATGACCTTTGAAGCACCCTGTATTAATAAAGTCACAGTTAGAAACTTCGGAAGCCGTCCGTTAAAGAGTAATTTCAAGCCAATCGAAAAGCGAAATATATTGAAAATCGTATTTGCCTTTTCACTGATGGCCGTGGCGATGTTTTTAACTTTTGTTTCCTTATGAATGTACTAATAATATTTGTAACACAGCGTAACTTACATTAACAACCCAACATTAACCCCGTAACAGTGGCGACCAGACTAAATGAACTGAACGCAACTAAAAACTATGAAGAATAGAACAAAGGAATCTTATGTACAATAGGTGAATATCAAAGCACCAGAATTTATGGAAACGGCAGTAAATGGCTGGATTTCCACAATAGAAGCACAATTTCATCTACGCCATATAACAGCATCAGCCACAAAATTCTTTACGGTGATATCTTTTCTAGCTGCCGAGACGGTGGCAAAAATACCCATCTCGGTGTTAGAGTCGCAAAACTACGAAGACATAAAGCGAACAATCATAAAAACGCACAAACGAAACCGGAACTCCTAGACAAATTAATGTCCACAACAAATATTACGGGACGACCTTCGGCATAACTACAAGAAATGCTATCAGTAGCAAAACGGATAGGTATCGGCGAAGACATTGCGATACACAAATCTCTCCAGGCATTACCAACAACTATTTCACCAGTCAACGCTTCGCAGAAAGCGTTTACCTCTACTCAACTTGGCAAATTGGCGGACGAACTAATACCTTTACTAATCAACGTAAATGCAAGAGCATTCGTTGCTCAAAATAATAAACAACAGTAAATAGCCAACAACAACTCTACGCTGAAAAACGTAATCAAGACAGTGTTGTGCCGATAGGTATTTAGCCATCTTACCAGGAACAACAACCCATAGTATTTAGAAGACTTCTATATTTTGCGCAGCATGCAAGGACATGTAATCCTTGGTGCGAATGGCCCAAGAAAGACGATGTGCAAATGTCACCCACTTCCCGATCACCAATCCCTACAGCAAGCGACACGGAAAACTAATTGAATGAACCAGTACTGGCCCGCTGAATTCGCCGGTGCTAGAAATTACCGGACGATTAGGAGTAACTAAACTAAAGTTTATAGGAGACACAGGAGCAAGTATTTCGATAATACCGATGTCAGTAATAAATGGGATAACATTAGATCCGACTCCTGTGTCTCTATCTACCGCAAATGGAAAACAAATAAAACGGAAATTCGAATACTCAGTTTAAGAAGATTCTTTATCTGGACATTTGTGATCCACTCTGCGGATTTGACTTCTTGAACAAATTTGACCTGACGATAGAGAGCAGTAAAGGATAATTTACGACAATTTACGACTACTGCAAAAAGGATCTAAAGCTGACAACGCCATCTCCGGTAAATCTGGTGATCAACTTCCTTCATTCATCTGAACTACCTTGGACAAATACCAGGAAATTATTTCACCACACAAAACTCCCAGTAAATACTGCGGAGTTTACCACAGAATCAAAACGGAAAGCCATACGCCGGTATTTGCGAAAGCCACGCAACTGTCGGCTGACAAACTCGAAGCGGCGAAAGTGGACTTTAAAAAACTCCAAAACAAAGGAGTGATCTCCCCTTCCAAGAGCGAATAGACAAGCCCACTACAGTTGCTGCCAAAATAAAATGGAGGATACTGCTGTTGGGGATATTATCGTGCATAAATAGCATTACGACAGGTGACAGATAGCTAATAACAAATATTAACTCCTCACAAATAAATAAGGATTTTCTAAACTTGACTTACCCTTAAATCGAGATGCACCCAGATGATGTTCCAAAAACATCGATTACTTCTCCATTTGAACTTTATCAGTACGAGCATATGCCATTTCAGCTAAAGAATTGTTAAGGGGTCTCCCCTTTTCACACAAATGGACTCACCCAAGGTATACATATACTACTACCAGTGAATACCCGAACAGTCAAGAAGTCGAGACGGAACGACAGAATAGTAGTAGAGTTCAGTAGTAGTATAGTAAGTCACACACAGAGACGGCGGCAAGCGTCACAGTTAGCGAGCACGTAGACTCAGTAAGGAGTCATACCGCGATACTTCAATATCAAGACTGTATATATATTACTGCTACTATCCCGCATTCCTGGATCTACTAACCCGTATTACCAGTTTGTATTATTATGTTAATACATTTATTTTCCTTATCCATTCCTGGCGTTTGTTATTCATTGATATCGGATTCATCCCGAAATTCACAACAAGAATGCATTAGCGACGTCCCAGCGATATATGAACAAAATCTTCAGAGATATTGAGTGTGTTTATATATATATATATATATATATATATATATATATATATATATATATATAACATTTTAATTTTCTAGTGTCGATGAAGACTCTCACAAAAAAGATATAGACAGTGTTCAAATTTTACAGGAGAAAAAATTTAAAATATAAACATCAAAATCTGTTTTCAATGTCACTTCCATAAAGTTCTTAGGCTTTCAAATTAATCCAGAGGACATTACACCTAGCACTGATACGATAAAAGAAATAGAATCTTTCCACTACCCTAAGGATGCAAAAAACCTACGCAGATTCCTGGGTATGGTTGGATTCTATAGAAAACTAATACCAAAATTTGCGGAACTAGTCTTGCCCTTGTCTGAAAGGCTGAGATTAACATCCAAATGATCATTTACATTAAATGATTCAGAAAAACGACCCTTTGATGATGTCGTAAAGAAACTTGGAAAATTTAGCATTAGCTCACCTGCAAACGAAATGTACACAATACCAGTTGGTCACAGAGAGTACCAAATATGCAGTAGATGCTGCATTACATCAGGTTATCGATGGAATCCCAATACCTATAGGATTTTTCTCAAAGAAACTACCACAAATACAAAACAAGTACTCAACCTTTTAGCAGCATATTTGTCAGTATTATGTTTTCGCCACTTTATAGAAGGTCTTCAAGTATTACTGCTGATGGACCACAAGCCAATATGCGGTGCATTTCAGTTTGAAACCTGCCAAATCAGTTAGACAACAGAGACAGCCATTCTCACGGAACTCATTTCAGATACAGCGCATGTAAATGGTAGTAAAAACATAGTCGCTGATAGTCTATCACGCCATACACTTGCTGTGCAACTAGATGTTTGCGATTTAGCAGCACTTTCAGAGGCACAAGCATCTAAAACTGAAATCTGTCCTTCCCGGATTTAAAGAGATTCAGCCTGGAAATAACCAATTTGTATTGTGTGACACATCAACATTATACCCGAGATCTTTCGTACTATGCAGGTTGCGTAGATCCGTGTTTGACAGTATACATTCGATATCACACACTGGAATTAAATCATCCATTCTGGCCAAATATAGGTAAAACCATCAAAGAACTTTGTGCAGCATGTACATCCTGTGAACAAGCGAAAGTATAAAAGCACACCAAGTTAGCAGTGGAA
Source organism: Acanthosepion esculentum (assembly GCA_964036315.1). Taxonomy (NCBI): domain Eukaryota; kingdom Metazoa; phylum Mollusca; class Cephalopoda; order Sepiida; family Sepiidae; genus Acanthosepion; species Acanthosepion esculentum. The sequence continues at coordinate 161,684,225 of OZ038475.1, read as the reverse complement.
ACATTGGAAATATCGTCAGCAAGATTCCATACTGTACACATTGATATAGTAGGGCCTCTGTCCCCAGCAAAAAGCCCGGATAATCTTTATTTCTATCCATATCGATATCTTCTAACTTGCATCGATGAAACCAGTTTAGTTGGATAGAACTCGGAGCATGCCAAACTGCTCTGGGTTTTCTCTCTTTTATGTTGTTACAGACACACAACTGTTAATACTACAGTTAATTATAGACACAACAGATGAGGAAACTGTAAGTCAACATTTCACAATAAAATTATATAAGTCAATCGTATAATTTGATCTCAGAGATTTTTCTAAAAGATCAAATAAATCACAAAAATCCTGTTTCAGATATTCAAGTCCTCATGCAGTACTTAAACGAGTATCCTAATATTTCTAATCAATACCAACAATGATGTTCATACTCAAGTTTCAGTAGACAGCTTAAAACAACTATCTAGAAATCAAATGGAAACATACAGATAAACCTAGCGAAGAAAAGCATAAAAAATAAAAATGCATAATAGTTTGCAGCCAGAAGTAACAACAGAAGAAAAGTTGTTCATCAGAGTTGATGTTTTATGCTATTGTTGTATGTTTTATTCATTTCATTTTTCATTTTCAGCATGAGAAAAGAGAAAAAACTATCCTCTATCAACTACTAATACATGTAACACGGGGTAAATTAGATTAGCAACCCAACATCTACCCCATTACACATTGGTACTTTATCTATGATCGATTCATTCTCTGAATATTTTCATTCGAAGCGAAACACAAACAAAAAATGGAAATGTAGTCAATATTCGAAGTGGGAATGGTTTGTTTACCTAGAAAATCATCATTTAGAATCCTAGTGTTTACTTGACCTCGAACACTGACCTTAACAGAAGTAAGTGAATACGTAACTATCTCCTCCACGATGTTGCCAATAATTTATGCTGCTTTTTATCAACATTTACACCAACAATCCTGTTGTCATAAGAGAACACCCATTATTCTTTTAGTTATTGCTTTTATTTTTAGAACATTTTCAGTCAACGCGTGATCACTTACTGCCATATTTTTTTTATTTCTGATCTTCTCGTTATTTTGTTTCCGACAATCATAATTGCCAAATGATATACAATTTTTTAGATTGTTCTCTGCCCGAATAAAAGAACGATGCAACTTTGCTGAAAACATTTCAGATAAAAATTCAGTTTGGAAGACTTTTCGGTTAGCGAATCTATCACTGTGTATCACCTGAAAGTACATTTATTGTTAATTTAACAGGAGGAAACAAAAACCTGAATAGAGTGTGACTTTTTTCTTGTAGGACGCCACACGCCCACCATATTAAGAAACGTATGCCAACCTTTGAAGGCGAATATTAAATATCCTTTTCCGGAGATGTGGACATCCTTAACCCAAAAGATTAAAAGCTTTTGGTATTCTTGAATCTAAATAACCGTAATGCAGTGTGAGCCAAAAAAAAAAATAAAGTTATTTTGTTTTTTTTATTTTTCCAAAAACAATTCGAATTATTTTATTCTATGAAAAGATTTCTGATCTTTTTTTATGTCACTTTGAATAACAAGACTACAAAAAAAGAAGGTTTTTATACTGATTGCCATGAGTATACAAGTGACAAAAACATATCTTCGATTGCTTTTTAAAAACTAATAGAAAAACCTGGAAAAGAAAATACAAATATCTGTAAAAATGAAAATACTAAAACTGTTTTTCTGTTGTGTTTGGAATTTTGGATATGATAAAAAGGAACTCAACAATAAATCAACAAAATCCCTGGTGCACCATCTCCCCAGGAAATCCCAAAAATAATTCTAATAAACACAGCCCATATCCTGCGAAGAGTTTTGTCCATTTAATATTTTTGTTAGTAACTCTCTTTTGTTTAAATACGAGGAAACAATAAAATATCACATCGTTCGCTTGCCCTCGTTGATGGCACTGTAATAGCAAATGGCTGAAATAATCATTTAATTCTCGTATCAGGATCACATGTTTTCTGAATCTGTGAAGACATCACCTTATTTTACAGTGAGATCATCACAGAGAAATTTGCGTTGTTAGCATCCGCTCGCACCTGAGCATCGTGTTCGTCATCCTTTATCCCTATTTCCGTTCTCTACCCCCTAGTGGCGGTGGTTGTGGCGGTGGCGATGGCGGAGATTATGAATCAAATAGAGTTTGACGAGGCCATTCGTGTGAATTTTATTTAGGTGGTCAACACTGCCCACACACTTGGCCAGAAGCGCCTACCTCGCGACTCAAAGGGAATTGAGACAGGCGAGATCTGGCAAGCCTGCAGCATCCGACAGCCATCGATACTGTACTCTTCCGCTGGTCTGACCTTTGAGTTCGTATAGATCTTTGTCTATTCCGCCATTGGGGTCTTCGAGGGTTGATCGCGTTCAGTCTGGTCCTTCATCTTCGATCTTACCACCATGAATGGCCCTACAGGATTTGGAACTCCAGACGGTTTCGCTCTTGGGATCACTGCGACAAGTAAGACTTCTACCATGACAAGGAATGACCATATATATTTTACTCTGGAAGTCAGATAGCACATAAATAATATATCAGATAAACGTAGGACGCAAACAGAAAAAATGAGCGTTATGTTTGGTAAGTGTTCAATTATTAGCTAAAAACAAGGAGCTGATCGATGATTCTGTTTTTTATATTCATATATTTTCTTGCAGAGTTCGAGAGAAAATGTTCATAAAACTTTCCAAAAGAATAAAATTACATTTTTGATTTTTGAAATTTCAAAATATTGTGCGTTGGATCTGTCAAATTCTGACTTTGGACCCCAATTAATGTATCAAATGCCAAAAATATACGGAATCTTGAATACTGAACATCTCTAATATTCTACATTTTATAGTTCTTGCAAATGATGCAGTATAGAAAATAATGCTGATTTTTTAAAAACATTTAATACATATTTTTCGATAACACTGGTTAAAAAAATAAAAATTAAAAAATATTTAAATTAAAAACAAATTTAAAAAATTTTACGCTTAAAATCCCACTAGCTAAACAAACAAAACTTTCCATCTTACCTTTTAGAGTTCTTTTGCAGAGTTTTCAGGTGAAATGAGGTGCGCAGGGTTTGTCTTGATCCCCAAAATATGCCTTGTAGGCCTCATAGATTTTATCTGGTGTTGCTACAGAGTAATCTTCGCTCTTGACTTGATAAATTCACCAAAGACATAGCAAAATGTGTCTGCCCGATGCTTATAACCTCTTGATGCAAACTGTGACGAATGCATCTTTCATTTGGATAGCTAAAAGTAAACTGAACTGTTGAGTTTACGTTCCCTCTATTTATACTGTTATCTATGTTGCCAGAACGTTCTAGAAATTCTTGAAACTTTTAGAAAGTTCTAATAAAAATTATTCTTCAGCAACTTAGCGCTGAATCTGTCTGGAATAGGTTACTTTCAAAACATCGATATCCAGGTCAGACAAGCAAAGTTAGAAGGGAATAATAATCATTTCATTTGCTTTCTAGAAAGAAACAATTACTGACCAAAGACAAAAAAATTCAAATTTTTTTACTAATGTCTGAGTACAAAACTACTAATGCCACAAGTTATGGCTTTAAGCGAAAGAACTAAGAATATTTTAACATGTTTAATCAAGGCGCATAACATATGAAAGTATACTGTAATGAACAAGTGTATTTTGTCAGTTTTCCAAACGATTAATAATAATTATTTTGTAGCGATCAGAAACTATTTATTTGCCGAAATTCTGTTAGAAATGTGATAACAGTTTTCATTATGTCAATAAATGTACTAAAACAGAAATTCCTTTCTTTTTATTTCTTTTGATTTTCAGAGGAAAACAAGAAATGTTGGAACAAAATTATTGGATGATTTATGAGATACCCCAAATAATGAGCAAAGATATTTGGCAAATTACTGAGTTCAAATATTCACAAAGTCTTTAATAGGTTCAATCCGTCAGTTGTGAAATATCGAATAACAAAGTGTATGAATAACAAGCCAGTTTCATTGACTAGTTTTTAATATATATTTATACTTATGGCTTTATCACTTTTGCTACTCATGTCGTTATATAACTAGCACTTATACTTTCGATAATTGAAAAAATATTATTTGAGATTCTATAACGTTGTTAGTCACAGACCTCCCCAGCTTATCTACGGAAATGCAGCAAGATGGAGTATTCTACCAGCTGCAAACGGAACGAAGAAAAGATTTTACTGAATGTTACATTCCATTTTCCTTAAAAAGCACATTGAAAATGCATGAATCTTAAATGTAAGTGTGTTACTTGTTCGCCTACATGTAGTCGTCATATTATGATAAATTACAATGTTTTGTAAATAGTGATAATAAAAACAGAATGATAATTTATAATAAGTCATGTTTATTTGCATATTTTTTGCTTGTAAGTTCTTGTTGTAATATAGCAAACAAATAAAATGCTAATTCGAACTTCCAGTCCCCGAGGAAGCAATACGGTAAAATTAACTTGTCAGTCCGGTAACGACATTTGGATCATTTGGATCATACGGGGAGAGCATTTAGTCAAGGTAGAATTGCCGATTTATATGTAAAAATCCCAAATTATGATGAGTATCAATTATATATCGCATGTGTAAATCTAACAATAATAAGAACATAACGAAATATGTCGTGCATTTCTTTCGATTCGAGGAAACTACAGTGAATTAAAGACAAGCAGAACTGAAAAAAAACTTAATTAATAGCGAATCAATGGTGAAGTTTGATTAAATTAAGTTTGATGAAACGAAAAGATCAGATAAATATGCAACACAAAAGAGTCAATAAAGGCATCAAAAGAAGCCAAATAGCTAAATTGGATGAAAAGAAAATTCTAGCATAAAAAATACCCAAGCTTCATGCATTCATATATTTGTAATGTTTAATTTACTATGGCACAAGAGTAAATGCAAGGACACATATACAGGAAAATTATGTTGTACAAATCTTCAAAAACTAGGAAAACTAATGCGTGTTAAAAATTATCATCCGAAATTATGGAAACGATAATCAATCACTTGCATCGAAATAAATGACTATCTTGCCCACGTAACCAATGCATATTTTGCATATGTATAAACATATATGTGCACAATAATATGTAGAATATATATATCAAAATATATACAAGTAAATTTATACGAAATGCAACTTTTATTGTTCTATTTTTCTTTCATGAATCAAAAATGTCCTCTTCACATTTTCATCTGTTATTTATATCATTATCTAAATCAGGTTTATTTCCTTCTGGTGACATTGGAATAAAAAAAACTAATTGTCCTTGTTTGTAAGTGTTTAGACGTCGTATCACATATTGTACAAATAGAATAGATGAATAGTCAAATTAATTTTTGTAGATGAGTTTAAAATAAAATAATGAACCTAACCAATTAGAAAGCATTAATGAGTTATACCTAAAAAGTTATTAATTTTTAAATATGAATATCCAGTTAGCGTTTCTTTCATATGCCATACAATTAACAAGGTAACTGACCTAACAGTAACTCACCAGGTTCAAATCAGATTGAAAATTGGGTTTTAGAGGCAAAATTATAGCGACTAGAGAGTAACGGTTAAGATTTCGAAAACTTAACCATTACTCTCTAGTTAATGTCCGTCTCTTTCAAACGGTCTCTATATATTCATAAACAACCTTCTACACACGCACGCACGCACACGCACACGAATTAAATGAATACACTAATTAATAATAGGGTGGAGTGCCTTGATTCCTTTTGTGTATTTGTATTATTATAAACGGGTGTCAATACGTGGAATCAGCAACTTGTGTGTGATATAACGGAAAAAGAAAGAGCGTGTGTATGTATGAAAGGAATCATTTCTAATTGTAGTGCTCAATGGTAAATACATTTGTAAACGATAATATATTTCTTCTCCTCTTGTAATTAGTGACGCAGTTCTAGCCTATACAAATGAAGGATTAATTTTCTTGGCAACGTATTTCTTTTGCTAGACGTTTCCGTAACAGACACATAAAAAATGCAATTCGATAGCCGGCTGAAAATAGTCATAACCAGAGGTAGCAATTGGATGTGCAGCTAGAGCTATTCTCATTATTGTAGGTTTATTTTCAAATAAATCTGACTTCCGTAGAGTAGTATATCTCGGCTGAAAAGTTGGTTACACCCATTTAGATTAATATTTTATATTTCCAGTTTAAGGAATTCACTACGTTTGTTATTTTAATCACGTTTCCTATTTCTGATCTTCTCTACGTCTTTATCATTAAATATTTCATTTTTGAATATAACTGATCGACTGCTTGGTTCAATTAGTGCCTAGAGAGATTATCGCCATTTAGCTTTCGGGTGTCACAGGGAAGAATGGCTTTCCTTCTTGTAATACGCCGGCTTAGAATGGTTGTTATCTTTCTCATTTGTAAAGCAGTCCTGAGAATCAAAATTACATGCAGAATTATGCTTAGATTTTTGCAAAGAAATGATTTAATGACAGTAAAAATATCCCAAGAAGAAAAAGTTCGTTTGATCAACACTCTTTAAAAATGTGTAACATTTTCATGTCTTAAAGAAGCCATAGCATAGTTTTTCGAGATTGATTTAACTCACAAAATTTCGGATAATTATCTGTAACTAAACACTGTATCCTTTAGGAATACAAAATATGTTCACATGGGGATTTGTGTAACGGCATTGTGGTTTGAAAAGTGTGAATATTAAATTGAACTGACAAAGTCTTTCTCTTTAATATTTTATTCTATTTTTCCAATTTTTGAATAAGTTGTTGCCCATCCAGATAAGAATTGTGGATAAAGTGTCTAAAGTTCTCGTTTTTTTCTCTCTATTTGCTTAAGGTATATTTAAATTAATTTGAATTCCAGCGTTCCAAAAATGCCAGGATGTAACCAACAAAATTTTATCGACCATACTAACAGCATCCATTTCTTTATACTGTCTGAGACAGTCGAAAGTAATTAAACAAAAACATGTACAATATATAATTCAAAATTTGAAGAAAAATGAAAGATACCATGTCATCTGAATTTTTGGGTATATATATATATATATATATATATATATATATATATATATATATATATATATATATATACCGAATGAGTAAATATTGGTAGGTATACGGGTGAGCGATCGCGTATACATACATATAAATATTCTACAGTGTAAGAAAAAGTATACAATGTTAAATATCAGAGCTATTTAATATATATATATATATATATATATATATATATATATATATATATATATATATATATATATATATAAATATAAAAATGAACATTGGAGTCAACACTCAGAGGCGATAGGCTGTTTCATGCTAGACGCAATCGTCAGGCAGAGAATGTTGTATATATATATATATATATATATATATATATATATATATATATATATATATATATATATATATACACGTTAAGATATATACAGATATATACATAATACCTTACATTAATTGCGCAACTCAGAGTGTCATGCCGAAACAAGTGATGGAATTATTATTTTTATTTTTATTTTGGGTTGACACCGTTTTATTTAATTTCTGGTTCTTGCGAGATACTTTATAGTTGGAGTGGAATATTAATGTTGTTAAAATATTTAAATAAATTGTAATTTAATTTTTAATTTGCATTTAGGCCCAGATTAACATTTAACTTGAACTATTCCATAAAAAACATTGTTTCTGACAAAAGATCTTATAAATTGAACCTTTTAGAGAAGATCGGGGGCGTCATAAAAATAATGAGATGGAAACTATTCTTCTTTAAACGAGAGAACGCGCGGATCCTACAACCTAAAGGATGCTGAGCTTTATGAACTTAAGTGCCCCCACCCCCCAAAAAAATATTACAATGCGCCAAACAGCTATTAGACTTCAAGGAAGATCTATTCTCAGTAATAGACAAAATTAAATTCTCCAATACTACCAACGATCTACAACAAAAAATTCAAAGGACGTTTTAATGATTAAAAATCAGATAAAATAATTATCAAAGTAGACAAGTCGTATAACCATTACCAATTCGATGTGGATAAGGACCACAAAACGTTAATAAGTTTCATAAAACGGCATCCAACAGTTGGAAAAATAAACAATGAAGCCAAAAAATAGCCACTGAATAAATAATCGATGAAAGGGTTTACAAATTGCACAAACTACAAGCATTCATCGCAGTTAAAGACTCCAGAGAAAATTTCCTAAACAAACTACAATACAGATTACTCAATCCAACTAAAAATAATATCAGTAAAATTTGTAAAAGTATCCTTGAAAGAGCATGCAAATACTCGAATGATGCACTAATAATTAACTAGTGGCATAAAACAATAGAAGCCATATAGTGATTTACTAATATAAAAAGCAAGAAAGAACGTAAGTTCATCCAGTTCGATATTTGTGACTTTTATCCGTCCATCCCCGAGAATCTACTAATTTCTTCCTTCAACTTAGCAAAAAATTGCTGTCCTATTAGCGACCGCGAAAACAAAAACATAAAGTAGGCGTAAAAACCTATATTATTCCATAATGGTTATCTGTGGACCAAAAGAAATAACATAGAATTTAACATTGCTATGGAAGAATATGAGACATGCGAAATTTTTGGAATCTTGTTATTGTGGCGACTAAGATTTATTTTTGACATTAAAAACGCCAAACTTTATAGAGATGACAGTGTAATTCTCCTCCATAAAACAAGTTCAAGAAATATAGACCGAATGAGAAAGGGACTGATAAAATTTTTCAGAGATCACGAGCTAAATATTACCACAACTACCAATGCTAAAGTGATCAACTTTTTCGATGTGACATTGGATTTGAATACCATATACTAAAGATCTATAACACCACATATACCTTAGTAAATAATCCAACCATCATTGTAATATTCTAGATAATTTACATAAATCAGTCCAAGTAAGATTATCTGCTAACTCCAGCAATAATACAAATATATAAAAGCTTTAGAACCAAGTAACTATAAAATAAATTTAGAGTATTATGAGGTTTAATAAATTATATGATTTAATCCACATTCTAATCGTAATGTTCAAACGAATATTGGAACAATTTTCCTAAATTTAATTCATAAGAACTTCAATCGCTCGTCAATACTAAAAGATTTTTGACAAAACTAAGGTTAAAATCAGCTTAAAATCTGCGTTAATAACATCGATAAATCAATATTCCAACGTAACAATATTATATTAAAAAGATAAATGTCCAATAAAGAAAATGAAGTTTTTTTTTTTAAATAAATGCAACTGCCGAAAAAATATCTGCCCTTTAAAAGGTCAATTTATGATTGATAATATCGTATACCAAACTACCATACATTCCAGTAACGATGTGAAATTTTATTTGGGTTCTATTGTAAATATTTGGAAATTACATTTCTACCATCATCAAATGACTTTAGGCAATGTAAAACATATAAATAGCACTACTCTCTCCAAAAATTCTGGCAATTAAAGAATGATGGTAATATACCCATTATTACGTGGAATATTGTAACAAAAGCTAAATCTTACAATGTGAAAAACGGTAGATGTAATTTAGACCTTGTTGAAAAATTAGTTATCTTAAAACACTTAAATAACCCTACCTTATTGAACAAGAGAAACGAACTGGTGATTACATGTAGGCATAAAAATAAATATCTGCTGAACTACATTGATCTAGGTTAATTTCTGATGTAAATTATGACATTTCACTTTTAGTTGTTTTTTAATTTTAATGTTTTTTTTGTTTTTTTAACCCTGTAATTTCCATTTATGCTTAATATAAAATTAATATCCACAACTTTAAATAAGAATTAATTTTAAAAATAATAATCGTATAATATATGTACTGCACCAGCATTGCGTTAGCCAGATAGTTGTATCAATATTTAAATTACGTAACGGTCAGTCTATACTCAGCACCTGAAGATGATTGAGTTGTGCATGAAACCGAGTTGTACTACCGGTCAGGGATATATATATATATATATATATATATATATATATATATATACTGAGAGAAAATAGCATTCCAAACACCCGTAGAGCGCTATCAACTTATGTTAGGGAATAGATTTTGTAATGAAGGTTTCTAAATCTTCAATCAGATACTCGTATATCAGCGTTCCACCTGTATGTGATCCTTAGACAGTAAGACTAGCTGCAAACGCCTCACAGTAGTGAAAGTGTGCAAGCTGGTGTTGCGCTAGGGAGACGGACACGTGTTACTTTTATTAAATCGGAGCCGTTTGAATGGGTCGGATTATAGGTTTTCGAGATGTTAGATGAACATTTCGAAAAATTACTGGGCATGTTGAATGTGATATGTCGATAGTAAATATGTAATATGTATAGGACATGATAAGATAACACATAACTCGACCCGTTTAAATTTATATTACTGCCTTTTTGGGTGTTGAGTTAAATCAAGCCTGACATTCACAATTTAACTTGTGGTAATTTTAGCATTTAACGCGTAACACATTGTGCACTTGTATAGGTGATCCTATTTTGATAAGCATTTGTGCAAACGTGCAATTGACCATTATAAACAAATAATTAGTGCTGGTTGTTCGGACAAGAGTTGACTAAGAAAGATCTTTGGCAATTGTAAACCCACAATATCCGATCGTGAGGAAGGGATAATAATAGAGGCAGGTGGGGAATGTCCTTGGAAACCTTGGTTTTGGACATTGTATATTAGGTACCTCCATTTTCGATATCTAATGTTTAAAATGAATTAAAAAAAATGAAAAAGCATTCTTGAAGATTTCATTTTAGCTTTAATTGAAATCTAAATGATTAAATTTATTATTTCCAGTAAGTAAAATATTCTGGTGTATTTCAGATAAAAGTTATATAGATTGAAATGTCAAATATTTGCTCATTTTTTAAAACTTTTTTTAGAACGGCCATTTTCTTAATTTTAAGAAATTTGTAAACAAAACAAAATTATCGGTTTTAAAAATGTTCCAAAAATAAAATTTATATTTCTGACACGTTGAGTAAAATTAGAAAATTTAAAGTTAAATTAATCTGATTTTAAATAAATATTACTTACTTATAGCATAAAAAAGTAATATACAAGCATTTCTTAACGATGGGTCTTGATTTTTCTTTTATCCTTATTGACGTATCGATAAGTTCCGAGGTGATGACAGCTCTTATGGATGACCAGAATTGACATAAATTTACGAAATCTAAGTGAACGCTTTTTTTTGTTTTAGCTTTTACCTAGTAATTTTTAAATATTAACATATTTTCAGCAACTGTTTAATATTTTATTGACTTTTAGTTACGTTTCAAGATACTTTATGAAATTTGCGTTTCGTCTCTAGGTTCTTTACAAACTTAATCAAAAAATTATTATTTGAGGCATGACCCAAACTAAACTAATTACACAAAATAAAAATATTTAGTGAAATAGTAATTAAAAAAAAGTTAAACTTACTTTGAAATTTTGAAGGGATGATTTGCAAAGACGTTAATGATGAAAAAGAACTGAATAAGGAAAATGAAAGAATTGCAGTGCGCCAGACGAAACTTAAATCACGTGACATTTTAAGGATTATGTCATGTGTGGTTTACCATAGATAGAAATTGGGAATGTTATATAACGTAAATTTTTTTCTTAAAAATTCTTTTAAAAATATACTAGCTCAAACGACTATTATGAACTTTTCAATTTTTGATTCGTAAATTTACTTTTCACTTAATGATATCACCGAATTGCCGCCTTAAAAGCAAGAATTTTAAACGATTTTTAAATATTATAACTTATCTAATTAAAATTAAAAAAATGAAAACAATTCTTGTAAAAATTAATCATTCATCGAAAAGAATTTAAGACAGTATTGTTCTTAATAAATTTTATTTATCAAAGCAATTAAAACTTTTCTAATTAAATAATGTAAAAGTTTTATTGAATTTTTATTTTACCGTTCATAGCAGATTTTCGATGAAAGGGCCAACTGTTTTACAAAAATAAAAGATGATTTATTTTCTCCAAGGAGTCCTGTTTTTAATTAATAATAAAAATTCCCGTTCTAAAAATTCATGAAATTAAGTAAGAGGGTGGTAACATATGAAAAGTTTTCCTAAAAAATTCCAAAATAATTTTATGTATTTCTGAATACGACCGGAAAGTTTCATTAAAATCCCACAATTATTTAATTTTTGCAAGAATTTCCAAAATAATATGTGTTTCATCGGAAAAAGCTAAAAAACCTAACCTTTATCTTTGGTACGGCCGCTGACGTAAACAAAACAAGATTTTTAACGTGCTAGAAATGATTAAAAAAATAATTAAAAATACTTTTGTCTTTAATAACATAAACATTTTAATAACAAAACTTTGTTTTTATTGAGTTTGGGACCTTTTTTCATCATACTATGCTGTTTTTCCGCAAAAAAAGTGGAGGTATCTATACATAGTCAAGCATTCTGGGGTTTTATGTCCTTCCTCTAAAACAAAACAACTCTCTTTAGGTACAATACAGATTTCCCTGTATGGAATGGGATCTAAAAAAGGTGGCCTAAAAATTTCATATTCGAAAATATTCCTGTTATTAGGTGCAAATGACTTGACACCCACACACTGCACCCAAAATAAGAAAGAAAACAAAACTAAATGAATATAAATGTTCGTTGTATTGTGGAATGTAATAAACTTGCAAAATAATGAACGAGGAGCATAATCTTGATAACCCTGAACGAGGAACAGCAATATTTGCTAGAGTATATTCTATCTGAAATTTGATTTTGTAGGAGGTTTCTGTTAGATTGATTCAGGTGTAGGCTTTGCTATTCGGAGTGACCTTGCAAAACAGACTGGAATATCTATCAGTACGGGTTAATATGAGGTTCACGTTTTTCGTTTACTATTAAGAAGGAACATGCATTCAGCCCTTCTGAATTATTATGAACCCACATTGGGACTCATCTGCAGAGATTCCAGAGATCAAGAACAACTGCGAAAAACCAAATTTGATGATTGTAACTTATGGCGGTTTTCAACGCTTGCATAGGTAGTGGCCATCTCTGATCAAAAGTACTAAGCAAAGCAATTGGGCTTATGCTGTTGTCTCTGTATAGTTCTTCAGCAAACAAATCATTTTAAAACCACCTATAAGTTTTTTAGATCATTATCGTATGATTATTTTATCGTTTGTTGACGTGAAAGACAGGAGATTTGCTAACGATCGAAGTGTGTTGATCAAACTACAAATCGGGTTTCATGTCATTCGTAACAATCGCAGTAAAACTCTTCGAAATATTGATGTCAGGAAATTGTTGGGCAAAAACTCAAAACCTTAAAACAGAAACAACGTATATCTAATATTATTTTGAATCCAATGATCTTCATGTTTTATCACTCCTACAAAGCTTGCACAAATGTCATAAGATCGGAGTGTTTGACAAAACTGGTGTTTCTAATCCTGGTTTTCTGGATAGGCAAGAACTACAATTTTCTTTGACTCGTTATACTAATTATTTGGCCATTCGCAACAATTAGATACATTTAGTAAATATCATAGACTGACGTAAATTCATAAATAAAGATCCTTAGGCAAACATTGCTCCAATAAATAAATTTTCTTTTCAAAATTTAATTTCAGAATTCTTCTGCAACCAGAAATGTCAAGAGAATGAAAAGAGAGAGTCCACAACTGCGGGGAAGTAGATTGAAAACGATAGAGAAAGAGAAAGAGAGGCAGTGGGAATGGATAAAATAGAGAACGGGAGAAGCCAAAAGAAGGAAAGTGGGTATAGGAAGAAATAGAGAGAATCCATTTTGTAACGTACTTTGCTAATTTAACGGATAGACAATTTTTTTATATTCCTTAGTCAAGCAAACTCCATTAATATTTGTCTTGTACAGGTTTTAATCATTTTTTTACTTATTTCATCGAATTTATATTTCCTTGTTACTTTAAAGTAAGGTCATATAAGTTATAAGTTTTTATGAAGATAAAACGTATTAGAACTATTCATATTGAGAACTCCTAAATTGTAGCTACAGTTTCACGTTTAAATTCAACTGCTTAAAAACTGCTGGAGAAAAATAAATTATTTATATTTGCTTTTGTTAAAAACAAAATACAAGGAAAAAGGAGGATTTTTGTCCAATTATGAAATTATAACGTTCGCCTTTTCTCGCTTAAAATGTTTGTTTTTCCTGTTAGAAATCCTAAAGTATTTTTGTTTTAGTTTTATCACCGTATTTATTCTTTTCTTTTTGTATTTCATTTGCAATAAATTTGCTTTAATCAAGTTTCAACTAAAATGCAATAATTCTCCTTTGTTGCATATCCTCTCTCTCACTCATTCTGTCTCCATCTTTTTCTCTTTCTCGTATTTTTCAGCTGTTGAATAAAAATCAAAAATATGTTTAGTGAATTTCCTTTAAAGTTATATTCTATTTCAAAGCGGAAATATGATTTACCTTTTAACTGTATGTAAGTAGTCATTCGTATCTTGAATTTGGGATCATGTGTGTCTGTATGTGAGTCGGTGTACAAAGATAAAAAAGTTGCTTTCGGAAGGAAAAATCAGTCTTCCGAAACCAAATGCGATCAATCTTCAACATCTATTTGGGCTTTCTGGAGAACCACATGTGCATAAATACCAACGATGACCGACTAATTTTAACATTTTCTTTGGTTTCGTTGGTTATGAACAAGAAACATTAGTAGCCTCGAGCTGCATCCGGCCATGAGTTGCGAGACGAGAAACCATTCTCTCCACTTACTTCATTAATTGAGACAATTTCCGCTAAGGACATTGTTTACCTCCCACCGCCGACCACTAATTTAGCAAATTGATTTGCATTTTAATGCAAACATACAACTAATGTTACCGGTGCTATTCCTAGTAGTAGAGCATATTCCTTTACATTCGCCGTAAATACTCATTAATTATCGCAACTAGTATCTGTTATACACACAGAATCTCTCTCTCTCTCCCCCCACACACACATACACACACACACACACTCACGCACGCACACACACACACATATATATATGTGTGTGTATGCGTGTGTGTATGTGTATGTGTGTGGTAAAATATATTTTAATGGTCTGCTATATTTATGGGTTAAATATCACGGCAAGAACGTATGTAAATATAAAAGTGATCATTAAAGTCAACACCCAGCGTGGTGACGATGGCCTGACGATTGCGTTTAAGCATGAAACAGACTGTCAGCGCTACATATGTGTGTGTGTGTGTCTGTGTGTGTTTCGTTGAATATGACAGACAAAAAATATTTGATTAAAGTATGTCATATTCAACAAAACATGTTTAAAAGAATGTTTGTTGCCTGAATTTAGATTAATATATATATATATATATATATATATATATATATATATATATCAGAAAAATACAACTGTCCACAAAAACGTTCTATCCGTGAGTAATTCCCATTTCTCTGTTTTCTTCCTTGCTCCATTGATGAAGGACACAGGCGTGTCCGAAAATTCCGGACTTAAAACCTTTTCCGTGCTTCATTTCTGTCATATGGTTAATATTTAATAAATGCCTTTCATACTGATGATATTGGTACCCTTTCGTTTCTTGTTTTATTAACTAACCTATCTATTTTGCATACTATAAGAAACACAATATATATATATGTATATACAAGTATAGGATTGGTGTATACGGAATAAATTCCAATAACCAACAATTACTATTCTTAAAAGAGTGCTCAATACAGAGTAGAGCAGATATAATTGTTTATTTAAAAATTATAACATAAATATGTTATAAAATCACTACAAAAATAGCCATTTTGTTTCTACACCTCTGGTGTCTCATCAAGTGATGATGTTGAATGTAGAATAAATGGTTTTAAAAGTTTCAAATTAATTAACGGTCCCTCGCACGGGAAAAACGCTGTTACATAAGCTGGAATGACCAATCAAAATACAAGTATACGCGAATTCAAAAAACTTGACAACGAAGTAAGGGTATAATAGCTATTAAATGCTCTAAAGTTGGGGTTATACTAAAATAGAATTTATTCTAACCAATAAGTATTAAGTTATAAGATAAAATTTGAAATTAGAATTAAAAATAAAAAAAATACCAATTTTAAAATCTAAATTTAATTTCTATTAAGTTTAAAATTATAAAATTACTGAGGAGAAAAGAAAAACTACATATGTTATTCAATTTATTTTGTTTTCATTGAAATTACGTTAGCATAGACGTTAAGATCAAACTGTCTAGGTCAATGTATGTAGATGTGTGTACATATATTTATCGGTGTCTATGTGTATAGAAACCGTATGCACATTTAATTGTGTATGTATGTGTGTATTCCTTTTCTTTCTTTTTTTTGTAAAGGGGCGTGGAGATGTTTCCTGTCTCGTCACCTTTTTGTGTGTGTATATATCTAAATATGTCTGGGTGCTCATGTATTATAATCTGAGTGTGTATGTATTGTCTTACGCAAAATATCAGCACCCCACTCCTACACTTGGAATAAAAATGTATCCATGTTGTCATGAAGTTAAGACAAGTCGATCTTAACTTCTTATGTAACAGCGTTTACCCCGTGCGAGGGATCGTTAATTAATTTGAAACTTTTAAAACCATTTATTCTACATTCAACATCATGACTTCATAAGACACCGGAGGTGTTGAAACAAAATGGTTATTTTTGTAGTGATTTTATAATATATTTATGTTACAATTTTTAAATAAATAATTATATATATATATATATATATATATATATATATATATATATATATAATTTCTCCTGTGATATACCCTAGAAATGGATCCTGTAGAGCAGAGACATTATGAAAAATGAGATTCCATTAGCAAAACTCCGATTAATTATGAATATTATTTGGAAAGCTTATGTCTTCAACTTTGCAGACCCTGAGAAAACTCAAAACCAATACATCGACGCCACTATTCACAAACATCGCCTTCGAAGAACAGACCCTGTACACTAAATGAACAGCAATGGACTTCGACATCAAATCCTTCATAGTGAACTCAACACTGATCAAAAACGACGCAACTGCCCTTATGCGCTGCTATAAAGATCAACTAAAAGATTATGGATAGGGCCAATGTCTAGCTGCAGAACTAGGAGGAACTAGCAATAGTACAAATTTGGAGTGAAAATATAGCCGACAATATATATATATATATATATATGTGTGTGTGTGTGTGTGTGTGTGTGTGTGTGTGTGTGTGTAAATGGACTCTCCTGTCGGTTTTGACGTATGAGGATCTGACAGCTTAGTTGATTCAGTTGTGAATTTTTTTACGATAATCTTAAGTGGCACTTAAGACCCGCTAGTGATTTACAAAGGAGGCCACATATGGAGCAAGTGTGAGGATTGTGAGATAGATCACTGTTAGATTGGCTGACCTTTTAGATCTTGCTCTCGCTTCTTGAAGATGATTCAGACAAGCAGATTGAAAACTGCTGATTCCACTAAAACACGTTTATCTCCATTCTACCCGCTCCAAGGCTAAGCGCTCACGGGTGTTATGTAGTATATTGACTGCTGACAAGTTGCTTTTCAGCTTGTCTTTGTATCTTAGCCATGGGCGTCCTACATTCCTGTATCCCTGATGTAACTGGCTGTACATTAGGATCTTGAGTATCCTGTCATCAAACATTCTCAAGAGATGACCAGTCCACCGTAACTGAGACTGTATGAGAAAAGTCTCGATTCCTCCAATATTACACCTGTTAAACAGGTCTACGTTAGATGTCTTATCTTGAAGGTTAACTCCACAGATTGCACGCAGACAGCTTTTATGGAAAACATCTAGCTGGCGTATATGGTACCTGTATGGAGTCCACGACTCTGAGCCATACAAAAGGATGGCAAGTACAACAGCTCTGTAAACCCGAATTTTCGTATCCAGTCGAATACCCCGCTCATTCCACAATATAGGCACTGTTAGCTATCCAGAATGACGAGTTTAAATTAAGCAGTGAGAACTTAACAAAAAGAAAAGAAAAAGAAACTTGCAAGCCATTTCTTTATCATATCTCTTTAGTACCAGAAATAGACACATCAAAATTGGAACAAAATGTATTTCTCAAATTTTGCTTGGCTTAAAAGAAAGACGTGTAGGATAAATGGTATAAATGTGTGTATTAAAAAGTTATATAAACATATATGGATAGAATAAATATGTACATATCTTGACAGACACATACAAAAGTTAAAATACATGTACACGCACATAGATACACCTGGACATATTTTGTCTATTTTTATTTTTATTTTAATCCTCTCAAATTCACGGATCAGTTGCACATTATAATTACGAACACGTATGAACGCGCTCTGTTACAGTCAATTTAAAAATTAACTGTTAAGGATATTATGATATCTAAGAGAGGTGATTTAATTTATATTATTGTAATTTAAAAAAAATTACAATTCCAGTATTTTAAAACATTGCTGGTATAGGAATTTTAAAAAATTATTATTATACTCATAATTAACCTTATTTAGTGTCGGTGTCATTTTCTTATATAGAGGACCTCAAACCTTGAAGTTTATGTTTGTTTATTGTCATGGTGGAGTATACTTGTATTGTCAATTAATATTTCTCTAAATCGTAAATGAGGATATGAGTGCTCTTTTGAATGTTGTGCAATAGAACTTGAATCCGACATATTATAACGAGCGTGTTTCATGTGCATTTACAATAAATAAAAAAATAAATAAATAATCACGACTGTCAAGTGCATTAATTTTTTGTCTTAGCAATTCACCCCTGAAGATGACCTTGGATGAGATTGAAAGTACTTTGGAAAATAAAAGAAAGGAAAAAATCTACGGTGGGTTTTTAATGAATTTAATAACATTAAAAAATTGATCCGTGAATTTTTAAGGATTAAAAAAATAGACATAATATGTCCAGATTATTCAATTAAACATGCTTGAATGAAGATATGCCCCCTATATATATATATATATATATATATATATATATATATATATATATATATATATATATATATATATTTTGAACGATAAATTATTAAAAAAATTAATTAAAATCTTCAGACATACTGGGTTGTAGATTAATATTCTTATGCTATTATTATTATTATTTCATTTAGATTCCTCGACTAGTTTCGGCCAACATGGCCATCATCGGGAGAAAAAATGTTTCTGCTTGCTGGTAGCAGTAAACTACAGAAAATATATATATATATATATATATATATATATATATGGTGCATCAAAAATACTTATACAAACTTTGGGGGCGGCTTTCTCATACAAAAACAAGGACAAAAGTCCATATAAACATATGTCCGTAAATAATTCGTTTTTGGGCTATTATGTTTAAAGAAAATATACTGTAGATGGCGCTGTTTTGCCATGTAGACTAGGTTATATTTGGCATTCGTGTACATTTGTGCCTAGTCTGTCTTCAACGTTTAACGTGTGTAGTAGTGAGTTAACTGAGAGGTTTTCCGTTTAACAATGGCAGAATATTCATAAACTGAGCAGGTAAATATGATTTTAACATACGGCTATGCAAATGGTAATGGACGCGAAGCTGCACGGTTGTATCAGATTTCGTTTCCAAACCGGAGGCAATCGAGTCATCGAACCATTGCTGCTGTTTATTGTCGCGTTACTGAGATAGGATCCGTGGCACCACAAACTATGGATCGAGGAAGACCGAAATCTGCTCGTTCCTCTAACTACGAAAAACACATTCTACGGGCTGTTGGAGATTATCCAAGTATCAGCACATGTCAAGTAACCTTAGCATGTCGTGCATATCATTTTTTATCTATTTATGAAGAATGAAAATATTTCAGTTAATAAAAAAAGGAATCGGTGTTAATGTTATGGGAACTTACCTATAACAATAATGGACTCTTCCTGACTCTATAAATACTGCGCCTCTCTGAGAGAGAGGGGAATGAGTCGAGACGCAATCTCTGAATGTGCGCGACTTCTGTCGAACTCTCTGCTTTGGTAATGAGGAACCCGGACGAGGCTTTGCCGAAGGGCAAAGTTTCGTCCGGGATGGTAGACAAGGCCTGAACCCGTTTATACGGATTCTTAAGGGAGTATTTTTGGCCGAGCTTACGGGCTCAGAGAAACCCACGTTAAACTCGGCCTTGTGCCACATACTTTCCTCGTGGGGGGACTGTTAAATATCAGAACGAGTCGAGACCTAACGAGTCAAGACAATATTAGTTCACTCTAAACCAGACTGACAGTTAATACTAACACCTTCAACTTCTTGTATTATATTTCTGTTGTAATATATCTTTGTTATTTTCTACTCTTGTGTTCGTGTTGTTCTTCCTTGGTTCTACCTTGGATCATAACCGTGGTGCGAGGATATTGGACCATAAAAGTTAACCTCAGAAAAAAGTGATATTTGTTTGCTTCCTGTAACAGTATTTTGAAAAAAATTCGCACGATTCCATCTTTGGTATATTTGCGATCTTTGAAAGCCCAGAACGTTTTGCAATCTTCCGCCAGTTAAAGGCATTTTTCAAAAGATTTAAGTAATAGACTTTCGAGAATAACTGTAAAAATCATTTGAAACATGAAAAGAATATCTGAAAAGGTTGAAACAGACTGTATGGTACACAACTGCTCAATAGCAGATTGAAGATCAATCCAATTTTGTTATAAGAAAAGAGCAACGATACTTTCAAATCCCTCAGGAAAAGGTTATTTCTGATTTGGGAGAATGCTTTTAGATATATATATTCTTTATATTTGGATTATGACACTATGAATAGTCTCTCAAAATCGACAGTAAAGCAAAGACAGATTTTGAAAGAATTAATTTAATCGCCTCACATCATTAAATCAGAGAAACATGAGCATGCAGATAAAAAGACAGAGATACATGAAGTTGAAAATAATGCATTTTTGTGACAAAACTGAAAACACTCAAAATGCAAAAGAGCATCATTCAACATAAATATAGACTTTATTTAGTTTTGAAATAACATCTCTCTGTCTTTCTCTCGCTCTCTCTCTCTCATATATATATATATATATATATATATATATATATATATATATATATATATATATATATATATATATATATGTATATATATATATATATATATATATGTGTGTGTGTGTGTGTGTGTGCATCTATATATATATGTTTGTATGTGCGTGTGGATATATATATATATATATATATATATATATATATATATATATATATATATATGCAAATGAAGAAATTAGTACATGCATGTATATCAATATATGCACATATACAATTTTATTTCTTTTTGTTTCGTTGGAAATATACACAGGAACTTTTAATTACTCCGTGTCCCCCCCCCACCGTGCTGTAACATCTCCAACATCGTAAAAGATGGTGAAGGGAGATTAATTTGGTAACTATTGAGCTAACGCCCTTTGTGTAAACAAAATTGAACCAGGAATGTTTCTATGGAGACGCATGCCAGCATAATCAGACGAGGGGTTCCATTCGCATTAACTTTGAACTGTTATACGCTGCTAGGTGTTTTGGGTGAGTGAAAAAAACAAATAGGGGAACAAACTGAGGATAGCAAATGAAATAGAGATTAAAAGGCGAAGTAGAGGTTTTCTTCTGTGTAAGTTAATATTAACTTATGTTTAGTGTAGAGTTCGCTTAAGCAACGTGTTGACGAGGTTGAGAAGCAACTATTGTAATCAGCGTGATAACCTATGACTCGTACACGGGGAAAGAATAATGGAAGAAAAGGGGCTTGAATTAAGATAGGGAAGGAAAAAAGAAAGAGGAACTGCAAATGTTTTGAGTTGAGAAAAAGATGGGGTGTATACAGTTTATAAGATAAAGAAAAGTGAAAGAAGTTTATGAGAAAGGAGATGGAAGAGAAGAAAATAATGCTTAAGACCGGCTTATGGACGCTTCAGCTGCTAAATTCTAAAGAGCATCATTAAATTGTGTTATTCATGATTAATCCAGCTTAATTTATTATTCAATTAATGACTGTAAAGAAACACAAACAGAAGAAAAGGATCAAAGAGAATTTTATAGAAGAATTATTTGTAGGAAAACTATTTTTAAAATGGCGAATAATGACGGTTTATTTTAAAGAAAACTAAAACAAATTCTTGTACTCTGTTTGCAAAACCTAATTCAGAAGCTGATCCTAATTGATATAAAATAATAATTTTCGTATTTTCTCCTTTTAGCTTTTGTTTTCTTTGTTTTTTTCCTTAATGTTTACGTTTAAATTATCTTACAAA
The DNA here is from genome assembly GCA_964036315.1 of Acanthosepion esculentum. Classification (NCBI taxonomy): domain Eukaryota; kingdom Metazoa; phylum Mollusca; class Cephalopoda; order Sepiida; family Sepiidae; genus Acanthosepion; species Acanthosepion esculentum. The sequence continues at coordinate 161,661,920 of OZ038475.1, read as the reverse complement.
TCTGTCACTCAAATATTTGTGGCGAAAAAAATAATTTTGAAAGTATTGGAAATTCTAGATTTCTTTTATTTCTTAAGGTATAAACCATAAAGTATCTACAAGCATAAGGGATAGATTGTTTTTTCTTATACTATCCATAATAATTAAAAAAAAAATGGACACCTCTTTGGAACACGTAGAAAGCCAAGAGCATTTTGGGAAAGAGAAAATTTTGCAAACATTCACAGGATGGCGGTGAATGTTTATGGAAAGGCTGAACTTAATGTAAACAAAATAAGGTGATTGGGCAGTAAAGCTTATGTCAATTCTAGAAAGAAATTGATGCCAAATGTGTTTTGGGCCCATAAGGGAATCATAATGTTAGAGTTTGTGTCAAATGGCAATATTATCAATTTTGACTCCTAGGTGAACAGATTATTAACATTCCGAGAAAGACCTCACAGCAGTTGGAACCTTTCATTTCATTTATTTATTTCAGTTTTCGAAATTTACTTAAAAACTCGAAAACTGAAATAAACAAATAAATGAATAAATAAATAAAATAAATAAACAAAATGACAATAAAATAAGTAAAATAAATTAACCCAAACAAATTACCAAATCACACCCGTTAGAATAGACGAAATAGAATAAATAAATAAAAAATAAAAAAACAAAATCAATGAATCCAAATAAATAAAGTAAATAATAAATAAATTAACAAACTAATATGACCAAAATATTAGTTAGACTATGAAAATCAAAACAAAATCGGACGAAAAACATAGCTATAACTGTTATATAACGATTAAAAAATACTACATTACTTAAAAATCGAAAATAGAAAAGAGTAAATAAAAATATACAGTATAATAAATAAATAATAAAAAACAAGTAAAATAAATTAATCTAAATTAATCAAAACAAATAAACAAACAAACCGATCCCGGTAAATTAAGCGTTAGAAAAAAACAATTAAAGATAATCAATCCAAATAAATAAATTGAAGTAATAAACAAATTGAAAACTGCTCCCGACAAAACAATAGTTAGAATAAACTACAGCAATAAACCCCAAAATTGAATAACCAGCTTTAATTATCATCGCAAATCAAAACAAAACTATTAAATAAAGAAATTATAAAGAAATCTTTACTACGTTAATAAAACACCGATTAAAATTAAAATAAATAAATAAAAATATATCAGATAAGAAATAAAAATTAATAATAAGAATAAAAATAAATAAAAACCAGCAAAATAATTTAACCCAAATAAATAAACAAATAAACGACTTCCGGCAAAATAACCGCCGAAATAGACTACCCACAATGCACCACTGACCCGTATATATAAATAGCCAAGAAAAAAACAGCACTCGTGGCCTGAAGATTGCGTCTAACATGAAACAGCCTGTCGCCTCTAAGTGTTGACTTCAATATTCACACACACACACATATATATATATATATATATATATATATATATATATATATATATATATATATATATATATATATATATATAATAGAATATTTCTCCCTCCTATTCATTTTAACTCTGACACTCGATGTCTTCTTACTTTCTTTTTTTTCTTTACTGTTTCTATTCTACACGTAACCTCTATTTTTTATTTTGTTTCTTTGAAAAGTCATCGCTTCGTTTCTTCCCTACAGTTTCATCATTAATTGCTTCCTTCCACAATATACCCCGCCGCTTCCCAAAGGTTCCATACAATTTCGTCATCCCATTATTCCCCTTTCGCTACCTACTCTAGTTTTATCTAATCACAGTTCACTTATCATAACGGCATCAGGGAAACCATATGTTGCGGTTATTTTCAAAGGAAAGATGTTTTTTGACAAATCGGAGTTGGGGGAGGGGAGGAAGAAGAAATGGGAAAACGAAAGAGAAAGAATAAATATGAGAAGCAAAAGAAAGAGGTCAAATTCTTTCGACACAACCAGGTGTCCATTTTTGAAAATAACCATTTATTCAATCGATTATAGATTTTCAGTTAAACAACCTTCGCAAAGTAACATGATTATATGACTTTAATGTGCCTGATGTAAGCAAATCTAAATTTACATACCTGCGTCGGCTGACGGGCTCACTCGCATTTAGATACAGAGTAAAGTTCCAATAGTATAGAACATATATTCACTTTTACGCATGTGTATATACATACCAACACCACAATTTGTTCCATGGTGGTGTGGGTCTTAGGGGTTAATATGAACATTTGATTAACCCAGACCAAGAAGATTAATAAAGGATGATAATGACGAGGAAACATATGGGTAAATTTAACAAAACAAGATAAGAAATCTATTCACGAATTTACACATTTGAAGAATTGTCAATAGATTGTTTTAGGAAAATAAATCAGAATTCTTAAATCTGTAATTTTAATGTATCGTCATGAAGAGGAAATCTTCATGCAGCAGATTAAATAACCTGACATAAAATAATATTAAAACATCTTTAAGACAAAGGTAAGAGTGTTCGTTGCTCACCGAAGAGATACAGGTGTCCATAAAGGTCGTGTGCACTTAAAAAATTTATAACTTTATTTGTATTTTCGATAGAACTAATTTGTAAAAAGGATTAGAAAGAAGTAAATGTATATTTTTTAAGGTTTTATTGAAATTTTATTTAAGTTTCCATATGCCGCCATCATTAGCAATACAAAGGTAATACGATTTTGCTGTTCACGGAAAACATTTGCCAACTGATTTACAGTAATGTCTGAAATAACATTAGTTATTTTAGCTATACTTAAAACTAGCTACATTAAATTTTATAACATTTTTTACAGATTATTTCTATCGCAAATACAAATAAAGTTATAATTTTTTTAAAGTGCACACGAACTTTATGAACACCCTGTATATAGTTTGCATACGTTCAAAGGTAGACGTAGAGATAGTTTGAAATACTTAGCTTTCTTGGATTGTTGAGAGAAAATTCTTTGTAGTGCCACGTGCTGGTTAGACGCCGATAATATAAATTACAAATAATTTTACACAGGCGAGAACTTTAACGCTGGTCGCGAGGAACTGAAATAAAATCTTTCACATGACTACAGACACTCTCATTAATTTAATTTTAACATCTAATTAATTCATTTCCTTCTTCTAGATTCACCGGTCAATTTCTGAGAAAGCAAGGTTTCCAGTGGTGAAAAGAATATTTCACATAGGCTAGCGAATCCCTTTCCTTTTTCTTCCCCAGTCCTCCGAATTTGAAGGGAGTGGATGAAGGGGGGTATTATTATTTCGGACTCACTACACTGCTACTTCTGTCACATAATATCTGTGACATTTGTGTATGCATTTTCGTGCATTACATGTAACAATACATATAAGGCAGGTGTAGTATTAGTTTATACACTTTTCGTTTTTTAAAATAAACCGAAAGGGAAAATGATTTAAATGATTTTACTTAATTCGACTTTATCTCAAATGCATTCCTTGTACCTGTAACCCGATTAATTGATAGAGCTAGTCCTTCAAAACATTAGAACACAATGCTTATGGCATCATCCAAAATTTTGACGTGTTTTTCTCTTTAATCATAGTTTAACTGAATTATTCATACTGCTAATAGTAATTCGTTATGAGAGAAAATATTGTTAAAGAAACAACGATATTTGTGCTTACCATTTGCTTGGAATTTTATATCGGATTCACATTTATATGAAAGCCGTAACAGGTTTCTGAATTTGTTGTTTTTGTTTTCAGGATAAAAGTACGACAGAACCTGCATGCAAACGGCTATATCACATGATATATGGAATTCCGAAAGAAGCGATATCATTATATCTCAATGATTTTAAGCGAGAAGATTCAATTGTTTGAGAAACCCACAAGTAGTTTAACGATGTATTATTTAATTTCACAAAACTGATGTTTTCGTAATCGTAGGTTCCAAAAATTTTTCAAAAAATGCAAATATAAGAAATTTATAAATATGTAGTTATATTATTTTGGCATCGTTAATTTTATAAGTATATGACAATATTTTTCTAAAGTTTTAGGGTAGTCGACAAAAGTCTATTAGGATGGGTTACTTAGTAAATATTAAACACAGCACAACTGTAATTATCCGAAAGAGTAACTTGTTAAACATTGTAGTACGGCAAGACGACGAAAATCAACTGTTGAATAAATGATTTAGCAAGAAATTAGTAATCTTCGCTACAACGTATTCGATTAAGTACAACGTCAAATATTTTACCCGTTTTCTTTCTTTTAAAATGACGCTGGAGTATAAATGACACCAAAATCTTAAACACTAAAAGAATTTCAACTCTAGCACGATATTTAGCAAATTTGTGGTTGCAAGTAATGTTCGATTTTCCCTTAGTGAAACACTATTGTGGCCTTGTAACAGACTCGGAAATTATTACATAATCAAACTGTGTTGTGGTGGAATTGTTCACATATTTCTTACTGTTATTAGTAGTCCATTGTCAAGCCCAAGTATAAAATTAGTTTCACATCCTGATTATCAAAGCATGTCGACTTTCCTGACTTGAAGATTGACAAGAATATTACTCTGCATTTCTCCTATTTGACATTGTGATATAGTGAGCTTATCAAATATCTTTATTTGTGATATGTTTACAAGATTACTTCCGATTCAGATGCGAATAATTTGAGGCCAGCTGATAATATGCAACAAAGTTAATGTTTAAAATATTGAATCCCTGACTCCGTTTGAAAGAAATAATAGCAACATAGCCTCTTTGATATTCCGAATGAGAGGTGCATTTATGTGTGACTATTTGCCTAGAAAATATATAATATTAACAATCCAAAATAATGAAGAAAACTAAATGATAGTCTAAGAAATGTTCGATTTTTTAGGCTCACTAAAATTAATTTGAATGCAGGTGTGATTTTATTCAATGTTCCTCTTCGTTGGGTGGTCCCATTCTTGCATTATCTACCGGGGTCTCAGTTTTCATGTCACATACTACAGATATACTCTTGATACTGCTGCACTAAAAAAATATAGAACATTTACCATCTCAAAGATAGAACGCCCCATTTTTACTGGTACTTATACATATACCGAAATTAAATGGTATTAAATCCTATTGGCGAAAACATGGTTACACCGTCTACACTGTCACATTTATTTATTACGCTACACATACGGCCCTCTGACTGAGTCCATTTCAAGTAGAGGAGGATGAAACCATCCAATGAACTATTGTCTATTTTTAGAGGAAGGACACTTCATAAACAAAACAGACACTTCTTTTCAGTGACTGTAGTCGACACATGAGCCAAAGTAAAATCAAGATTTCAAATCTTAATTTTCAAGGTAGTTAGGCTCTTCCCAATTACTACATTAATACAAAACAATCTTTATAAAGATAAGTTTCTGGAGAAGTTATATCAATTGAAATTTCATCCGAAACTTCACCTTCAAGAATTCACCTTAAAGAAATGACTAAAAAAATCCAATGAGACTTTTCGATCAGTGAAAACTATGAAAAAGCAATGTGTTGAAACCATCGCAGATAACGCAGTCAAATGTGCTGCAATGTAGAATACATTGCAACGAAAAAAGCAAAGGACGAAGGGAAAAACTTTACAAATTAACTTCAAGATTTTTTTAGCAAATAAAATTCTCTTTTCTTTTCAATATACTAATACCACATTTTTTTTAAATATCACACTATGCCGGGCCAAGGAGAATTTGAGGAACTTACGGCGGTGATGACACTTCTCGAAGAAAAGTAGAAAGATCTAATTATTTAGACTTCTTATTGGTGGAATATATTTTCAATAAAATGCTTTATGGTGTCCTATATAAAGATAAGACTTATTGAAAACTTAGGCAAATCAAAGTTTTTGCTGATGCAAGTCCAATGCTTGAGGACATATTGAAAATACACTTATATCAAATACTGATCAAAATGTTTTCTCGCAATATGATTGAAATAGCGTTAAGTGACAACTGAAATAAGCTTCCATTCACAATTTTTATGTCGAAAACTATGGCTAAAAATTATATTTTTCTATACTTTTCTGACTCACACATACACATATACGTATGGGCACATATACACACACATAGGCGCACACACATTTTCTTAGTTGTGTGATTGATAGGAACGTCATTTATACTAAAATGAAAAAAAGCTCTTTTACTTGCATTTTGAAAAGTTGAATAACATTTTTTTCAAAGCTATAATCACGTTTTGGGCGCTCAAGTAAAGATGTTTTGTCTAATTTCATAAGATAAGGTGCCTTCTTGGAAATATTTTCAGATGTTTCTTATTGGTTAAAGTAACATTTTGATGGTTTTGAAGCGCAAGTTGCGGTTCCCACAATCTGATACACGTGAAAAATGATTTGCTTTGCATTTTTCCGAGCTGATAAGTACGTGTACCTATTATTATTATTATTATTATTATTATTATTATTATTATTATTATTATTATTATTATTATTATTATTATTATTATTATTTCCTTTGATTTCTGATGTGTACGCATTTATTTCCGGGTCCCGCCCAGGGACTTAAGGTTAGAAATGGCATCATGATATTTTTCACTGGAAAAAAATTACATAGACAAAGCCCTTCGTAAGGTGTAAGTTGTACTTGTGAGAAGAAGTTTTTGTATTTCTTTAAGGCATGGGCTTCTAGGGATTCTTTCAATTAGTCTACTGAAATCTTTTCCAACCAATCCGAGCCAGAAATTGGGCACTTTGTCATTTCCTGGGGATTTCCATTTTTGGGATTTCGTTAGAGCTTGTCTAACATTATCCGTGGTTATATTTTCCCACTCTCGCAGCATTCATTCTTCTTCACGTTGGATCCATTCTACATTTGGGTTATATTCCTTTGGGCTGCTCCAAATATTCTCCCAAAATGTCTGCATATTGTCAATAGATGGTGGCTTTTCGACATGTATAGGTGCTTTTCCAATTTCCCTGTAAAATTTTTTAAGGTCCGTTTGGAATATTTTATTTTGGCGATAGAACCTGCACCGTTTTTCGTATCGTCTTGTTCTCTTTGCCTTTAACTGAAGTTTCTATTTTAGCATTTCATTGATTGATGTAATTTCAGTTAGGGATTTAATTTTATATTTCCGCTTGATCTTCTTGCATTTGCGTGTGGAGACATTTGGGTTTCTAGTGAGATCATCTACTATAGAGAGCTCACATCTGATTTCCTTTATTTCTCGCATCATTTTTGCCTTTCAAGCTGTCTCTATATCTGCTATTTTTTTCATTGTCTTGACCCCAAGCTTCCCAGTAGCTGCTAAAGCTGTTGCTTATGTGATGATGTTAACTTCTGTGATATTTATTGGTGATTTATCCGCTAACAGTGTTTCCAGAGCAGCGTTGTATATTTGTACAATGTGCTTATTGGACTTCATCATATGAATTTAGAGGAGCTGTCTGACAATTGTGTGAGGGTTACTCTGCTGAGTACTTGAATGACGTGGTTTTTCGCTTCGATGTTTTCAGCGATGTGTTTCTCAAGGAAATCCAACTTAATGTAGGTGGAGTCACCTTCAGTGACATCGTCTGGATAACAGCAGGATTGTGTCACAGGTAGATTCTTCGATTTTATTTCGGCTGTGGGGGGGTTATTATTTCATTTGTTTTTGTTTTTACCTCACCCTCTGTCATATTACTTATTTCTACTTTCATCTATTTACGGTTGAATTGATGGGTTATAGCATTCTGTCTTATATCTAATTTTATCTTATCTATTTCTGCATTTAAGAGTCTTTTGTTTCGCACAATGTCACTGCGGACATTGGCAAGCATGTTTGTGTTGATGTTAGGTCTTATATCCATTCCTACCATATTTCTCCATATTTGGTATGTCGGATTGGTGGTGTTCTTTGCTGGATTTTCGAGTGCAGTGAAGAATGATGTCATGACTTGTTGATACTCTTCGCGAGACGATTTCGTTTGTTTTCTTTTTATTATTTGATTTGACATTGTGACACTTGGTCCAAGGTTGAAAATAGTCCGGGTTTGGTGACCTAGTGTCTCTTCGTTTTTGGAAGAATTTGTTCCAGTGGCAGATTTTTCGACACCAGACTGGTTCCTCCCTGGTGTACGCGGTCCTTGTTGACCCGGGTGATGACCGATCCGGTATGAAGTTTTATTCGTATTCATTGAGATTCGTAGGAATTTGCATTTTAACCTTGACCGCCAAGGAGGGATTATGATCAAGGACGAAACTCAAAGAAGACCTGAGAGCTCGTCCAAACAATTACATTGGTACGGACAGGGAATAATTAAACAAATCCACAGTTAAAGAGTTCGTAATAGAGTATTGTAATAAGTGAGGTAGCATATGCGTATAGACATGGCACTGACTATACTAAGTTTTAACTTAGTAAAAATCGGAGTTGTCATTACCAGGTGGAATATCAGTCTTTATTAATGAGGGATATTGCACTAAAAAAAGGGAAAAGGGTGCAGTCAATATGATCCCTACCCATGCGAATATACACACATGTACATACGTACATATTCACCTACATGCATATATACACGCACTTACAGGCATACATTATGCCGAGGATGGAAGAAAGATGGGCGAAAGGTTCCACTTGAGGTGTGGGATAGGAAAGAGAAATTAAATTAAAGGTAATGAAAAAAAATAAAAAAATAAAATAAATAACTAAAAAAAATGAAAATAAATAAATTGAAAATGAAATAAGTTCAAAGTTAAATAAAGTCAAAGAGACTTCGAGTGAAATCAAAGAAAAATGAAAATTTCAGTTTAAAAATGGTATTTTTATTATTATTATTATTATTATTATTATTATTATTATTATTATTATTATTATTATTATTCAGTCAAAGGAAACATTCCCAAACCCTTTCTCGTATATGAATGAATTAAAGATCTAAATGTATAAGCTGAATACGCAATTTAAGCACTCTTATTGTTTAGGTAAAATATTGGAAACTGAATTTGAGAATTAAAATATGAGATGTTAGAGATGCAGAAAGGAAAAGAGAAACTAACATCAGAAATTCAATTGGTCAACAGCTAATTTATAAGACTTTGAATGTAATAGGGTTTTGCAAATATTCTTCAGTGAGATTCGATTAAGACTAACAAAATCTAAGAAAAGGGAAGAACGAAAAAGATTTTGAAAATCACAGCAAGTTTTATAAAGGACAAAAAATTCATAAGTAAGGTGCATAACGATAAACTCTGAAGCTGTTTTAAATTTGCACAAATGAATAACAACATTGAATGAATCAAATAATTAGTGACTGGGTACAAATCTATACATAACAAATATAATGTTGATATACAATGTAAAGGGAAAAGTGGGACGAAGAAGATTTATTAGCAAGGAAGATTATCTCAGCAGTCAGAGGATTAGCACAGGGTAAAGTGAGACTAACTGAAACAAATCTGACGAATGAGCAAAATATATATTGGAACACAGATGTGATAAAAACTACTTAATGGAAGATTTAAAAGTTAAACCAAAGTTAATTACAAGCAAGATTACTTGAACATGGTTGCACCGGGGAATCTTGAAAATAGAAACAGAATATCTAGAACAAATGTATTTTGATTAAGTCTACCAACTCCAAAGTAAACAACAAACAACAAAAGAGAAATAAGGAATACAAAAATAGATATGAATGGACAAGAATTAATGATCTATTGGGAACTGTGCAAACAACTTAAATCTTTGTAGAAAAATGGAAAGATCATTGTGTTTGAAATAAGAAAAATTTAAAGTACATGCGAATTTAAAATTCAGTCAGGTTTTCCTATTCACACAAGATGTTTTCATAAATTAAGAAAAGAATATCTACCAGAAATTAAATGTTGCTAATTAAGCAGACACTGGATGGAAACTAAAAGTCGGGATTAGGATAAAAATCTGGAACTTACCAGGGAAATGAAAAATTGTGGGAAAAAGGTGACAGCTTTAGCAATCATTTTACCATAATCTGAAACCACTTCAGAGAACAATGAAAACTATTGGAAGTATTAAAACCATGCCGATGACGCATTACAAAAATCACTCAGAATCCCGAAGATTCTGTTAGTGTACTGAAACAAATTGCTGTTATTCGATCGCCAATTGGAAACTCCTGATAGAACTGATGGAAAAACTCAGCTACTACAGAAACATAGATTAATTATATGTGAATCTGACAGAAAAAATCTTTGAAATTTATTAGAGCACGAATGAAAGAAGATAAATGTTCTATCCCGAAACAGCCACAAAGCAAACAAAAGAACAAATATTGGCTCAGAGAACCTGAACACAAGAAGTCAAAAATAAGTAAAAACAACAAATCCATCGAAAACTGATGAGAGATACAAAAGGAATTGCATATGAAATATGTTTGTGTCTGATTTTTTTTCTGACGAGCTGTTTTATTTTATCTCGATCAGATTAATTTCCTAGTCGTTGTTGTATCACATTTCATCGTGTACCTTCCGGTATTCTTCAGGTCGTATTTTGACATTCCAGAATACCACATATCCCTGAATGAGGCTATATTCCACGTAGTCGAGACATTGTTATAAAATAAAACAACAAGGATGAGAAAACAAGATCGAACTAGCCTATGAATAGGTACTGAAAAGTTCTTGAAACCCAATTTCCCAAATCTCTGTTTCAATGAACCAACATCAGAACGCTGATTTTGAAAAGTAGATCGTGTTAAGTAAATTTCTGCAGCGCATCCTATATGCTAAGAAAGACAATCTTAATATATTTAGCTAAATTGTTGGCTACTTGTTTCTTTCTTGAAAAAAAGAACGTTGGTGCCATAAAGTTAAACCGATTCGGAGTAGCGGTCATTCGTCTTTCATCAAAATACTAAAGAGCAAGACATTAACTTTTACAGTATGAAATTGCTGATTCACCAAAAGTAAAATAAAAACAAAATTATAGAAAATTATTTATTCGGACAAAAGTTTTTATCCTCTCTTAGCAGCAAGTTGTCAGATTGTTTTTCGTTTAAAAAAATGATAAACTTTCTGGAAGTTTATTAAAGTTGAATTCTGATTGAAAAAGTTAGAAATACGCGAAAAACTATTAAACCAAAGAAGAAAAGTGGGGTGAATAAGAAGGATACAATAAAATCTTCATCGTCAACTGATTAAATATTATTCATCTGATTTGTGCAACCTGAATTCAGGTCTTATTATGTATCGAAATTATATCATTTCTACTCACAAATTTGGTTTATTTATTTAGTATTTGTTGTGGTAGGATCCACCTAATCTGCATAGGTGACTACCAACTATATAAATAATGGTTGGTACCGGAAGACGAAGGAGGAGGAATCACAAGATCCAACTAGAGACTCTGATCGACTGCGACTAGTCAACACATTCTCCAGGAACGTCTTCCCAGAATATACAGAAATACTATATGTACTTATTGTGTACACTTTCTTGTTATAATACATTCTTGTTCTAAGTACATTTTGTGTTGCATTATTATTCCATGCATTAGGCGAGATTCAACAATGAGTCAAGACCCAACAGTATTCAATTGCCATGCATCCGATTTTTTCTATAAATCTATATTTAATAACTTTTTGACCACTTTGAAAGAAGCTACGATTTATAAAACACTTTATTTCGCCATATGTTCACCATCGCCTTCCAGGAATATTTCGGCATCTCATCCGCATACAGGCATGTTAGATATCCCCTAATTATTATCAAAATATGTTTTCCATTAAAAGTGATGATGTGATGTAAAACAGATCTATTGATTCAAATTTTACCAGTAATTCTTGAATAACTTTAAATAGTCATAATAAACTGTTGTTCGCTGTACGTTATTTTGACCAACTGTATTTAAATCATTATCATCCATTGGTGATCAGAAACGATCTCTATTTTATTTTACAAATTGTAATCAGCGCTTACAAATTTTTATATCTTAATTTTTACTCCTCGTTTATTGATAACATTGCTCCCAAATAGGAAATTTATATTCATCGCAGCTTCAGTTCCGTTTGGGATCAGCTTGAACTCAGAGAAGTAGGAATAAATAATCAGCAAAACTATTAAAAAATAGAATAATAATTAAAAATATATTTAAAAAATATAAAGATTAAAACAATATCCATAATTTCAAAGTGTGTAAAACGGTCACCAAAGACCAAAGCAAGAATAAAATAACGAACAACAAAATGAAATCTGAAGAGAATCAAAAGAAAAACGGAATGAAAATTGAAAACGGATTTGTTTTAAAATTTATACAGCGCTTGTTATGAATTTATTGAAATCTTTTTTCCATTTGATTCAGTCTATATTGAATGATCCCTCACTAATTGTAACTCACATTCTGTACATTTTATTGATACATATATGTATATATATGCATGTATGTATGTATGTATGTATGTATGTATGTGTGTGTGTGTGTGTTATGGATTTTCTATTGATATGACTGACAGTTTTGTGAAAGCTCTATTTGACTTTTGAAAAAAGCACATTACTTGAAGAAAAATTCAAACATCTGCATCTTTTGCTCCTCTTTCACTGCTTCTTCTAAAGACATGAATAACGTGACTGTTGCTGATTTTGCAAGTTGACAATGCTTACTCGAAACCAGGTATTTCCACTTTCAGGTTTGAATGAAGGAATATTTTGAATTCTTCCGCTAGTCCAACCAGTTCAGTCGTTGGCAAAAATTGACAGATTTTCTTTTCTTCAGTTTTCGTCAGAGACACAATTTACAGTGCAGTTCAAGTTCTACTCATATTAGAATATGACGAGATAGCACAAATGCACTGAAGATTTTACAAGAATAGCACATCATATAGGATGTTATCTGATTTAAACCAAAGGTTGTTACCACTTTCAGTTTGTGCTAATCAGCACAAAAAGTGCTGTTCTTTGAGCAAAACTTTAGCTTTTTTTAAGAAACTTCTAATCACATGAAAAACATAGCAAATTCTTTCAAACATTTTCACTTTAAAACTTTATGAGATCGGGATCCTTTCTCACAGTCTCCCTAAATTATTTTTAGGGAACTCGAGGCGTTCCGGAAACTGTGAGTTGAGCATTGTCAGTCCACATGTTTTTTACTTGAGTCGTATATTGGATAGCGATGTAAATAATCCCACTGCTGCCATATTTAATATGTTTAACAGAAGAGCTATATTCTCATGGCTGCAACAGTTACAAGAAAAAGTTACACACAAAATGGTGCATAGGGAACGAAGATTTAGTATGAATATTCATATAAAATGCAAAAGACAAATTTAAAAATTATGGCGATGACCTCATCAAAACAAATTAAAAATCATCTTTACTCTTTAAAACGAATTAAGTAACGAACAGAAGTAGTTGATTTTAGCGTTTTAACTTAACTGAAACGAAAAATATATTGAAAGAGAATGTGAAAATGTTTTTTCTTTGGCTCAAAAGTGCACCAGCTATCTAATCATCAGCCTAAGTGAATGATTTCTGTAAAGGGGATAACGATTTTCATTGCTAATGTCTGAGCAGGTAAAATAGTCATGTGAGAATGATTTTACTAAGTGTACACGCACTCAATATATTCTTATGATCGAGACATGTCAGTGATGAGACATTTAGTTTAGTACAGAATGAATTAGAGTTGTACCTTTCCCCAAGATTATTAGTGCAAAATGAATATAACCAGCTTCAGTGATAATCACCAAGATTAAGCGATAATAATGAATATTTTATCGACTGAGTACATAAAACTGACTTGTCATGGAAGAGTTTGCAAATACATTTATAAGGAGAACGTCTGTTGTGTAGAGATCGTTCGCAAATTAGTCTCATAGAGAACTGCTGGTGTCGTAAGTTTCATCTTCTCAGAATGCATTATGCCAAGAAAATGTGCATGTGTGTGTGTGTCAACGGAATAACGCAAAGGAAAAAAATCATTAGTTTCTACAATCTACGCGAATACAAGCAGCTATTGTTGTTTTTCCAGTGCGTCTCGGAAACAAGTGGATCTTGATTATAATAACAAACCTTTTAAAAAGCGTTGTTCTCTATTAAACTTGTATTTTCTTACCCTTACGAATATGAAAGTTTTATAACAATTTATGTGTCTGTAAACGTAAATTCTTATAATATTCTAGTCATTGTAATTATATTTATTGAGGACAGTGGATTTTCAGTTGGGACGAAGAAAATTACTCCAGATCATTGTACTCTACTGATACAATACAAAAGGTAAGGGCCAAAATATGCAATAGTAGATGTTTATAGGCAGAACGATATACTCTTGATTTAAAAAGCAGTCTTCGCCTTGGGTAAGATGGTCGTAATGCATGTTTTTACTGCAGTAACGAAGACAAGCTCAAACCCACCATTGTACTTCTCAAATATTTCTCAAGTACTCGTAATAATTCTATATTATTAAGTGTATCAAACATCTTAAAGTAGAAGTTATTCCTCCGATATTTTTGGGCAAAACAACTACAAAGGCTGATAAAATATTGTTGTGGTAGGATCCACCTAATTTGCATAGCGGCGTACCGACGATATAAATATGGTTGGTACCGGAAGACAGGGAGGCAAATCAAGAGATCCAACTAGAGACTCTGCCCGACTGCGACTTAGTCAACACATTCTCCAGGAACGGTCTTCCCAGAAATATACAAAAGACTATATGTAAATATTGTGTACACTTTCTTGTGTCAATACATTTTATTCTAACTACATTTTGTGTTTGCATTATTATTCCATGCATTAGTCAAGTTTCAACAAATATCATGTTAAAGCCTTCTTGTATCTAACAAATGTGAAACGATTGGCGATGGCAATCATAGCCGAAAAGTTGCTAACAACAAGTGACACTTATAATCTGTTTTGCTTTTTTGTTTCCCTACTTTTTACATGACAAATTTCATGATTTTCCAAAAATAGCATTTTGCTTGGTGATGGTGAATGGGATCGCAGAACATTTCAACATCTCCGTGATCAAGTTTCAAGAAAACAGTATTTTCACACAATAGAATGATTTCTCGTGTTTCTCATTGCTAAAAAGATGTGTCATTCGCTCCCACCCTTCCTGCTCGACATGATTTCAGCTGCTCTACATACGGTAGCAATCTAGAACGATGAAAGACTCAACATTTTTTTGTTTTCAACTTCATCCGCTAAATGATAGAGTGAGATCTAAATGTAAACAAAATAATTTTGTTTACTTAAGTCAGCCAGTGGAATTTATGAAAACAAGGATGATACTTAAATTGAGATCAAAGGATAATTTAATTTTTTGCCATAAAAGATAAATTTATTTATAGATATTCAGTAACAGAAAAACACATTTTTATTAATCTTTTTGAGTACTTCAGACTTGCAATTCTGCAAAATATCAACTTCAAATGTATTAAACCGAATCGAAGACTGAAAATACTATTTCGTATAAAAATCCATTTTACAAAACTTCAGGACAACATTTCAGAATTTGAATTTGCAGACAAAATCTATCTGAGGTTTTGTGACGATTGGAATTACCTAAGAAATGTTTGGAAAAAAGTATTTGGTCTTTAAGAAAATAATGTTTGCTTCAAGATGAAAAAATCAGCTCCCTAAATATAGTTTAATAAGAACAAAAAATTATCAATATTTGCATTTGAATGTATTTTGATAATTTAAACAATTTATCAGACTTTTTTTTAAAAACCAAACAATACCAGAATTTCATTCTGTTTTGGTCATATTTGCTTTTTTCGTTTTATTTTTCTTTGTAACTGCACTAACTTTGACTAAATATTTACCTTTAATAAAACAATTACGTTTCATTTTTACCACATAAGAAAACAAGAAATATTTAACACTTAATAAAATGAATTTTGCGCCATCAGAAATTTCCATAAGGAAGACTATTCGAACAAAACTACGAAAGTGGTGAGAAAGAGATAAGTTATGTTATACTGAAGGTATACACTAAGAATACAATTTCTGATAACAATGAAATTCTTTACAAATTTTAGGGTTATGGCACATTTTCCAAAGAAAACCTTAATCTAAATCAGGTGCTTAATTACAAAATCGATAGCTTGCGTTTTATGCGTGTAGAAATAGGTATTCTACGTCGTGGCGTGCAAAAATTCTACTTGTTCTTAATTTCTACGAAATTTCGTAAATCCGTTTAATAATTCGTAAGGAATCAACTGACGTGAAATAAAGAAACGTGCTTACATCCTCAAATTACAAAATAAGCGCGATTTCTGCTTTAGCCCGAGTGTTAAAGAACCCCCGCTCCGAAGCATCCTTAGATGTCCAATTCTGTGATCTTGTGTTATCATAAGATAAACTTACTAGGGGCGTATTTGTATGCGTTAGTGTGGGATAATGGTGAGCAAGTATACGATTATTATTCTAGCGAGTTCGATGCCCCTATTTGTGTCCTTGTGCCATAGAAAGACATATTTAGTAAATATTGATAACAACACAAACATAGACATAGGAAAATTTCATAAACAATCATTAATCATGGGGGACAATAACTCTACTGCTTTCTTCCAACACTTCCCTATTACGAAAAATACAAATCTAAAATTTCACAGGTAAATATTCCTAATGTATATTTCAGATTGCAAAATGAACACTAAGGTTTATATAGCATAGGTAAAGTGATTTCCTTCTCAAATCGGTTTCAGTGAATATTTATCAAGAAGAATCTTCTGACTTTTCTGATTCCATTTCATAATCGTATCAGAGTGAGGAAATGGCAAATATTCAGGCGCTTCACCACGGAAACAATTTATTAATGGAACAGACACTTTGTGTTAGTTCAAATTGCTTTGATCCTTGGAAAATCTTTGTGGCCTTCGGATTAATGTACAGCTTAAAACTGATTCTATCCAAGAGCATATTTTTTTGTGTAAAAAGAAACTAATCTCGATCTTTTACCTCAAATACTACACACTACCAACATCTGACATTTATTCTAGTCGTTTTTTATTTCTTTTTAGGCAAATGAAAATTGATATTTCTAATTAACTGTAAATATCCCAGGAGTAGAATGAAAGAACTAAGCAATCGCTGCAACTCTCACTGGTACGAATAGTATTTACTTTCTTTTTCCTTTTAAAACATCTTACGGTTTGGTATTTAGGGCATCATCTTGACATTGAAGTTTTCTGACTGTTTGGTTTGAGGAATTATAAACGAAAAGTAAGAACGAAGCAAAAATAAACAGCCACACAGCATGAAACAAAGTAGATTTATAAATATGGCCTCTGTTCTTTTGCTTCTTAAGTGCATCTTCTCCTTCGTCTACGTATCTTTCCCAATTTTCATTGCTTATCAATGTTTTTTATCTAAATATTATATAAATATTGATTAGTTTTATATACAGAAAAACAATAATGAAAGCACAAATATTTATATTTAACCGTTATATTTTTAACGAAGGCACAATTATCTATTATCTTTCTTTTGTTCCTCTGTATTTCCCAAAAAACGATGTTAACGTATCGCAACTTTTACGCTTTGTCATGTCTATATGCATTTAAATCTATGTTCATTGTCTCTTCATATTTAACCAATAAGCCTGTGTTTCCATCTCTCTCTCTCTCTCTCTCTCTATATATATATATATATATATATATATATATATATATATATATATATATATTCTGTAAACTTTCTAACTCCTACCTTTGCCTCTCACACCCTCTTTTCCTTGTCTTCTTCTCCCTCACCTTTCACAATTCTTTCCTACTTAATATTACTATGTAGGTTACTCTGGCAAGAATAATAATTGATTATTGCTGGGAAGTCATCGGGATCGAAGAGAAAAGCATAATGGTCATACATACAAATATTTAGAATAATAGTACAGATTATTATTATTATTACTATTATTATTATTATAATTATTATAATTATTATTATTGCATGAAGTGTTCACACACGTAAAATAACTGGTGACTTTCACGGATAATTAAGTGACAGCAAGTCTTCTCACTATCCCAGAATTATTCCCATTATCTTATCTTTTTTTAAAAGAATGTCTGGCTGTTTACAAATATTACCCTAATTAAATCCAGCAAATTTTATGTTTCATTTTTCCTAAAACAGATTCTGCTCTGTACATCTACCACTAATCTCTTCAGTAAAATACAATCGCTGGTACAATTATGACTTGATTAAATTCTTCACCCAGTTTTTTTGTTGTTTTTGTATTATTTCTGTATAAATTTTCACTTTCGATGATTATCTGGTTCAGTGTTTCATCGTATATTTCCACATATTTTTTCTATCTTGGCCTTTACACTGACGTTCCAAAAGTGATAGCTTAGCGAGAATTAATGATAATGTTAGTTGGCCCAACTGTACCATGAATTTATGGAAATGCCCGATATATCAGTTAAGTTCTTACATTTGTGAGTCAGGGTAAACACTAGCTAGGCTGCTGATGGCAAGGCAACGGATTATCGGAGTTCGGACGGGCCATAATAGTCAGACGGATAAGATATTCCATTTCTAAAATTGTGGGGAAGTTATTCGATCTACGGTGTCATGTGTATATCGGGAATACCTGATGGAAGGCAACGTGAACAGCACGAGGGCAGATCACGGGTCCTTAATAATCATGACGAAAGCCGTCTGGCTAGATGAATTTCTAGTAAGAGACAAGTGACATTGGATCATATCACATCCACATTCAGTGCAGGAAGTAATATAAACATTCTGGAGTAGGTCAGTTCAGAATTATTGAGTTTCCATGGGTTATGTGAATAGAAGATAGTGAATAGGGTATCATTATTAACACCACCAACTAACACGGCTTTTCCTCTGGCTCATGACATCATTGGACCTTGAACAATTGACAAAATGTGGTGTTGTCCGATGAGTCACGGTTACATTTGTTTCGGTCTAATGGTCGGGTACAGAAGTAGGGTAGACCATATGAGACTATGTATCCTGATCGTTAAAAGGACATTATTCAGGCCGCTGGTGGTTTGATAATAGTGCGGAGTGTTTTTAGTGTGTTATGAGTTAGCTTCACCTAAATATGACACTAACCGCTAACCGCAACGTCGTACTGCTTCGTGAGCATTTGTATAGTTTCATGAACTTCATGTTCTATAAAAACAATGGGTTGTTTCAACGGGATAATGCACCATATATGTCCCCTCGTTCACCCGACATGATCATTTATAGGGCGTGATGGAGAGGTCTATTTGCAAGCAATAATATGCACTTGTTCTTGATGATGATGATGATGATGATGATGATGATGATGATGATGATGATACAAATTAGCTTTACTCTTCTTGCAGAGATTGGGTAATCTGTTTGAATCTGTCTTAAATATTTTTATTATTTTATTCTCAATGACAGATTCAGTTTTGTGCATATACCAATGTATAGTCAAATGCCAGTCATTTACGAAATTCCTAGTGAATTTCCCCACTCTGTCAAAACTATTTTTGCATTCTTTCTGCACCAATTATTTTAAAATTTGTTGATATTTTACATCAGTCATATATAGTCAATTTCATTGAAAGTCATGACAATAAGTTTCCCCATTCAGAAATTACGTTTATTCGCTGTCTGGCTGATTTAATAATGTGGTCTTTTGGATAGTTTCTATTCTACCACTTATTTCCAGTTCTAATCTCTTTGAAATTCTCCCAAATGAACCGATAATAATAAACATGGAGGTCACTTTTATGTTCCAAAATGTCTTCTATTCACTCTTAAAGTGAGGCTGAGTTCCTGTCTTTTTTTTTTTTTTTTTTGCTTTCATTTTTTGCTCTGTGATTTGCTGTAGAGCAATATTCATTATGTGACAAATTTAATTTTGTTGACAATAGCTGGATCTGGTATTCTGGTCTAAACTGGAACATCCATTTGAATTTCAAATTTCTATAGAATTTTCTCCTTTTTATTCGCTCAAATTGATTCTGGTTTGTGTGTATCTCAATGGTTTGCATGGAGAAATCGCAAACGTTTGGTCAGTTTCAAGTGGACCCACTTTTGCTGTTTGGTTCAAACCTTTATCCTGAGATCTATTTTATATAAACCTCTTTAACCCAGACCTGAGTAAAAAAAAAAAAAAAAAAAATTGATAAAGCTTTTCAAAGTATTTGAGAGGAGTTCATAAGCACAATCTTTTGTATTGCAGGCAGGAGGATATTGAGATTTTCTTAATGTGCATATCATTATTCTTTTCAAACATTTCTGTTGCTCCTATTATTATTATTATTATTATTATTATTATTATTATTTGCAAATGCTTATATTTTAAAAGTTCTTTCTTTTGTTTATTATTATCATCATTATTATTATTATTATTATTATTATTATTATTATTATTATTATTATTATTATTATTATTATTATTATTTCCTTGTATATTTGTTGTATACACATTTCCTTCCGGGTCCCAACCAGAGACCTTAGGTCAGAAATAGCTTCATAACATTTTCCACTGATTATTCTTTTGTACAAAACAAAGATCACAAACATTTTACATAGATAAATGTTTTCGTAATGTGTCAGTTGTACTTGGGAGTAAAAACTTTGGTATTTCTTTAAGGTATGGACTAACCGGAATCCTTTCAATGAGTCTTTTTCAATCAATCCAAGGAATCCAATAACAACTGCAATTAACGACAGTCTGATACAAGATAGTCAATTGTTTCTGGATATTTATCACAGAATCTGCATTTTGGGATAACAAAATTTTTCAGTGTGTGTACTTGGTAATTTCTAGGTAGCAAGCATTGGCTCAGTGCAGCAAGAATAAAACCTTCGGTTTTAGCTTTTAACCCTGCACTATGTAATCACTAATTGCTACAGGATTTTCGCTTGTCTACATCAACTTGTTTGGTACAGGTAGAGTATTGACCATGAAGAGGCTTATCTTGCCATCGTTTCTTCATTTTGTACACTCCATTTGTCTTCATTTTTAAGTTCCTTTCCGCTGCAGTAGTAGTATTATGGATTATTTGCTCTTATTCACACACTTGAAATTCCCCTTTGAATTTGTTGGCTTCCTTTATTACTGAATAAAGTTTCTTATTTCTTTCATGTCCTTTGACACAGATCATTATCGAGTTTTCTGTAGTTTCCAGGTATCTTTGAAGACCGATTGTTGTTCTTTTGAAAGACAGTTCTAGTTGAACATATCCTCTGTCTCCTTCGGATCTGGGTACATACAGACGATCAACATCAGCCTTATAATGATGCGTGCGGTAGAAAGTGAGAACCTTTCTCGTTTTGATATCCATTCGCTTAATGTCAACAATGGTCCAATTAAGGATATTGAAACTGTATTGTATCACAGGGAGAGCCCAAGTGTTTTATGGCCGATATTCTGTTTTGTGGATTCAAATTGATATTTAACACTAGACGCACACGCCTGTAGTATTCTTTTCTTACTTTCTCCTTCATTTGGTTATGCTGTATTCTATCTGCTTCCCTGACTCCTAGATATTTATAGGCGTCTTTGGGAAATAGTTTGATATCATCCATTTATTAGGTCATCCCATAAGTTCTGTCCGAATTTTAAGTTTTTGTTAAAATGTACGAAATTTAAAGAGTATTTTATAATGTCTAATGGAGCTGAACATTATTTTTATGTTTAGATGCATTTAAACTGTTTAATTTTATTTCAAAGAACAATAAAATAAAATTTTGTTTGATTAAAACCCTGCTAACATGGAAGTACCCAAGAATCATTTGAGGTAAATAATGCTTTATGAGTTCAAGAAAGGAAACTCAGCAGCCAAAGCGGCAAGAAACATTCACTCAGTTTATGGAGAGGAATGTGTGAAGGAAAGAACTTGCAGAAGATAGTTTGCAAAATTCAGAGGTGGAGATTTCACCCTTGAAGATGAAGATCGAACCGGACGTCCAGTTGAGTTTGATGAAAAGCTTCTTGAAGCAGCCCTTGAAGAAAATCCTACTTTATCAGTTGAGGAATTGGCAGTGGTTCTTAGTTCAAATCATACAACTGTTCATCGTCATCTTCAACAACTTGGAAAAGTTGCTAAACTTGGAAAATGGGTGCCTCATGAATTGTCTGAAAACAACCTCAAATCCCGAGTTGACATCTGCTCTTCTCTCCATTCTCACCAACTTGTTTCACCTTTTTTGGATAGACTTGTGACTGGCGACGAAAAATGGATCTTTTAACGAAATGTTAAGCGTCGTAGACAGTGGCTTGGTAAAGGGGAAGGACCCCAGCCACAGCCGAGAAGGGAACTTCATGGGTAAAAGGTTCTTCTTTCAATCTGGTGGGATTGCCAAGGAATAATCCACTTTGAATTCTTTCCACCTAATACAACAATTAATGCCCAAATATACTGTCAGCAATTAGAGCGTTTGAACCAAGCTTTGAGGAAAAAAAGACCTGCTCTAGTGAATCGAAAACGGGTGATGTTTCATCAGGACAATGCGCGACCACACACAGCAAGAATCACGTCACAAAAGATCGAAGAACTTGGTTGGGAGAAAATTACCCATCCACCTTATTCTGCCGACCTTGCTCCTTCAGACTACCATTTGTTTCGTAGCTTACAAAATCATTTGGAAGAAACAGCTTTTGTAACACAGGAAGAGGTTAAAACTGACATTTGTGAGTTCTTCGAATCAAAGCCAAAAGAATTTTACAGTAATGGAATTAGTAAGCTTGTTAATAGATGGAAGGATGTCGTGGATAATCAGGGAAAATACATTGTTGATTGAATCTGTAATTAAATGTAACATTTGGTCACTTGTTTTCTTTATTCAAAATTCGGACAGAACTTATGGGATGACCTGATAGAATAGGTGATTAAACACTTTCTTTTTTACTTTTTTCTCCATACTTATTACTGTTTAGCTCATACGAAAGGGGAATTAAGGAGAGATAGTCAGAATAGAATTGGGCGATTTTCATATTTAAGTGTTGTATTCCATCACAACATGATATTCCCATGTTTCTCCCTTGTTCTAGATCTTGTATGATAAAATCTGTCAATCTTGATGTCTTCAGATTCTGTTAGTTTACCCCTTTTGGAAGTAGCTTAAGCAGACTTTTCAAGATTGAACTCAATTTTGATGGATGGCGGTGAGTAGGTTTTTCTGCTTTTCGTCATTTTGTTGGCATAAGTAATCAATATAGACCAACTGGTTGATAATTATTATTAGTTGATGATTATAGCCATTATTTTTCATAAAAGAGGATAGTGAAGCAAGAGAAATGCAAAAGAGGTGAGAGAGTCTCTAGGAAATTCCACTACTGATATTGATTTGACTGAATGTTATAGTCCCGTCATTCTGATTAATT
Organism: Acanthosepion esculentum; assembly: GCA_964036315.1. Taxonomy (NCBI): domain Eukaryota; kingdom Metazoa; phylum Mollusca; class Cephalopoda; order Sepiida; family Sepiidae; genus Acanthosepion; species Acanthosepion esculentum. Next base: position 161,638,670 of record OZ038475.1, on the reverse strand, counting down.
TTGAGGATTCTTTTCCATTGTATCATATTTGTTCTTATAAAGGTTATCATGATAGGTGATATTTTGTAGATTTCCAGGAAATTTAATATCCTGCTGTATGGAACATTTCTAATGCCTCTTTATAGTCGAGCAAGACTCTTTCAGCTTCTTTTCCCTAGCTTTCGCCTTTTCCATTAGAGCCTTGTTTATGGGTTACTGGTTTTTACATAAATTGCTTCCTTTTCTACCACCTTTTTGTCCTACTTATAGTAGATTGTTTTCGACAATATATTTTTAGGTCCTACCTGTTATGATGAATGTTAGGATTTTAATACATGATTGGTCAGTAGTCTCATTTATTAGCCAGTTGATGCACTCTCTTGACTTTCTATGCAGTTTTATAGGCATAGGTCAGGTCTGTTGCTAGATAATTTAGTCCTTTTCTATGTCATCACTTCTTGGGGACTTCCAATTTCCTGACTTCTGAATTGCTGTTAGTGTCTCTTTCCAAGACATATCTGGTCATTGTTGTTCAGATGTCTGCTGATTTTATTTGTTAGAAGCATTTATTTACATATTTCAAAAGCAGCAAGATTACAACTAACAAAACCCACCAGTGCCACGGCTTATAAATCACAGCCAGTATGCGAATCCATTTCACTATACAACATGACATAAGACGATTTATTGGGTTATTCTATCTCAATTTGTTTTATCCATTCAGCATTTTCATTATAGAGTTTTTCCTTTCCGCAGATGTTAACACAGAAATCTTCAATAGCCTCTGTCTCGGGTGTTTCGGTAATTTCAGTTTTCTTTTGTTTTACTTTCTCGGTAGAACTTTTTGGTGTTTTTTTCTGCTGGAAGAACTTTTGTCTCTTTTCATATCGCCATATTTTCTATGCTTTTAGCCGCAACTGTTGTTTCAGCTTTTCAATGACTATTGGCATGTCCTTTATATTTTTAATGTTATGTTTTCCAGATAAGGTCCTTTCTTCTTCTTCCTCTTCCTCTTCTTCTTCTTCTTCTTCTTCTTCTTCTTCTTATTATTATTATTATTATTATTATTATTATTATTATTATTATTATTATTTCCAATCAGGGAGTTTTCACACCAGTAGTAACTAGTTACTTTAACTGAAAATAAAGTGATAGTAAGTTTCCTATATGAAACGGCACTCTCTTCTTCAATATTATAATTATAAATATTATTATTATTCACGTATACGCATAAACGATTTATATTAATGTTTATGCCTCTTATTAGTCTTAGTCTATTAGGCTAAATAACTTCCTCCTTAAATATTTAAAGGAACTAAAACAGCCTGTTGGTAGATGCACTTTGTTTTTTGCTCATCACTAAAATGTATTTCTAACAATGTGTTCCGTCTTTACTTGACTTTCTGTCTCACAGGCAAAAACACACATACACGCCCTGTCACTTGTTTTTATATCTATCTATCTATAAAAATATATTCACTTTTATCTGCAGTTTTTCATTGTCAACAAAATTTATTCATCTTAATACATTTATAAACGAAATAGAAATATAGTTGTCAATGTGAAAGAAAATAAATTTATATTTTTTATGCACGCATGAAAGTATATACAAACTTATACGTCTTTTTACATACTAAGACTAATTCAATAAAAATATATGTCTACATCGACATATGTTCATTTTTGTTTCTTTTCTTGCTTTATTTCTTTCTTCGCTTTTCCTTGTTTTAAGTTGAGCCTGTTCTTCAAATCCATAAAATAAGTAAGAATTGTGTTTCCAGTTACTTGGTTATATAAAATGATTTCAGATAGACATAAGAAAGTTTGTAATTATTTCATGAATCTCTCGAAAGTGATGAAAATTGAAAGGAAACGGACAAAGAATGATGAAGATTTATATCGTCTTTGAGTGTTGCTTCATAATTAAATTATGAAATCTTTATCTGCAAAGAAATGGTAAAAATTACTACAAACGCTATGAAGGCGAAGTTGGAATTTTAGCATATATAATGGACATTCTATTTTTTGGGGGTTTTTTTTGCAACTAATTGTTTCCAGAGAAGTTTTCAATTTTTATCAAAATATTCTTTATTAACTTTGGTGATTTGGTAAAATATGAATCCACTTTTGTGCTTATCTAGTGACTATTTGGAGGGGAAAATACGACTCCAAATATATCTATATATTAAGAGATGATCATAGAGTTTAAATACGTGTAAAATCAACTATACTTTAAGGATAAACTTCAATTAGACAAACACATATTCACACGCACTTATACACACATACAAACACTAACACACACACACACACATACACACACACACACACATATATATATATATTTAGGCAGCATATCTTCATTTATGTTTTCTTGAAAAATCTCGACATGTTCTTTTTATTTTAATTCTCTCACATTCACGGATCAATTTCTTAGTGCTGTTTTTAAAACATTAATAATAAAAAATATAAACTAAGTTGCCTCCTTTATATATTCTTAACGTAAATTGACTCTAAAGGAGCGCGTTTCATACGCATTTACAAAAAAAAATTTCACAACTATCAATTACATTAATTTTTGTCTTAGCAATTCACTCATGAAGAGGATCTTGGGTAAAATTGAAAGTACTTTGGAAAATAAAAGGAATAACCAAAACTACGACGTCTTTCTTAACCAGTTTTCTAACACCACTAATAAATTGATCCGTGAAGTTGGGATAATTAAAATAAAAATAAATAACATATCTACAATATTTAACCAAACAGGCTTGCATATATATATATGTATATATATATATATATATATATATATATATATATATATATATATATATATATATATATATATATATATATATATATGTACTGTATTATCTCGTATATGATTTCGAAGGTTTTGTTTAAATATCATTTGAAATATCTACTATTATTTTCTGCAATTTTTATGAGATGGAAGTTTTTAAAGAAAAGGCGGAAATATTTATGCAGATCAAAAGAAACTGCATATTTCTTCAAAATTTAATGCTAATAATTTATTTGTAAATAGAGATTTACACTTATAAATCTCTTTGGAATAGCTTCAATGAAAAGTAAAAGATTTGATTGTAATATAAAATTTTATGTTTAGATATTTTGCTGACCTCGCCATTTTTGAATTAAACAACATGTCTTTGAGATGCAGACGTCATCTGTTCTCCATAAAGCCGTTTCTGATCTAGTCATTTATTTTTAACGCAATTACTCTGATAAAACTACAAGTAAAATATAAAAACATTTTGGCATGTTTCTATTTATTCCCAGATATATTGATTAAAAACAGATTATATAAATATGTGTGTGTGCGCGCGCGTGTGTGCATGCGTGCGTGTGTTTGAAATGACTAAAGCATATCTGGTTCATTGGAAGCTTTCAATCTTCAATGAAAGAAAAAGTTTATTCTTCCCAAATTATGATTTTTTTTTTTTAAAGTGATTTTAGTTCCAATAGCCTGAGGAAATTATTTGTATTTAAATCAAAAATCAAAATTGCAGAGAAATGTTTTTTTTTTATAATACTTTTTTCTTTAAGACGATAATCTTTCTCATTATATAGTTGATAATCCCTGAGGGTCAAGAATAAAACAGTTCATGATTAAATCCTTAAGTTTATTAAAGGTATTAACTTGCTTTTTTGAAATTCTTCAAATTCTTATTGCATTTTTTCTTCTGTGTCGTTTCCCTTCAGCGTGTGAATAATCATAGTTTCCCACAACTTTCTAATCTTTTGTAACTATTAGTAACGTTTGTCTTTTTTACATTCCTCCGACCCCCTCGTTCTGCCATTCATTCACACAAGTTCATCGGATAGGTCGCCTACTGTCTTCCTCTTTCCCTTTTACCTTCGATATGTTCTGTGGGTGTTAGTAAGCCCTCGCCATGATTGCCGTTGAAGTAGTAAAAGAAAGCACTGTAGGAAGAGAGAATGCATGGAAGCTAATAAAACAGACATTTCAAGGTTTGAACTACATATTGGAGAAGCCAAAATCAAGCAAGTACAGAAATCTATCTGGGTAGTAAGAGACGGCGGAAAATGTGACACAGAAATGTGAAAATGCATCGGAATAGCGAAAGATGTCTCCCAGAAACTAAGCAAAGTATGGGGATATAGAAAACTGTTGTCGGAAACAAATAAAAACGTTCTGAAATTCTATATAACAATTAATCTCCTATGGTAATGGTGTACAATGTCTTCTCACCAAAGAAAAAAGACACTTTAAGCAAAAGAGGTGGTAGCGAGAAATGCTGAAAATAGCATGGACAGAACAGAGGAAGAGTAATGAGAAAGTTTTAAAGAAATTAGAGACTACAAGTAAACTTACATTTACAGTCAAAGTTACGGCAATAAAGCATCTTTTACGATACAAAAATGAGAAAAAACGACCTGGAGAATTTAACACTCACAAGTCATACCGAGGGTAAGAGAAACATAGAGAAACAGCAAGAATTCTACTTAAAAACTTTGGGTGAATTGATGACAGAACAGCGACAAAGAGTAATGTTAAAGGGGTAAAAGCTACTTAGAAAAAAAAAGGACAGAAAGCCATGGAGAAACATGATCATCTATGCCCTGAAAAGAAACGGGTCATAAAAGAAGAATTCTCTGTTCATCAGCCCCACTCCTTTATTTCGCTATCCGGACATTTCTGAAAAAAAAAGTGATTGTAAAACGGTCTTGTATTTGATATTTGCTGTTTGATGATGGAAATGAGTTCAAATAGTATAAATGTGAAGGAAGTTTACTTTTTAGTATTACAGCGAGGAAAGATGTTTTTTTTCTGTTTGATAAACAAAAGAAAATACGATAGAATCCAAATCTAATTATGTTACAAACTGGCATATACTTTAACATTCAAACTAATTCGATATTTGGTAACTGAAAAAAAAAACGTGAAAATATTTGAAAATTTTTAATTTTGAGAAATAGGCGTACGTTGCAGTTTTCGCATGATAAAAAATACGATTTTGTTTAATCTAGGACTTAATCCTATGTACTTCAAGGAATCTGTGTTCAGGAAGAAAGTCTTATTATAATGCGTATTTTGAATTATTCTGTTATAAGATTAAATACCATGGGTCATTTTAAAAGGTTTTAAGAAAGCTGTTGATACAATAATTTATTCATTCAATTATTGTGATATCTTTTCTGTAAAATTTGATAAATATAAGAGAAAAGATTTCAACTTCGGGAAGTTGATTCTTTGGGTTTATAGGTGCTTCCATTGCAGTAAATTAATCCCTTTCCCTAAATACCAACAACCAGCATGAAAAGCTTTATTTTTTTTTCCACTAAAGTTGAAGTAAATTTGTATACATCATTACCGTTGATTATAGCGATAGTAAGTTTCAGTTTGCAGTTGGCTTGAAACACGTGTTCTGGTGGCTTCTCTTTAATTTAACGCAACTTTCGATCTCTAGATCACAAATTGTAAATCCTACTCCAGGTTAATGGGGTTTATTACGATAAAGCCAAATGAGAATATGATTTCTTTTGTTTCAAAGCAGTGGTAAGCTATTGGCAGAAGGGAAAGGTTAGAATTTGTTTCGTGCTTTCTGCTAAGAGGGAAGCCTCATAACGAAAGATGGGCTTCAGAGAAGAAAAAACGCTGGGAACAACACTTCTCATGCCACTATAAATAATTAACAGCCATTTCAAACCACACCCTTCTGGAACGTTCCCATTGTCATTCAACTCTTAATCCTTAATTCTTCCGGGACATTTTCTTATTGGGAAATGTTCAGTGGCAAACTTAAAAAAATAAATAAATAAAACGACACAACTTTACGGTCGACTTCATGATCATTTTTAATACTCTAACCACATCCGAATCTTTTAGCACAATGATAATTTATAGCTGGGAGCGCTTTTGATCGCACGTGAAAAGTTTCATTTTCTCATTAGAGTGAAAAACATCCTAATTTATGCCTGTATCATTTTCATGACTGGAAATGAACACTTTACTAAAATTATTATTACTGTAACAAGAAATTGTTAGAAATTATTCTGAATCTTACAAAGTTTGAAAAGTTTCAATATTTTGCTTCGAATTTTCGCTAACATGTTAAAAACATTGAAACCCATGAACACATTAAAACAACTGGGTGAGGCTAAGCAGGTCTGCTATAATTTGTTTTTATTTATTCGGATTTCTTTCGATAACCCATTTTTTTATTTATAATTAATCTTTCCTCCATCGAAATTAAAAGAAAAAAATCAAGGCATGTGCATTGTCAGATGACGTTTAAGTTTCAAACTTCGTTATTGAGAGTAGGATGATAGAGTGTAATATGAATTCTTTTAGAAGGACGCTAACAAAGACGAGATTGTAAAAGCCTTCTGCTTACTCGTGACTTTAGATGAAACGGACTTTACCTTTTTGCATTTGCTGTTTCATCTTACAATCAAAGTGATTGTCCTTTTCACTACTCAAGCGTTCTGTTCACAACAAAATTGAAAGATGACACGATTCATGAACTCGTTCATTTGTGTGATGTCATTTTAATGCTCGCATTTATAAAGTCGAAATAGATAATGTTTGTTTCCTTGAATTTCTTAGATAAAAATTAACAATTCACCTGTTTCTTGAAAAATTGTGCAGATAAGTCAGATTTATTTTCTTTTTAATAGTTTTAAATATAACGTGAAAAAATGAAAAGAGAAGTTTATGTCTTGTGTCGACCTGATGTAAAAAGGTTGCATTTTCTACCGATACCAAACATCGTTTTTAAACTCACTCAGAAGCCAACGTCTTTAACAGCTAATTTGGAAACACACTCTGTTGTTAGTGCTAGGTAACCTTGACCATAATATATTTGGGATGAATATTAGAATAATATAGTATCAAACTGTGAGCAAACAGCCTACTGCATACGGTTCAAAATAAATTCAGTAAATATACAAAAATAGAAAGTGGTGTAAAAGAGGGATGGCTTATTCAACCTATACAGTGAGGCGATTCGAAGTGAATTAAAAGTCAGGAACTACCAGAATTCATTATTAACGTAAGATATACAGATGACACGGTTTTGATAGCAGACACAGAAAGAAAACTACAAGAATTCCTACAGAATATAGTAAAGGAAAACGAGAAGAAAGGTATAAATATGAATTGCAAAAAGATAGAATGCATGGTTGTAAGCAAAAGGGACAGCCCAACATGCAGATTACAAATTGGAGATAACAAAATCAAGCAAGTATTTCAATTTAAATATTTGGGAAATTTAACAGAAATGTTTTAACAGAGGATGGAAAGTGCTACAACGAAATCTGAAGGTTGATTGGCATAGCAAAAGACACTGAACTGTTATGTAATACCAGTCCTCCTATATGGCAATAAATATGGGGCAATCTCAGCAGAGGTGAAGAAGAAACATGTGGCGTTAGAATTTTGTTCTGCAGAAGGATTCTGAGAATGCCATGGACAGAACAGGTGAGCAACGACGAAATTTTAGAGAAAATGGAAACAAAATAGAACACTAATACATAACATCAGAAAGAGACATTTGACATTTTTCGAGTACATATTGAGGGTTTGAAGAATTTTATATTCGGAGTACATATTGAAGGCAAAAGGGGAAATCTACCTAAAGAGCCGTAAATGGATAGCAGAACAAGGTTTAGAATATTCGTAACGTTCGCACAATTTAAATACAAATTCAGAGGGTAAAGCTTTGACGGTAACAGTGTGCCACAGAACTTGGTCAATAAAATAAATCTGCCAGTGACCCAATGCTAGGTTAAACTGTACGGAGACAATAATGACGAAGTACGGACTTAATGCTGGAGTCGTTCTAGGCTGAAAGAAGATTATTCAATAAATATCAGCCTCTTTAGCGGCCTCGTACCAAACTAAAGGAAGCTTAATGCGGAAAGAAAACGATTCGTTGAATTATTGTTGATCGCTTTTTTCTTTTCAAATAGCTGCACCACGATGCGCCTGAGGAATATCGCTCGTTTTACACACATTTTACACAGAGAGACACACGCGCACAGATATATATATATATATATATATATATATATATATATATATATATATATATATATATATATATATATATATATATATATATATATGGTTACCATATTAAATTTTTCCTTTCTAAGGTAACCAATAGTAACACTGAACACAGAGAAAAACACGATAACATTAGCATTTTCTACAAAAATCAATCTTCAATCTTCACTTAGAAACACCATAAAGAAATATACAACTGCAGTTGACAAAAACAAGGAAATTAAATTAGTTATTTATTATAAAAAAATTTAAACTGCTAACCCCATCGTCAACAATAATAATTTACCTGCAAGGAATTTTTTCTAAAAATTATTTAATCACCAGTCACTTACCATTCGCCTGAAGAAGTGCAATGTAGTACCGAATTACGAAAACTATTGTGTAGCGATTTCAGAATGTTTTTATTTTAATATCTAAAATAAAATAATAATATATTGCTTTACTTTGTATTGATCACTTTTTAAAAAAGGAAATGCTCCGAAGAGCGGAATTTTACTTCATCTGTTCTTTCTCTCATTTGTATATATATATATATATATATATATATATATATATATATATATATATATATATATATATATATATATATATATTACCATACTTACATCATTGTATACGGTTAGTTTTAGACCCACTGGAGCGACAGCGTGTAATCGATTTCTATTTTTTCCTCAGATAAGATCATTTGCAGTGATGTGCAGTAAATATGAATCTATTTCCGGGTTTATGATGAAATTTGTTTGACTTTGAAAAATATTGTGTCATCTGTGATTGCATCAGAACTGTTTCATGCTCAGACTCTATTGTCTCGACTGTTGAGGAGATGTCCTATGACCATTGTGTGCGATGGACAAAGAAACGTACGAATATTTCTAACGCTGCACGAACACACTGGCAAGCCTTACACGTGAGCAAATCAAAGTACTAGACTGACCTGGAAAATCTCCATTCTCGATTTAAATCCAATCGAGGATCTGTGGTCAATCTGCAAGGAACGACTTCGTGGAACGGATATACAAAGTACTAAAGTGTGCACTGGGTCATGTTTCATTGGAAAAATCCGAAAAAGTAAATAATAATTGAATTATTCGTTTTGCTTCAATTAATTTGCACACGGGTGTATCAGATTTCGACTTGGAAACCACGAATCGATCTCCGATAAGTATTGTTAACTTATATTACATCTGATTTAATAATTATTTCTCAAGATAACTACCGAGCACTTTATTGTCAAATGTTCTGGTTCCTGTGATATACGTTGAATTATATAATTTTACGAAGGCATTACTATCATTATATATATATATATATATATATATATATATATATATATATATATATATATGAAGAAATATAGTCTTAAAATGTGCTATATTTATGGGATAAAGTGCTCAATATCAGAGATAGAGCGTGTGTAAATATATATATACACAAATATAGGATTGGTGTATACGGAATAAATTCCAATAACAAACAAATACTATTCTTAAAAGAGTGCTCAATACAGGGTAGAGCAAATACAATTATTTATTAGAAAATTATAACATAAATATGTTATAAAATCACTATAAAAATAGCCATTTTGTTTCAACACTTCTGATGTGTTATCAAGTGATCACTTGATAACACACCAGAAGTGTTGAAACAAAATGGCTATTTTTGTAGTGATTTTATAACATATTTATGTTATAATTTTCGAATAAATAATTATATATATATATATATATATATATATATATATATATATATATATATATATATATATATATATATATATATAAGTGGAAACTGAGGACAACACCAAGCAGCAACAGTCTGTTTCATGCTTGAACAATCTGCAGGCTATGTGTGTTGTGTTTTCGCTCCGCTATATTTATATGCTGCTCAATGGTGTATTATGGATAGTAAGGTCTATTGTATTATCCTAACGGTTATTGGGTAGACAGTAACGGTTATATTTCAAATTATTCCAAAGGCTATTGAGTAGGAATAATTGTGGAATAACAGAATGCTGTTATTTGTAACTATTTTCTTGAGATTTTTTTACTCATTTTTTATTATTGATTACTTAATTAGTTATTGTTGATTATTATTATTATTATTATTGGATTTACTTTGTGTTTATATATTCATTAGTAGTTTGTTAATTAGTTTATTATTTACTTATTATGCCTATTTATTTATTTAGAACTTTTGTTTATTTTATTTATTTTTATTTTTATACCCGAGGATTGCTTATTTGTTTGGTTGAAGGTACTGACTGTCTAAAGTTTGTTGCCTTATCTGCGTTGTATATAGAGTATATATTTGCTTTTATAAAACGTAAAATACAGTTCCGACCGTTTATACAGTAATTTATGTTGGTCTGAGAAGGTTATTATAGCTATTTTCTCCTCCAGACAGAATTTACAGTTTTGGAATATATTGTTTAGACTGATGCTGTTTCCCTTATATTTCGATGATATGCTTTTTTTTTGTAATTTGGTTTTCGTTTTTAATTTCCCATTTGTGTTTAGAAGGCATTCTGCTGTTCGCGTATTTTCTATTTGTAAAGGATATCTTGTGTACATAGTTTATTTGTTTTCAGGGTCCTTCAGTTACAACTATATGTGTAGTTTTTCTCCGTTATTCACTGATTTTATAGTTACATGGTATATTAGGTTGTTTTCAAGCAATTATCATTTAAGAGACATTCTTTTTTTACTTTTACAATTACAGTTGGGTATGGTGTGTGAGCGTGGATTGTTGGTTATTTTTCTGTTGTACTTTTTATTATTTGTGTCATGTTCTCGGTGCAACTGTAGCTAATTTTACTGTGTAATATCTTGAATATCTTGTGAAGAGTGCTAGATGGGGAGATGTTTGTGTATAAACGTACAGAATATTTTTCCTACGTTTCCTTTTACGTTTTTATTGTACAGTGAGTTAAACCATATGACGTTTCTTTTCATGCTACCTTTCTTGAGGGCTGTGTTGCGTGTATGTGAGTGTTGTCAGAAATCCACCATCTTGTAGGGCTGTTTCATAATCTTTTTTGGCTTCGTTTAAGATGATTTCGTTTTAAGAATTTTCAGATAAACTGTGGTTAATTCATTGTGGGATCTAATTGATTATTCTTGGGCTGTGGTTGGAAGATGTAGGTAAGTAAACTAGTTTGTAGCTATGTTTTCTATATGGTTGATATATACCTTCTTTTAGGAAGAGTGTGACATCGAGGAAATCTACTTCTTTTAGGTTTGTCTTTTTATGTCTGTGCCGAATCCCGTATGTTTGAAAATGTTATGGTTATTTTTGTTTGTATTTTGTCTGTTACAGTTTCTTAGGATTCTTAGGAGACATTCGACCCTGCATAGGCCTATATTTGTTTACTTTACTTAGTTGGTATAGCAAATGTGTGCCTATAAGTTCGCACTTTTCTGCACGATCAAAGTTTCCTATATATATATATATATATATATATATATATATATATATATATATATATATATCCAGATGAATGGTGCAGAGTTTTCCAACCTTATTGCTAATTTTTAATTTATCATTAATATTTTTATAAGTAGTGTTGATTTGATCCACAAAATTGAAATTATTAATATTTATATTTTTGTAATTCTTAGTCAAATTATTTCTTATCAGTGCCATGTAATCCTTAGGATGAAACTCATAAAAATTAGTAGTTTTTTTTTAAATCCGAAGGTTCAAAAGTTCTATATTGGTAGTACCAAGAATACATTTAAAACCCGGTGGTATCTGCACATGTCTTCTTTTACTAATATTACTTATAGAAATAATAATTCACTTTCAAAATATTTTTGGAAGTTAAAAAATGAAAATAAAACTCTTAAAGTTAAATGGAAAATTTTTAAACTGGCAAGAACATGTAGATCCTTATATGAACCTGGTTTTCTGTGTTTACAAGAGAAAATGCAGATTATAAGGTTTTTGAATCAGGATGATTTATTAAATCACAGATTTGTATTAACGGTTAATTGTAAGCATATCTTACCTTTGACGCTAGAATCTGGTTAGATTTTGTAATTTGATAATTGCTTCTTCTTATATTTTAGAATAGCTTTGTTGCGCAATATAATGAGTGTCTTTTGTTTGTAAGATCAATTTTGACGTAGTATTTTTATATCATTCTTCTAGTACTGCTAATAATATTTAGTATATAGGTATAAGCGTTTGGCTGACATCTTGACATTTTTCATGGATTGGTTTTATTAACACTGTAGACCCTGTAGATAAAATTTGCATTTTATTTTGTTTGATCTATATATTTTAATTAATTTTATATGATCTATATGCTTAAAGTTTCATTTGATCTAGTTATTTCAATAATTTTGTTTGATCTATATATTTTAATAATTTTGTGTGCTTATTTTACTTTTCTGTTTTATTTTTGTTTTTTCGTTTTTTTAATTTTTTCATTTATTTGTTAAAGGGTCATATTATTTACCGACTATAAATTGTCAAATTCTAACTTTTAACTCACAATGTATGCGGTTTGTCAAAAGACTTCTTAAATTACGTTTCCTTTCTCCATAGGAAGTGTCAAATGTCTTATGGTTACAATGTAGCAAACTTAAATGCATTGAATATCACGTCTATCCTGCCAACGATTTCTGGAGGTCATACTTAACGTAGACCATTTTGATTGGTGGACCTGATTATAAACAAAACAAATTTCGCTGCTATCGCCTCCTGTTTCTTTTACACTTTTCCTTATTCCTCCTTTTCTCTAGAAAAGAGTATATATCTTCTGTCTTTCTTACTCTTTTTCTTTTTTCGCGTGAAAAGGGGTTGTATGTGGTTTTAAATGTGAAATTTCAATAAATAGTCCGTTCATCGACCAGGCATTTACTAACGCATGGTGAGATGTGTTGTTACACATTGAAACATGATTGCATTTATGTAGCGTTGAATTTCATGTTGATGTCATTATCCTAAAATAAAGTATATATATATATATATATATATATATATATATATATATATATATATATATATATATATATATATATATATTGGTTATAACGAAAGGATTATTGCACAAAATCAAATCCCAATCCAGTTTTGGTGCAGCTTGACCCATTAAATGCACTTTACAGTATGCAGTGCATTCTTTGATGTTTCGTACTTGTCGATTGTCAAGGGTACCATCTTGAGAGTACGACATCAAGATTGATACCGTTTTGCCTGGTTCGATTAGTCACATTTCCAGTTTTTTCTGGAAGATAGTCGCGTGTGGACGAGGTCATATGAGGCTAGTGATCCACCCTGTCGGCAGGATGTCGTCCAAGCTGGTAGTAGCTGTGTAAAGATTTTGGATAAGTTCTGTTGGAGTTTGCAAAGGAAACTAATGACAACCACAGAGAGATCTATTTGTAAGCTGTCTGCATCTCTTTATATTCATTAAAATTACCGTCGGTGTGATGGTTTATAACACCGCGTGTCTGAAACGAAAGTTATTTCAAAAACACTCGCTTGACTTACAGGTACTCCACTGGTCCTACACTCGTTAGACTTAAACCCAATTGAGTATTTATGAGACATATTGCAACTGTATAGCCATCGTATGACAAGCATATATATATATATATATATATATATATATATATATATATATATGTATGTGTGTGTGTGTGTGTGTGTGAGTGTGTGTGTGTGTGTGTGTGTGTGAAGGAGAGAGAGAAAGATAGGGACGAGTAAAGTCTGATGATCACCTGACAGAATGGTAAATATATAAGACAATTTTTTAAATCTTTACTTTGATATGTTTCGCTGGTGAAACAGTGTCTTCAGGAAAAGAATTTTATTTTACAAGATAACAAATTACAAAAAAGTGATTCACGTTAAACGTCTGCAGGCTTTACTTTTAATTTAAGTGTATCGTTATCAAAATTAAATTTTACCTCATTCAGCTCAGTTTTTACTTGATTCATTTATTTATATATTTATTTGAACAGTCGCTTTTAGAAAACGACCCATTTCAAAATAGTTTACTATATAAGTAACTTTTTACAAATATTTCCTCACAAATCTAAATTTCATGAATAAAGAAAGCAAAACCAAATCTACAACTGAATTCACATATGACAAAGAACCAAATAACACCTTAGCTTTTTCTTGATATTCTGTTGATTCGAATTAAAACAGGTTTCAAATTAAATGCTTACTAAAACCGGCCTCAAATTTTTACACACGTTACAACAATAAGATAAAATCTTGAATAATTGTATGCTTTTATTTAAGAGTTGTCAGCATTTGCAGCCCCGAATATCTACATGAAGAAGAAAAATACACTGAAAATATTTTGTAAAATACTCAAAAACTAGTTATTTTGTATACTATGCCAAAAGAAAAGCGTACAAAAAGCTTCTTCTTCTTCTTCTGTATCGTGTCCCTTCAGAATGTAGGCGATCATGGCTCTCCACAACATCCTGTACTTTTTCTTTTTGTTTCTTTCTGTGATGTTTCCTTTTCTGTGTACTGCTATTTACACACGCTCGTTAGACAAAGGTTATGCGCTGTTTCCATTTGTCTTTTTTTGTTTTGCCTTCAGTATGTACAAGTGTGAAATTCACTCAAACCTCTTTCTTGGGGTAGAAATTTCAACTGACTCCTTCTGATTTTGCATATGTGTTTTTTGTTTCAATTTTCCTAAAAACTTACTAGTTACTCACAGTTCATGGTATTCTCAGCATCTTTCTGTAGAACCATATCTCTGTTGCCTCAAGTCACTTCTTCATCTGTAAGGAGATTGTCCAACATTCACTGCTATATAAGAGGGATACTGCAGAACAGTTAAACACTCTTTTTATTTTGATTCTATCGAATTTTTCCTGATTTTTAGTACTTTACTTAGCTTTTGGAAGACATCTTTTGGTATTCCAATGTGTCTTCTAACTTCAGTGTTACATTTTCCATCCTCTGTTAAAACAATTCCTAGATATCTAAATGTTTGTACTTGCTTAATTCATGGTTCGCGTGTTGTTCTGTTCCTTTTGCTGAAGACCAGACATTTTGTTTTCTTGCAGTTAATATTTAATCCTTTCTTTTCAGTTTATTACCTTTTCTAGGAGTTCATGTAGTTTCCTTTCTGTGTCTGCCATCAATACTGTGCCATCTGCATATCTTATGTTGTTAAAATTGTGTCCATCAATAGTAAATCCTCGTGGTACTTCTAATTCTCTCAGGATCGCCTCACTGTAAAAGTTGAGAAGACACATCCGGTGAGAAGACACATCCTTGTTTACGCCTCTTTCTATTTTTATGTATTTACGGAATTCAGATTCTATCTGTATGCAGGTGATTTGTTTCAAGTATAAGTTCTGGGTTATTCAAATATCTTTCCCAAATAAGTCTAGCTTTTCTAGCAGTTCAAATAGTTCATTGTGTAGTAAAGGGGAAAATATATGTATGTTCAGAAATACTAGATGGGATAAAAAACAAATGTAAGTTAAATCTCTTAAAATATTAATTATCAAAAATTAAATCACCTTTGATTTTTCGACGACTGTAGCCCATGGGAAAGTCAAATTTTCGACTTAAGTTTGAAGATATCTAAATATTCCCTGAAGAAATGTCTAAAAGACTTTTTCTTTCTGAATATTCAGTTATTTCTGAATACAAGTGAAATTTTATAGGAGAAAAATCTGGTGAGTATGACGGATGTAGGAATATTTCCCTTCCAAACGGTGCCTTTTTTCGTGGGTTTGTTTTGCAGAGTAGGTCCTTGCATTTTCATGCTTGAGATTAACACTTTTTAACGAAGCAAGTGACTTGCGACATTATGTTTCGTTTACCCGATTAAATTGATGCCAATAAGCATCTGTAATGATGGCCTCTATATGTTCCAGTTATTCATAATGTAGGTGACATTTAATATTCCAGCAGACACAAAACAAGGAATTACGTGGATGAATCCCTGGTTTTTGGTATAGGGTGACCCCAAAAAACGGGAATTTTTTAAGTGCGTATTGCCAGATATGAGCAAGTGGCCACACTGCGAGACAATGACCTTGAGCAAGTAAACATTTGGCCATTTTAGTAACGAGAATGAAATTCACAGTATCCCAGCTGAGATGTTGCAGCAGTCAATGAGGAATCTCAACAGCAGATTTCAAGAATGCATTCGTACAGGAGGACGCCATCTACAGGACGTAATTTTAAAAAAAATGAAAATACCATCATTCTTTCTTAAATAGCATGTTTTAAGGTTTCAATTACTACGAATTAAATATTTTTTCCATCACTCTTGGTTTTATTGGATTGTTAAAAGTTCCCGTTTTTTTGGGTCACCCTGTATTAACAATTGTCCAACATTTTTTTTATAGGCAGTATGGTTTTCATTTTCTGTTGACATGCAAGACCTATTTTTAATCAAGTATAAGAATACAATGCAAAAATGAGGTTTTGGTATTCCAGGTTAAAAGATTGTTGCAGATGGTGGGACTTTGGTCCCAAGCTCATGTGAAACTCGGATTCCTTTTTTACAAGTTAACCCAATTAAAATTTGAAATCCACTGAAATCTGTCGGGTTGAAAACACAAATGCTAGGCTCAGTGTATTACCTAACAACACCATAGCTAATGAACTGGAACGTGATTTAGTTATTCTCTGTATATAAAGTGTCACTAACACTTAAAAAATCTTCATTTATATAAAACAAAGACTTAATTTTATATGAAAACCCAGAGATATTTACCTTGAAATGTAAATCCTGAGATTTAAAGAAAAGAATAGACGAATATACACGGGCTTAAAATTAAACAAAACACTCAATGAACTTGAGTATCACTTACACCTTCGTGATTACAATTTAAAGCCAGATAAAGCTTTTTAAAGAAAAATTGAATATAATTTACTCAGACAAAGATTCATTAAAAGTAACAATGATCTATGAGTATCCAATTATTTATATACGAGCCGGATAATTTCAGTTAATCTTTTCTTATTAAAGTAGTACTGAATAAATTAATACTGAATAAATTGGTACTGAATAAAGTAGGAATGAAACAATGTGAGATACGCAAACTTTCAAAAAGGAAAAAAGTCAATAAATGATTGAAAAAAAAAAGATAAAATAATAAATAAATAAAAATAAAACCTGAGTTGAGAATATATGAAATCTAATTTTTATTACGAGAAAATTAAATTAAAATTTTCGTATAAGATATTTTTTCTGATGAAAACCTATTAATGCAGTCACCAAATGTTCTAATATATATATGTGTGTGTGTGTGTGTGTGTGTGTGTGTGTGTGTGTGTGTGTGTGTGTGTGTGTGAACATTGAAGTCAAAAATCAGAGGCGCCAGGCTGTTTCAGACTAGACGCAATCGTCAGGCGGCCTGCCGATCGCGTCTAGCATGAAACAGCCTGTCGCCTCTGAGTGTTGACTTCAATGTTCACTTTTATATTTATATTTACATACGCTCTATCTCTGATATTGAGCACTTCATCTCATAAATATAACACACCTTAAACTCTCTCTCTCCATATATATATATATATATATATATATATATATATATATATATATATATATGCAGAAATATAGTCTTAAAGTGTGCTATATTTATGGGATAAAGTGCTCAATATCAGAGATAGAGCGTGTGTAAATATAAAAGTGGACATGGAAGTCAGCACTTAGAGGCGACTGTCTGTTTCATGCTAGTGCAATCGCCTGACGATTGCACTAGCATGAAACAGATTGTCGCCTCTAAGTGCTGACTTCCATGTCCACTTTTATATTTATATATATATGTATATATATATTCAGTCTTCAAATAGAGTAGAGCCTCGTGAGAGTTTTATGAAATATATAGACAAAAGATCAATGAAAAACTAAAATGTTTCGGGATTGCAGGGAGAGATAATATCCCTTCAGAGATATGGAAGCACAGAACTATCTTGCTACTCTCTAAACTGTAAAACAGTAACTTTGTCAACTTGACAAAAGCATTTGATTCAGTAAGCAGATAGGGTCTTTAAATAATCCTAAAGAAACTTGTTTATCTACTTAAATTCTTCAGTATACTCAGTAATAGATGAGGTCAAGCGTGTCGTGTCACAATCTACGAAGAATAATCAATGCTTTCCCAAATCATAAACAACACAAAACAATGTTGTCTTCTAACCCGAAAACTGTTCTCAAAAATTTTCCGCAGAATTTTAAAGGGTCTCAAAGAAGAAAAATGGCACCAAAAGTCTATGCATTCTCACACGTTTAAAATGCCAACCGTTCCTTGTCCCAGCTATGACTACACTACAGTTAGTGAGGGAAATTCAGTTCGTAGACAACGCAGCTTTAATCGCCCACTCAGAGAGAGACCTCCAAGTAACGTACAGCTTTATGAAAGCTACTGAAATTTTCAACTTAGAAACCAGTCAGGAGAAAACTGTCATCCTCCAACAACATATACCTTGTCTAATGTACCACAGATCTTACGTATCTAATGAGCTAAATATTATATCCTTTGATGCCAAACTAAGAAAAACGGTAGACAACAAGGAGGTAAAAAATAAAAACAAAAATATATATTTGGACAACTTCATAAGCGTGTCTAGACAAACAAAAACCCAAAGGAAGAAACCAACTTAAAAGTTCATTATTCGGACTATTGTCCTCATTTTTGTCGGCATATTTATTACAACGTTTCGGGCGTTGTGCGCTCCGGCCTTCTTCAGGTGGTTGGAATATCGAACTGAACACTTTATTTCGCTCACTGGGGTAGACTGTTCTAGTTCCACGTGCCATGTTTTAATGGATGTCAGTTATCAGTTATCTCCTGTTAAGGACACATGGCACAGTGGATAAAGGCGTTAGTTAGATCCAGTGAGAGGACTAAAAGAGTGAGAGTTCAATACCCGGTTAAGGCAGTGGAGAACTTGGAGAGGGGAATTAGCAGGAGATATCTGATAACTGACACCCATTAAAAACATGGCACGAAGGTAGGAGCGCACAACGGCCGAAACGTTGTAATAAATATGGCGACAAAGATGAGGACAATAATCCGAATAATGTAAATAATGTACATAATACCTCATCTCAGAAATATAGACAGATATTAAAAGTTCATAAAAACTTCGTGCAGCCCACTCTCCTATATGGATCGTACACCAGCACCACCACTGCATTCTCGAACGCTTCCAACGGTGCTGCTTGCATGGGGTTCTTAAAGTGTGCTGGAGTGATTTCAGCATACACACCGAATCTAAATGTTCCAATACCATCAGTATGGATAGACTGCTACATAAAACACAATGTGCTCGACTGGTTTTATATCGTCGATGGAAGCTCGGTCATGTCTAAAGACCCTACTTGCCTTTGGACAATACCATAACAAGCACTACAAAAGAAACAGATATTATTTTAAAAAGAATTCTGCAGAATTGAGTCCGACGAATTGGCAGCACATTTCTGACAAGCCTTCTTAGAACCTAAACATTTTTTAGGCGACCAATGAGAACGGTCTCCTAGAAGCAATTCGCAGACTCGGGACGCCGAAGAGGAGTCAGCATCGTAAATTTGGTATATCGTCCTGCGATTAATCCCATTCCTGCACTGACTGCAGAAGAAACTGTCTCGCGAGGATCACTGGTGAACATGCGACAACCGTGAAGCCTTTTCCAGAAGTAAAACACGCCAAAAAAATAATATGGACAGTAAGGAACGTAATGATAACACTTCAAAAACATTGTAGCATTTGCTCAAGATAGAAAATAATAATAATCACATTGCTGCAAAAAAAATAAATTCCTAAACAAAAGAACAAAGCAGATATTTCCAAATGCAGACATGAAAGCAAATTACTACTACGCTACCTACTAGACACCACGACATCAAAGAAAAAATAAATACTAACACATAAACTAAAATTAACAAACTTTATTTTAAATACAAATACTTAGAAATGAAGAAAATATTATAAATAATAAACAAAATAATAAGTAAATAAAAATAAAGTAAGCAAAAATAAAAATGAAATTAATGATTACATAAATACAATTATTGAAAATACTCAATTTCATGATAATTAATAATCTAAAATATTAATCCTGAACAAAAAATAGGCAAAACAATTTTCTCATTCCCTACTTCTCATAACCATATATAGAGATGCTCTACAGGTAGAGGAGTAACTCATGGTCTGTTGATCGCTTATTTTGTCCCCATATATTAGTGATTTTTATGTCTATACTATATATATTTCATAGATAGATAGATATATAGATAGATAGCTAGATAGATAACTGATAAGATGAAAACTGATTGTGAATTTCAGTAAAACTTAGTATAAAGGAAAAATAATCAGGAGGGCAATGAAAACGGAAAGAAAACACAAGAATTTTTTCACTTAAAAACGAAATCACCATTAATTTTCTCCTATATTCTCTATAATATTTTAAAATACTTTTTCTTTCGATTTTTTCTGATTTCTTTCCCTAAACTTTGTCTCTATTCTCCCGTTAGAAAGATTGTATGAATGTCGAGTCAAAGCGCTTTCTAGGTTTCTCTTGTCGGCCTCTCTGCACAACTCTCCTCGTACCTCTGAATGTCAGTATCAAATACATACCAACCCAGGCCTTATAGATCCTAGTCTGACAAATGGGAGAATGCGTTTAGCTGCCTGTCAGAATATTTCAAAGACGATCCAGCTGTAGATAACTTTGTACGTCATATGCTAATTAAAATATTCTTGTCAATAAGATAATGTCATGTGTCGTAAATATCCATGCTGTTGCCAGAGAATGTCAAATATAAATCAAATATTGTGAAAACAATTTTCTGGTCGTATAAATTTTTCTATATGTGAAATGTAAGTTTCGGACTGTGAATGGTAAATTTCGGATTTTCTTTCTTCTTTTTTTGTTTCATTCGATAACTAGTTATATTTTAGAAATACTTCATAAATAACCAAACGCAGTGAAGAAGTGTTTCAGTTTCACTTAAAATCGGGTTACTATTCTAAACTCATCAAATTTTCTAAGATTCTCTTTTTTGAATTGTGTAAATTTTCAGTTTGTAACAGTGCATCTAATTCGTGAAGGAAGTAGAGATTTATTTGGTCGATATCAAATAGATTTTTAATAAATATTAATATTATTCGGCTGATTCAGCTGAGATAGGCATTTTTCATAAGGGTTCACAGTACACAGAATAAAGAACTATGAGGAATGCAGATTTTTAAGGCACGTATGGTATCCTACTTTAAAAGACTGGCGAAATAAATAAACATTTTCCAACATCAAATTTCCCCCAATTAGGCTTTTTGCTAATCTAAACTTATCAAATTTCTATAAAAATGCTTCTCATATAAACGAGACCGTTTTGGATATCAATATTTGTGCTCACATTATAGAGACATCAAAGCAACCAAACGTAAATCCCTTCTATAAAGGATTACTTCCTGTCATTCCATAATCATAACGGAAACAGAAAATTAAGCATAATTTCCATATTTGGACAGATTTGCTTAATTAGTCTAATAACTAATTCAGACGTATATTATATTTCCACATCTCAACTGTGGACAAGAAACAAATTACAAAATAATGATGAAAACTTAAGGTAGTAGATATAATACAATTTGAGTCGTAGATGTTAACACATACAGCGATAAGGTTCAATGCAATGTAACATCTATCGAACGTCTATTGGGACTCAAGCTCGCATCAAACCTCAAGTGGAACGTGTATATACGATACATCGCTAAAGACGCTGGAGAAATGGTCTGTTTCCTGTACCGCCCTAGATATTACCTGACGCCATAGTCTATCTTTACAAGAGCCTGATTAAATAAAAAAATGGAAAAATTGGTGCCACATCTGGGCTGAAGTCCTCACTTTTCAACCTTTTCAGAGTTCAAAAGTATTTGCGCAGATTGCAGATAATGAATTGTTTTCCAACTTACAACCCCTTTCTCACAGACGGAACGTTGATAACCTCTCGCAGATTTTTGGGCGAACTACCTACAGAAATTGAGTTTCATTTTTATATCTGTCAACGTTCGCTGATTTGAATTCCAAAACAAACCAATGACCTTCTATACCTCATCAAAAGAACGACAACAAACATTATTAGTTGCGTGGAGAACCTATTTTTAAATATTTTCATTTTAGCTCGTTGAAGTTTGCCATATGTGGTTTGAGTGGCATTTTCAACACATTCGAAATTACAATACCAGAATATTAAATACCAGTCCATCCATGTGTATTTTGTCTAATGTTTCTACCCTAAAAGCTTCACGAATTATTACAGCATTTTCAGCAACTGTTTTCTATAGAAGAAAACTTTTTTTTTATTAGCCACTGCAAAATTCGACAAATTGTAAGCACTAGAAAAATGACTGAGCAAAGAAATTAATTATACAATCATGAAATTCTGTATTTTTGCCTCATATTCATCTTTTCATCTTAAACCTTTCAATGAACAACAAAAACAAAAGAATTGGTTTTGTCGGCCCAATACTTTTTGAGGGTGACTATATATATGTATTTACCGGAAGTATAAATAAACATATAAGATAAAAATAAAATTAAAATTAAATAAAAACAAGCAAAATAATTTGATACAAATAAATAAATAAACAAATAAACGACTTCCGGTAAAAATAATCGCCAAAATAGACTACTCACAATGCACCACTGACCCGTATATATAAATAGCCGAGAAAAATAACAACACTAGTTGCCTGACGATTGTATCTAGCATGAAACAGACTGTCGCCTCTAAGTGTTGACTTCTATGTTCACTTTTATATTTACACACGCTCTATCTCTGATATTGAGCACTTTATCCAATAAATATAGCACATTTTAAGAATATATTTCTTCATATATATATATATATATATATATATAAGTGAACATAGCAGTCAACACTTAGAAGCGACAGTCTGTTTCATGCTAGATGCAATCGACAGGCCACCTGACGATTGCATCTAGCATGAAACAGACTGTCGCTTCTAAGTGTTGACTTCTATGTTCACTTTTATATTTACACACACTCTATCTTATATTGAGCAATTTATCCCATAAATATAGCACATTTTAAGAGTATATTTCTTCATATATATATATATATATATATATATATATATATATATATATATATATATATATATATATAGGCCAGTTCTTACTCCCTCTACTTTTATTCTTTCTTTCATTTTTCTATTTCTTTTTCCTTCCTTTACCTTTCAAATTTCCTGTGAAGAAACATGGGAATTCATTCATTTTAGTAAATGTATTTGCCTTGATACGTCCACGGAAAAATTTCTTTCTTATGGACGAAATGGTCATCTGAGGTAAATTGTTTAGATCTCATCAATTGTAATTCACTTATATAACTCTATAATAAAAATTATATTGTGCTCTAAAGAGAGTACAATATAATGTGGATCAGTTTTGATATTTTATTTTAATCGGATCTACTTAGATTTCTTACCCAAAGATTTTTTACCTATATATATATATATATATATATATATATATATATATATATATATATATATATATATGCGTAAGCAACTTCTAATAAATAAAACAAAGAATATCGGTAGTAAGTTTCTCCTGGTACTGAATTAATCGCTTTATCCCAGATTCTCGTCGGAATTATTTCGGTGCAATAAACGTTCTCCGTTTCTACCTGAGATGTAACGATTAATTCAACACCGGGAGAAATTTACAAAAACAATGTTTGTAGACATTTTCTATCCGATCTAATCGCTTGAGATGACAAAATGGCTGATCATTTGGCAAAGTTAACTTTTTAGTCCTCACTCGAATTCCGCATACATGACATTTAAATATTTTTGCATCAGACACTAACAGCTACGACAGAGTGAAGAGATAGTTAAAAGAAGAGAAATAATCAAATTAATTTCTTTCATACAATTACACCAAAATAATAGGATGATGAAAGATAGCGTCTGGGGATAGCAGTGACACAAAATGAATCTTCAAATACAAATTCTTGGTTGTTGTCTTGTCAATTACATGCTCAAAATATGGATGCCAATTGATGCGATTAAATATGCTTTCAGTGAATTTTAATTTGAATATATTAACTTTTCATATCTCTGTCTATTTATAAATATCCGTACATGTTTATCGCGTTTGTATTGACGTGTGTGCGTGTATTTGTATTTTCTATGGAAATATGTTTGATCAGGAAATTATTTTATGCATGTACACTGCCTACACACAAACACACACGTTCTCACACACGCACACATTCACACACACTTGCTCACATATAAACTACCAGTCAAAAGTATTTGACAACCTTCAAAAAATTTTATTTCTCATCCTGAAAGTGTTATTTTCAATGAAACAAGTTAAGCCCCACAGTGGTTTTATTTATTATACTAAATACTAGTCTTCTTGGGCCAAATTAAATACAAAAAAAAAATTTCTTAAACTTTTGATTCATCAAAATGACCCCATTTAGCCGCAATTACTGCTTCACAGATTCGCGGCATTCCTTCCACCAAAGACTGGAAATATACTGAAGATAGTTCTTCACAGTTTCCCTGCAATAGTTGTCAGAGGTAAGCCGCACTTGTAGTTTCTTGTAGCTGTGACTTTTTGGGATTTAAGTCCGCATATTACGCTGGCCAAGACATCAGTTGAAGAACTTGTTGTTCCTCTTTGCTTTTAATATATTTCTGGCAGAGTTTACTAGTATGCTTTGGGTCATTATCTTGCATGAGTATAAATCCTTAACCCACAAGCCGCGTTTCAAATGGGTTCGCGTGATGCTGCAATTTGCTGTGATAGCCGGTCTGATTCATTTTGCCCTTCAACTAGTGCAAATCCCCAACTTTGCAATTTGCAAAAGCCCCACACTCCATAACAGAGTCTCCTCCATGTTTTACGGTTGGTGTGTTACAGGAGGTTGCAGCTCTTTCACCAACTGTTCGCCGCGCATAGACCCTCCTATTTAACCCAAAGATTTCGAACTTTGATTCATCAATTCAAAGGACTTTATTCCACTGCTTTATTGTCCAATCTTCGTGCGCCGTGGCCCACTGGAGCCTTTTGACATTGTGTTGATTTCTCAACAGCGATTTCTTGACAGCAATTATGCCATACAGGCCATCTTCACAGTATTCTCACAGTGGATGTTGACACATTATCTCACGACATAAGTTCAGTTGTGCAGTGATATTTGGAGCAGTAAGGCAAACGGGTGATTTTGATGAAATTGTAGTTCTGGGATTTTTCTTTTAATTTTTCGACTCGAATATCCTTCTTTTTTTTAAAGTAATGTTCCCTTGTCTTTGTTCAAGTGTAAGTTTACGTGTTTTGGGCATTTTGTTGAGAAAAAAGTTTTGATCCGGAAGAAAGTTACAAAATTTAGTTTTTAATTTAAACAAAATAAGAATAACAGATTTCACTACTGGGCAAGGTCCATTGGCAGCAGAGGTGAAACAGGTCGGATCTAGCAAGCAGTCATTCAATATAATATAGTCTAATGTGAGTTCAAGTGGTGGTATAATGTAACTTTTGGAAAACGTTTTTATTCATGCCGAGTACTAAAGAAGAAAAACGCCTTCAAATCAATTTTTCAAAAGATATCTGGTTATACTAAGGTCAAAGTTATTAAGAAAGACTTTTATTTGGTATAATAGATAAAAACATTGTGATGCTTAACTTGTTTCATTAAAATTAACGCTTTTAGGATATGAAATAAAAAAAATTGAGGGTGGCCAAATATTTTTGACTGGTATTGTATATGTTTGGATTTTTGAATTATGAATAAGTATCATACATGTAAATAAATGCGCGTGTGTACACTTAATTTATATAGATATGTTTGTGTTAAGAAAGTAAGCATTTAGACGTTCTCAGCTATGTCTCAAGAAAATCGCAGTTTTAACAGATTTATTCAAAAGCGATCAGGTAAATAAGACACGTCAGTTTGTGAGAGCAACTCCATGAAAAGGAAGAAAAACACTGAGAACTTACCCAACCATAAACAAACTCTGAGATTAAATCTACAGCCGGATTCCAAAAGTGGGTCTGATGTTGCATTATCCTCATTTTGGTAAGTTTTGCGACAAAGCCCGTGCCAAGCAGTATAGTCCCTTACCCTTATCTTGAATATATCGGTGGCGTGAAGAGGGTGACGCGTTAAATATACAAATGTCGATCTCCCATAAAATCCTACCCAGGCTTGCACTGAAGTTGATACTTTATTTAAGCTTGATCAATTATATTTGATTGTCTTTATATAAAAGTAGAACTTTACATTTTGTTTCTGTCATATGCAAATTGATAAAATCTGATGAGAAAATAAAAAATACGGATCAACAAAAATACATTTTTATTTTTGTTGATTTACATAATAACATCCGAATTTGTATCGAATTGAAAATTACGACTTTGGTAAAGTCCCTTTTTCTTTCAATGACCCCTGCTATTTTGACCTTGTGATAGACAAGTCTAAATTTTGTAAAAAAAAGATATTCATTACTTTCAGAAAAGATTTTTCACAATAAAATAAAATTTGGAGGCAACGGGATCTAGCAACAACAGCTTTTTATGTAACTGTGTTAGCTACAACTCCTCGAGTATGCACGCCATTATTTATCAAATTAATTTTCAAAAGGACACAACGAACACGTGGTTTTGTTTATATTATCGGGTATTTTTCTGACACTCTTTATTCAATCCTGTTTTGCTGAGTAAAGATTTTATTCGTTTTTTTATGTATATTTGTGTTGTTATAGATGAAAATATTATTGGTATTGTTAATAGACTTAATATTATTCTTGTATTTTTCTGTCTTTCATTTTCCGCACGGATCACCGATTCAAAGGATTTGAAAAGAAAAAGGAAATGTTTATGTAAGCAAAAGTTGGCATAAAATACATTTATCGTTCTCCCAGATGGCCACAATTTTCACGAAGTGTATCAATTATTAGGTTTTCAAAATTAGGTTGCGACTTATGGGTGGAGTCATTAAGCTAATGACGTCACGCAAAAAAGCAAATGAACAAATATGTGCTATTTACAATGAATACTTATATATATATATATATATACATATATATACATATATATACATATATATATATATATATATATATATATATATATATATATATATATATATATATATATATATATATATATATATCAATTGTTGGCAAAAACCTATTCCAGCGTGATGGTTAACAAACTGTATGTCTCATTATTGTTACCTTTATCCAGACAAAGCTAAGTTTATTTTGACTATGTTACAAAACAGAAAAATCAAACTTAGAAAAGTTTAGGGAGACCTTCCCTGAATAAAACATTTTTA
This sequence comes from Acanthosepion esculentum, assembly GCA_964036315.1. NCBI lineage: Eukaryota > Metazoa > Mollusca > Cephalopoda > Sepiida > Sepiidae > Acanthosepion > Acanthosepion esculentum. The sequence goes on along the minus strand of OZ038475.1, from coordinate 161,611,320 downwards.
TGGAACGCATCATAAAACAGATTCATTTACTCATGGTCAATAATGGTCCCATTATTTGAAAATATAGAATCAGTTAATATCAACTTTTATAAGATTTAATGTCAGTGTGGATTTGTTAAATAGAAAACATGCATTCGATTTGCACACCAGTCATCCTTCAAAAAAGATGCTAGAAAGTAACATTCAGTTAATTACACATGTAACCATATTTCAGTTAGATCATTGGTTTTCCAATAAGACTGAATTAAAAAAACCTGAGGAAACATTGGTTTATTTGTAATCGTTTTGAATAGTACAATTATAGTAGTAATGTCTTTGGCATATATCGATATGCTGTAATGGAAAGTAGCCACTGTGAAATATATATTTTGTTTTGGAGACATTGTCATGGATTTTGTTTAATTATTTATATTGGCAAATAATATAACTCTTTCTAGCAGCCAGACACAAAAATGGGACTATGTAGCTTATGCCTAAACTTATTAGTTAAACATGTAAAGTTTTAAGGTAAATATAAATGCTGGAGTAATATTTATTACTTTATGTCATTTGTACTTATTTTAATTGTTGTGAAACATTTGAAAGAAAATAATTCAATTTCATATAACTTAAAACGTTTTCTAATTTAAGCTTTTTGGCTCCAAATGTCAAATAATTAAAATTTAAACCGTAGCTTGTAAGAGAAAATTAAAACTTACCATTTGTCACTGGATAATATCTAAAAGCTAAACATTTATTTGGTCTCAACATTCTAACCTGGTTCATGCAACTATTTTTGGATTGGTAATTTAAATGTCTACTGACTTAAACAACATAAAAAATAAATATTCGTTTTATTTTAATTGGGAATAAAAAATGAATTCACAGTAAGCGAAATTTTAGTTAGTCTCATTTAAGACTTGTTACGATGTTCTACTTCTATATAATAATCAAACTTGGACATGAAACAGCCTTTCATTAATCAATGGTCATTTTCGATTTTTTTCTATTCATGTTTCACTTTAAGCAAAACTAGCAGTAGAGAAAACTTTTGCATTTTTTAATCCAAGTTCTTAAATTCCTCTTTGTATAAAAAAGAATTTTATTATTATTTGTCTTGTACTACGGCATATGTTACGAACATTTTCATATTAATTATATTTTGTCACAGATTTGAACCTGAAAAATTCTTCTTTACTGTACTGACATGTAAAGAAAAGATCATAAATAAGAAATCATTTTAAAATATAGGACGGAAAAATACTTCAGTTTTGCATCTATATTTAAGTCATTTAATTTATATTGAATATAATTCGTGATTAATTAAACAATATTGTGTAAATAAAATCGTTTTTAATTTACAACCTAATCATTTGGAATCGTATCGAAACATTTGAACTAAAAATAATTTATATTTTTTCCAACATTTAAATTAAAAAACAATTCGGGTTTTTAAAAATCTGAACAGACATTCATAATGAAACACAAACACGACATGTTTGATTGACGTGATTGGATAGAATGGCAGTCCAGTTATAATATGATTTTCACAGTACAATTTAAAATACGATTTGTCATTTTAACGCAATAAGGCCCGTTTGTTATTCCAAACTATAGACATTCTTAAGTCTAAAGGCAAGTTTTCTTTTTACCTAAATGACTGTACAAAAAGAAAAATACCTGAAGGATCATCACAAACAATTCTGATTGAAACATTTTTGTGTTATCAAATTGACTTTTACATATATAATAAAAATAATATATACAAAAGCTAAAAAAACGTATTTATTATCTAAAATAAAAGAAATAAAAACAAATGTATTCGACAAAACCTCGTATATTTCAATCAACTTCACCTTCCAAAGTCTATCATTTTTTGTGAATTAAAAAAATATATACCGTTTTATAATCATGTTAGTCCGACCTAAATCTATATTGTATCAACCATAGTTTTATGACAGTTTATGGACATCGCCCATCTCAGATATCACTAATAAATTCACAGAAATATAAATAAATGTAAATAAACAGAGCGTGACATTTCTAGAAATAATGGAAAATTGCAATATAATAATGAAAAATACAAGGTCGCATAACAACTAAATCAAGACTTATTCTGAGAATACTGCCTTTTATAAGTAATGCGATGGAAATTCTGCGAATAGATTATAAGAAGACTAATCGTGACATTATGCATTTCATTAATAGATATTTTATGATCACATATTCTCCAAGAGTATATATTAAGTGTTATATATATATATATATATATATATATATATATATATATATATATATATATATATATATATATATAATTAAAATGTAAGGTGGTACACGTGTGCTTCTTATAATATGTAGATCGGTTATTAAATCGAAGTCAGAATTCCATTCTCTTCTCTCCAAAATAAGAAAACCGTCTGGGACAACAACAATAACTAAGCTATCTCTGCACACTTCAACCAACCATTTCATAGCGTCGATGACATCAGATGCATGATTTTAGCGTCTTCATTCAACAGCTGAGAAGAAAGGCGCAGATTGGAGTTGAAATTTATTTTCAAAATAAATTCACACATGGAAAGATTAAACAGGGATTTGGGTTTACTCAGGGAGTATAACTCCCACAGGAACACCAACCAACAACATTCCTCGGAAGATTAAGTCCTTTGTTTGTTCTTCGTTTACTCCTTGCTTCGTTGAAAATTCCGACTTTAAAATTTATCTCTTCGCGATTTAATTAAGTCAAAAAGTTATTATATAATAAATACCAGTCTTATTGAGAGTATTGGTATCATTGTGTTAGATTTTTATTCTTCAAATTTTATTAACCGGCCTATTAAATCTACACACACACACACACACACACACACACACACACACACACACACACACATATATATATATATATATATATATATATATATATATATATATATCATGCATGCTAGTAACTGAACTTAACTGCCACTTGTCTAAATTCGGGAGGTGAATCTGAATAATAGAGAAATTGTACGATTGATTTAAAGATAGGTCAGGACAAATAATATACATGCAAAAAGGAACAAAGCAAACACTGAGAGAAAGGCAACGGAAATGGAATATGCGCATATTATATGTATGAGCAGTCCCAAAAGTGGTCTGATATAAATGGAATTATCTTCGAGAATGACTAGAATAAAATTATGTATATGCAGGACCAAATATGTATGTATATATATGTATTTCTGATGTGTGTTTATGTTTGTTTGCCTGTGTTTGTGCGTATGAAGATATTTGGTTGCCCAAAAGATTTGCATTGCCAAAAACTGTTCTGGTCAAAATATTTATTCAGTTTATTAAGTAAAAATAAGACTTTTTGTTGTGTTGTTTTTGTCCTTAATAACATAGCATTTCTCTGTGTTTGTATGTGTGTGTTTAGTTGTCGCTTTTTTTCGTTATATTCTGCCATCATTTACAAAATCCATAATTCCAATTATCCATAACATTTTTTTGGTATTTTTGTAGGTTTTGTTTTTTGTATTTTTGCAGTTTTTCAGAAAACTAAAATTGTTTGCATTGATGTAATTTTTTAAAAAGCGAATGAACGCTTTTCTCTTGTCGTTTGACAAATTAAAAAGTTATTTTGCCTTCATTTCTTAAAGGATATAAGATAAAATAATTGCTTTTACCAAATATGAATTTTTTTTTTTACAGGACCGGGTGCTATCCCGATATCCAAGGTGGATGGCCTTACAAAGTTAAAAAGGATCCAACTACCCTAATATTTACCCACAGATGAATTCATGATTTTAGTAAAAACATCAGTAAGAAATAAACGGAAATCCAACGTTTGATGTTGGTTTTCCTATTATCTTCTCTGTTAACCGTTGTTGAAAAAATGGAGTAAATGAAAAACTGAAGATTCAATATCTAATGAATGTAATAGACTGTGAAAAACCTCCCGGATAAATTCTAACAATTTTTACCTGTTCACGAAAAAAGTATGCAGTTCAGTGTTAGCCTAATTTCATTTTTTGTCCTTTCTGTTAACTAATTGTGGATGCGATGCTTTTCACCGACTGTGGCAATCAATTAGTCTCATTAGAAGCAGTACTTGTACCGAAATTAACTCTCTAGTTCCCCGAAAGAGCCTCATAGAAGTGTATTTCCTTCCAATCGTACCATATACATCGCATCCCTTTCTTTGATACAATTTCAAAATATTTATTTCGCTTGCCCGAATATCTCTTGCGTTTCACGTTATGGCAAACTATCTACCTATCTTCTAGTGATAATTTGCATATAATGACTTGATTTTACCGCTATCAACCACAAATGATATATCCAACAGCTTTAAGCAAGGAAACTTCAACATGAATATATATATATATATATATATATATATATATATATATATATATATATATATATATATATATATATATATATATATATATATACATATATATATATATAAAAAAAGCACAATATACTATAAATCTTGCTTATATCTCTTTCATAAACAAAATCCACAATTTTTGCAAAGTAAAAAATTTGTATTGATATGACACCTGTCATAATACAATAAAAAAGATCTTTTAAAATGAAGTCAATTAAAAAAAACATTCCTAATATTATCTAACGATAAAATAAGTTTACATGCGAACTACCTGCCGACCCTGTATTTAGCCTTGGAAGATAGTAAAATACGGTGGAGAGTGTTTGGCTTCAGGTTGGACGTTATATAAAACCTTGAGAATAAAAATCAATGGATATGTGTGTGAGAGAGAACGTGTCCATGAATGCATGTTTATTTGTAAATTTATAGAGAAAAACTCATCGACTTTCAGAATTAGGAATGGTAAGCGATGAATAATATTCGTGCTTTTTAAGAGATAACAAATATCAGCAATAAAACAAGAAATGCAGAACTGAGACATTAACTGAATATAAGAATTCCATGGAAATTGAAAATCTTCGAATATTTCTTCTCCGTATAATTTATCAAGTGTTTATAAAAAATTCAGTAACCCTTAAAAATATGAATATATTACGGCTTTTATAATGGAAAACTTTGAACTAAACCATTATAAAATCATTTTTGGATACAGCAAGTCGGTTCAAAAGGAATCCAAAATAGGTAATGTAGGAATCGTCATACCGTGGAAACTATTCAAATGACCTGGCTTCAAGAAAAACAGTATCAATGTAAAAAAAAATAATTGCTGTTGTATAAAAATACAATAGGATACTCTGTGACTTTAAGATCTAGACCAACCCACCTCATTCAGTCGATAAAATTGAATGTAACAAACTCCCCAAAAAAGGAGAGCCTTCAGGTGTATTGAGTGAACGATAGAATGAAGACGAATGCTTGTAAAACATAGAAAACTACCAGGATCTTGCCCAGGAGTTACAAAAACTGGGGAATATGAAGATTAGAATTGTGATTATCAAAGTTGGAGCTCTTGAAATCATGCCAAAAACACTAGAATCACTATTGCATGACTTAAAGATTTGAGAAAGAGTGGATTATGCTAGAGCATACGAGTATGCTGAGGAAGGCACTGAATATTTGAAAAGAGATGCTACTACTCAATTTCCAGCGGTATTTAGCAGATATCTAATGCATGAAATTTCAATAATGATAATAATTTCGATATATTATAATTGAGCTGCCTCATGGATGAAATAGTTTCGTATTTCTTCCCAGTGCAAGAGATCTAAGGAAAAGCCAGTCTAAGGAAAAGCCAGAATTTTGAATGTTGATTTTCAAGGCTGGTATATATTTCCTTCTCACTTGGAAGTTTGACACACTTGCAAGATTCACGCCTACTCATCAATTTCCAATGTTCTTATTATTTTATGTTTTATTTCCTTTAATTCGGTCTTGTATGGAGATTTATTCTCTTAAACGTCTTCAGCCGTTTTTACTTCAGCGAATTTGAATTTATCTGTGCATAATTTGTGATTTCATGATACTTGGCTATAGAATAATTTCATTTTAGTTGACTTTGGGGTTATTTTATTACAGGCGTGGCATCTTTTTACATCCCTATACGTCTTCTTTATGGAGAAGATTAGAAGCCTTGTATGATATTATTTTGCAATTCCTCACTTTTGATCTTTTCATTTTATTTCTTTTGTCTACTCCCTCCTCTTTCTTTTCTTTCAGATTTTCCTTTCTACTAAAATCTTTCTCTCTGTTTCACTATTTCTCTTTCTCTATCGTATTTCTATAGAACCACTATTTATCTGTTTATACCTCTTTTCCTGCCCCTCGCATGCCCTCTCTCGCTCTCTCTTTTCTTTTGCTATATATATGTTCTTTTTTTCATGCGTTTTTCATTCTTAATTCTGTTACAATTTCTTCACTTTTTCCCTCCCTCTGTTGCTCTGTCTCCTTTCTATCCTCTCCCCTCTCTTTCTTTTTATTCCCTCATTGTTCTACTTCTCTGATTTTCTCAAGTTTGGTTGGGCTCTGACCCCGATTTCTTGCTCATTTTCTCTCTCCTTACACAGTGTTTTCAAATGAGTCAAAAAGAAAATGAAAAGCTCATGAACCATTGAAAATACTTTTGCATAGAATTATATTTCACATAGTTTCTCACAAAATATGACAGATTGAAATGATGGCAACCCACTGAGATTTTTATCACTTATTCATTTTTACCTTTTTGGTTCATTTTTGAATAGATTTATAAAATGCCCGAACTTATTCAAATCTTGGACGACTTTGATTAAAAGTTTTTTTCTGGTATATATATATATATATATATATATATATATATATATATATATATATATATATATATATATATTGCTTTTTAAAGGGAATAAATTATTCATTTGTGCTTTGGATTATACATATTGCTTTTTCGAAGTAAAGAATTAATTATGATTTTCCGTTGAATTCAGGATTATTTCATTCATTTTACGATATGTACAATTGATTTTATGTTTTTATATGCATATTTACTTATTTTAAGGTCATAGTAAAATACTTTAGGTTTCGTCTCTTAAAAAAGTCAAAATAATACGAAATAGGGAATATTTACGCAAAATAGGGAATATTTACGTAAAATAGGGAATATTTACGCAAAAATTATAACTGAATCAACAAAAAGGTTGTTTTTATTCTCATGAACAATGCAAATCCACACTCACTAAATTACATATCACGGCAAAAGGAGGAAATCTTTTGTTTGAGATTATTTAACTCAACATCCCTATTCACGGGATTTCACAAATTAAGTTTTCCATTTAATGAAATTACTTATTCATTTCTAGTAGCAAAACCTTTACATGTAATGGATATATTAATATTAGTATCAGAATTTTAAAATCTAGAATCCAAGATTTCAACAAGAAATATAAGAAACAGTATCAAAGAGTTTTGTTTTTATCATTATGAGGATTATGTTACTGAGAAAGAATTTAACTTTGGTTACATTTGAACGCATTTTATTCCATCTCCATTAGTGCAATATTGCTTTCCAAATAGCCTAAAATCTATAAATTTAGAAAAATACTGAGATACAGATAAAGGAAAACAAAAAATGAGTAAAAGACAAATTAAAATTTGACAGCAGTGGGTAGCTGAACCTGTCTCACTGTGTTTCTATAATAAGAAAAGTAAAATAGATAGTGACAACCTCATTCTAATTATTGAAACAATGAAAATTATCAAAATTTTTGTCTCGTGTTGTAAACATTCCTCCTGACATAACATCTGCAACTTACACAATGCATAGAATTTTAAAAAAAAGCTCTCACGGTCTTGAACACAAGTTTTATTCCGTCTACATTTTACTTAACACGTTCGGAATAAAAGAATGAGAAATTGGTTGAAAAAATATGAACAATAGGTTTTTAGTCTCATTGACCTTGGATGATTAAAAAAACAGCTTAACGAAAGAGATGTCCTCCAAATGCATTCATGTTCATTTGAGAAATAATTTCTGGTTGCGGAAAAAATATGTGTCCTACATGACCTACATGCCCTTAGGGTTAGAGTTTACTTTAAAAGGCGTTAGATTTAAGGTTTATTCTAAAATAATTAAGATTAAAGTTTACTCTAAAAGGATTTATTTAAAGTTTACTCTAAAAGGACTTAGTGTTATAGTGTAATCTAAAATGGATAAGGTTTAGTGTTTGCTCTTGCACGTTGTATGCATTTTTGAGCGCTGATAATGAAAAACTGATTTGGCAGTTTTAGTTGTAATTGCACATGCATATACATTCACATATATGCATAGACATGGCAGAAAAAAAACTTGAGTATAAAAACGACATTTTTAAAAAATTAAATCATTTCAAAGGAAAAATAATATATTAAATCCTGTTGTGGTAGGATCCACCTAATCTGCATAGGTGACTACCGACTATATAAATAATGGTTGGTACCGGAAGACGGGGGTCGAATACAGAGATCCAGCTAGAGACTCTGCCCGACTGCGACTTAGTTAACACATTCTCCAGGAACGGTCTTCCCAGAAATATACAGAAATACTAGATGTAAATATTGTGTACACTTTCTTGTTATAATACATTCTTGTTCTAAGTACATTTTGTGTTGCATTATTATTCCATGCATTAGTCGAGATTCAACAATGAGTCAAGACTCAACAAATCCTTTCATAAAAAATTCAAATATTAGTGCGGATTGTTACATTGTTCCATTTGCAGTAAAATAGGTTGCACACAATGACCGAGGGTATCTGATCTATTTTGCTAAATGGAGCTGTATGGTTTGATGAGATAACGCCTAAGTGCATCCTTTGTTAAACCTTTACCTGAAGCAAATTCAATAATATTAATTAGAAGAAATAAATCAAACTTTTAGATAAACCAACGTTTAATAATTATTTATTGATATGCATATTTTTGCTCATTTGTATGTCAAAATCAATTCAAATCTGTTTTCCAGCATACAATTTAAAAATATTTCTATTAACACGAAGAGGGACACGCAGGTTCACGCACACACACACACACACACACAATAAATTTCTATCGAGCCTGAAAATGACCGTATGTACCTGTTGATTTTGTTGTGTTTCATTTTGATAATTATCAATTTAAGAAGACTAGCAACAACATGAGAGCCCTACTTGAAGTATTTTATATCGTAAGTACTGCACCTCTACGCACTTAATATGTCTTTGGGCATAAGACATACGATATGACGACCACAGCTAAAAACACAGAGGTCGATAAGTAGATTCAGGAAAATATGATGCCTATTGTTATTCATCAGAATGTGACATATATTTGATAAAATGCTTTATCATTTCTTCAGAATTCGATGTTAGTACAGTGTCAATATTTGTGGAAATATGATATAAAATAATCGTTCTGTTTAACAAAACTGTCCTATAAACGCGTTAACGAAAAGAACAGGAAAGATTTGAATGAATGCTAATACTTCATCATCACTTGATGAGGCAACCAATAAGTCCTCCTTCGTTGGTCATTCATGTTTTGTTTTCCACTTCGCAAAGTAGGAAATGAAAATAACTCCTAACACATCCTAAATACACTTGGAAATAATGAGATCCGCTTCGCTGAAGGAGTTGCTATATTTAGGCATAAGGTGATGTCGAATGAACTAAATTATCACAGCTTGGGAGCAGGAGTTTTGATGTCGCTAGAGTATCCCCACCCAATGTAACGACATTTTCTTTGCCCCGTGAAATTCGATTCGTCAAAATTTTTGTCTTGAATGCCAAATTAGATATGCAGTTTAGAATAATGATAGCAAATAAAACCCATGAAGGAAAAGACGGACAATGTGTAATTTGAAACTTCCCATCACTTGAATATCATTACTGATCAACTGAAGATCAAAAGTTCGAACGCTAAATGCGGTCATGAGTTAAATCTTTTATACTTAAAGTCCACGTTAAAAAGCAAATGTCATTCATCTAAGTGATAATCTAATAAGTATCAATGAGAGCGATAATATACTAATTTAATCTCATTAAGTTTCTCTGATATTCTCTGGTAATTCCCTAATATTTTAAAATTATTTTAAAATGTCTATCCTTTTGCTTTGAAAAAGTTCTTTTATAGCTATCAGTTGAAGATGAAGAAGTTTTCTGGTTAATCAGAAGGAAAATAGTGATTGCAAATTAAACTATAATATGATTCACCATTCGTAAAACACAAGAATAAATGGCGTGGAATACGACAATATTCCGAAGATACATGCTTGAAGTAAGAACGATTGCAATATGCCAAAATCAATCTACTGACATTAGCTATTTCTTTTTCTGAATCTACTTCTCCTCGGCCTCCATGTTTTTTTTGTTTGTTTTTTAGCAGTGGCCATCGTATGATCAAAGACATGTCGAGTGCGTGAAGGGGCAACACATATAAAATACTTCAAGTAGGAATCTCATGTGGTTGCTAGTCTTTCTTAGTTGGTAATTATCAAAATCAAACGCAGCAAAATCGATCAGTAAAAATGGTTATCATCAGGTTCGATAGAAAGTTATTAAGTTCGTTTTCTCTCTATCTTTCTCTCTTCCTCTCTTTGTCTTTTTATTTTCAGATTTCCACAACACGCACAGACATATATATATATGTGTGTGTGCGTGTGTGTGTGTGTGTGTGTGTTACTAGTCTTGTGAGTAGAAATATTTTTCTTTAGCTAGTCATTGTACAATGGAAAGCTGATTTGAATGGATTTTATGACATACAGACGTGCAAAAGTAATTATTAAACGCTGGTTTATCTGAAAATTTGTTTAATTGTAATACGTAATATTAGTGAATTTGCTTTAGGAAAAGGTTTTAACTCAATTCTTGAAAAACTATGAATGATTTTCTAATATCAAGAGTAAAAAGACATTGTCAGCCGATTTCTACTAGGGGCTATTCCATTATGGAAGTGATGTGCACACAGCTTAATGAATAGCGGTTTATCATAAGAAATCGGAGATTTGAGTTCAAATTCCAGTCAAGTTCATTCCATTCACTTTCGTGCAAATCCCTTCAGGAATGGTATGAATTCATCTACTCTCCCAGCTATGGGTTAAATAATTGGACTTGTATCTGGAAAAATAATTTTTATTCTAAAAATAAAACTGTGGATGCAATATTCACTAGTAAAAACATATGAATTATTCTTATATTTCCAAAAATATGTTCCGGCTTTAATTACCCAAAAGCCGTAAAAAAACAAATCAATCAATCCATCCACTACTAAAGAAAGGTTGTGGTGAAAAAAAGTCCCCCAGAGAAGGGCTTTACCGATTTTTCAAGCGTAGCTTAGATGTGGTACGAGGCTGAAAGTATAGGGCACCTAATGAGAACCGAACTCACTACTCAGCCGCAAATGTTCTAGCGAGACCAGCTTGCTAACCATTACACCGCCTCGAAGTGCCCAGAGATTTAGTTATATATTTAAAACTATTGTCAAAAATTTTCAAATAAAATATTAAATTTCAATTGCATCTTAGACTTTTGAGTATAAACTTAAGTATGAACGATGATATCAACCTATGTACACCAACTTGTGTAGCAATTGAGATAAGAGTTATTTTATGTGCGGTGATCAATCGCACAGGTATGAATTGTTCGATCACTCCAGACCTCATCAAGTTTACAGATAATAAAATTGACAGTTTTTATTCGAAAAATGTTTCTTTACAATGACACGCATACATTATGCAATTTAGTGATCAAAACATTGGGATTTGAAATTTTGAAATTTTTGTCGGAATTTCTGAGATGACTTATTATATAGTGATTCTTTCTGTATCCATCTAAGGAAGATCGGAAATTGAAATAAAGACAATATTAACAAGGACATTGACAAACGTTAAGATAATCTGGTCTGAATGTATTGATATATAATTTGAAATTTAGCTTTTACTGAATCTACTGCTCGAACTAAATTTTTTTTGAGTTTTCATATTATGTTAATCTCATAATTTTAGAATTCCTAATTGTGTGAAAAACTTAACACTCATAAGACATCCTGAGGAAAGTATGTTTACAGGGGAAGTACGAGCAACTTTACCTAAGGAGTTTGTGTGGATGGATGGCAGGGGCAAGGAGGAGTGGTAAAGATTCAAAAGTTGCCTACAGCTATAAGGGAGAGAAATTTGTGGAGTGCCGTAATTGCCCACATCCTGAAGGGACACGGCATATAAATGATGATGACTGCTATCGATAAGTGATCTTTAATAAAGTTGAATGAATTTCCTCACTAATCGAGGTGAAAATTGTACGAAAAGAGAAGAAAAACAAAAAATAAAAATGTCAAATAAAAAACAGGGAGAATTGGTCGGTCTTTCACGTCAGGCTGTTTCTTTACATCCCTCTGCCTAAGTGAAAAGCCTCAAAATAACGCTTCTTCTAATAAATAAAAAAATTCTCTATTCGTCAGCATATTTCAAAGAATCAACAAACGAAAATATTTTTAAAAAACTTACATGGATTAAAGTGATCGTGTTCTATTTTCAACCCCAACCCGAGATTTAATTACGTATTTAGTTACATTCTTTCGATGACGACGAATATAATTTTGACTGATTTTTTTTCTTGTTTCTTCTGCATCTTTTCATCTTTACTTATTTTAATCAAAACCAGTTGAAATATTAAAAAGTTATTACACTCTCTTAGTATTTAGAGAGGAGGAACATCAATTCTAATAGGTAGAATTACAAAATAATTTCGTCATTTACTAAATTTTGCTTAGTCTAACACAAAGAAAGCCACAGAATGATTGCAGTATCGAATGTTCCTTCAACAGTCACTCAACGAAAACTGCTCACACCCGATGTTTCTTAACATCATTGCTCCTCAAAGAAGAATCTGGACTTTTAATTTGACCCTAAATCGGGACCACTTTCTTGTTCAGTGACTCATTAACCAGCCTGCAAACATTTGGAATGAGAGCTAATCTCATGGCTGAGACATTTTGTTCCTTTTTTGTGCCCATGTTCGATCTTCGAATATAGATAAAAGCCAGGATTTTCACAATGCTGATTTTTAGAGCAACCAGTAACCACCTATTTTGTAGATTGACAGAACACAATCTTGCCCTTTCATTTAACTTTGTATTAAACTGAAGAAAGTTTAGAAAGTATCGAGAAACATCGACCACTCGCGAACGCAAAATTATTGTGTAAACTAACAGCTTCACATTTGCACAATGTATTTAAAAAAACAAAACGATTGTGCGTGTATTAGAGAGAAAGAGAAATCTGCTTTGCAAATTTGATGTATTTCCGTGTATAAATATATCACTACATCACATTTTTGCATACACATATACAGACGCGTAGATATTATTCATTTAGATTTAACATGTATATAATTAAAATTGTACAGGAAAATGTGAAGTATTTTATATTGTAAAACTTATTGATATTTTATATAATGTATGAAAGAAAGTATCTTATGCGCCTACACACATTTTAGACAATTACCTAGGCATAGACATACATATATATGTCAAGGTTGACAATGACATTTTACTGATACTGCCAGAGTAGACAAGGTAAATATGAAAGAGTGGTTTCTCGAAATATTAAGCCAAATATGTTGGCAAAATGTTTGACGTTAAGAGAGCGTTATAATTTTGAAAATGACTAACATTCGTTTCTGGATTGAAAGGTTCTTCTAAATGCTGAGTCGATGAAACTCGTTTCTAGATTCTCAGCTTTAATTTATCAGATATAAAAACCAAAACAAAAACAAATCTTTAGTGACTAGTTCTATCAAATTGATAATTCTCTGTCTGTAATTACTTTTAGTAACCACTTTTGTTTCTCTTTGCCAATGTTTCTATAACTGAGACGCATGTATATAAAAATATATATGACTACATATATATATATATATATATATATATATATATATATATATATATGTGTGTGTGTGTGTGTGTGTGTGTGTGTGTGTGTGTATGTGTGTGTGTGTAGTGATATACAAACATATATATCACTATATATATATATACGAGTTAAAGATCAAATGCAGATCAAATATGGATCAGAATCCGAAAGGATGATAAAATAAAGAATAGGAAACGTTTATCAATCTAACATGTTTCACTTTTATTAAAGTTTCATCAGACATTGAGAGAAAACACACACACGCACACACGCATACACGCATATATATTCATACACACACGCACATATATATGTATATTTATGGACACTGCCCAAACGCAATCACATATACACATGTATATAAATATATACACACATACACACGCACATATATATATATATATAGAGAGAGAGAGAGTGAGAGAGAGAGAGTGAGAGAGAGAGAAAGAGAGAAAGAAGGAGATACAATAGATATCGACACACGTGCGCGTGTTTGAGGATTAAAATAAAAATATTTATGTCCACTTGGACATAACTTATCTAGAGTTTAATCATTCATCAGTTTTAAGAGTTCTGCTATCCGATTGATTAAGATATAATGCTCTATCTTTTCATTAAAAAAAAAATTCAACTTTCTTAGCTTGACTGCAAAATATTTTGGTCAAATGTATCGGTATCCGTTTTTATAATTTCCTTTTCATTTTGGATTTCGTAGTTCGTATATTTTCAATAAACGTGAAAAAGTGTTGTTTGAGCGCAGAGATTACCAAAAAAGATCGGTAACCACAGAACCAAAACCAGTGTTTGGAGAGAAATACAGACAAAAAGTAAAGTAGAGAAAGAGAAAGAAAAAATAAGAAGGAGAAGAACATGTGAATCTTTCTTTTAAATGTGAAAATACAGTTCTTAGATAAGACATATGCAGTTTATTTGTTAAAAAGCACGATGACAAGCATGATCAATGAAACAAATTTCATCAGAATTCTACAGATGTCTCTTCATATAGAGAAATGCATTTGATTTATGAGATAGAAATGTGCCTACCTGAACGTTCCAACAATGGTGAAACTTCGATCATGTAATATCCCTGTCATGATTAAGGCAATCCGTATTGGCTGAGTGTTATCTTACCTCGCAGAACGGCACTGAGAGATGGACAACTCTTCTGGTGGAATTGTCCGTTATATACGCACATGTGGTGAGACAGTAAACAGACACACAGACAGACAGATATGCAAAGCAGATAAATAAATTCTCTTGTGGGATTTGTGAATGCCTATGAGTTTGTTTTTTATTTACCAAAATTAGAATATTTTACTTTATACAAAAAAGGAGTAAAGGGTCTGTAGTAATAGAAACAAAGGAATTTGCGACTGTTAGGGAAAAATAAACTGAATGTGCCTTTCTTTGTTGATTTTATTTTATTTTTAGTAAATCGAAAAGATAAGCTGGGAAAAGAATTAGGTAACTAAAGAAGAAAATGGAATCTATTACGCCTGTTTGCCCATGTCTACTGTATCAGTGTGTGCATACATCGGCCTGTTGTAAATACCCTTTCTTTTTCTCTCTTTACCTATGGCTAAATACTTCCCTTAGCTACAGCCAACAAGCAGTAATCACAATAGTAGTACTCTAGTGACAACTATATATACTATTAACGTTTCTTAAAACTATCAGCAGCAGTCGCGCTTCCACCATCGTCGTGGTCGTGAGTCTTAGAACGACAGTAAAAGTGAATAATGAAATGGGGTTGGAGTAATAATGGCGCGATAAGAAGGGAAAGTATAGTACGAAGGCCGACTTTAACTTGGCGTGTGGCTAATGTTTTCTATCAATTTGTTGAAACTGGGGAAATCGTTTTATGGTTTGATTTTGATGACAAGTATCATCCGGTATCCTCTCATTGAGAAAAAACGAACCTGAAAATACCAGCACCCACAAACATTTACAGCCATACACAATCACAATCTTGAGTTGGAGTTCGAATCAAGCCTGATAATATAAATTTTCTTTTTGTTTTTTTACTAATTTTCACTTAATACAAGAGGCACTAAATGTAGAGCGTTAGTGAATGGGGTTGTTGAGTGAGAGGAAAAAGTAAAAGGTAAGTTTATGAGGTTACGTAGGAAAGAGAATGGTGAACCTAAGACTTGAACAGGTTGATTGTAGTGGTCGGAAAATCATCATCTTAACCTATTCGGGTCTCGGGTTAATCCTCATCTTAACCTATTCGGGTCTCGGGTTAATCATCATCTTAACCTATTCGGGTCTCGGGTTAATCATCATCTTAACCTATTCGGGTCTCGGGTTAATCGTTTATCTTTCACGCATAT
Organism: Acanthosepion esculentum; assembly: GCA_964036315.1. Taxonomy (NCBI): domain Eukaryota; kingdom Metazoa; phylum Mollusca; class Cephalopoda; order Sepiida; family Sepiidae; genus Acanthosepion; species Acanthosepion esculentum. The sequence continues at coordinate 161,595,177 of OZ038475.1, read as the reverse complement.
CATCATATATTGCGCGTCTTACTCTTGATACTCAGACAAATTAAACAAAATCTGTGCAAGAACACTTTCAGATCTTTACTGAATATAAATGCAGATGACACCCCACAATGTATGGGTGTACCCCCAAATATCTTGATGACCATTGCCTGACAGCTGATCTCTCCTCTGACCAAATACTCACAGCTCAATAGGGAAAAGACCAGATGGTATGATTCAATAGATTAAATATAAATGCTGGTGACACCACACAGTGTTTGGGTGTACCTTCAAATATTTTGATGATTGTCACCTGGCAGCTTATCTGTCACCTGACCTATCTCTCTCAGCTCAATAGGGAAAAAACTAGCTGGTATCTTTCAATACATCCAAAACTGAACTGGTAACATTTCACCACCACCGAGTAGACCTTCAACCTGCACTAGTCCTGATGAGTGGTCATACTATCAAGAAGACTCCTTTACCTCGATCTCCTACTGTGGCTAAAAAGTTCACTGTTGACCTCAAGTGGTACGTGTGTATTCTGTGCCATCGCAAAAGGTGTTTAACGAATGATCGGCTCCTTGTGTCGCCCCAGAAAATGCCTAATTCCAGCTGTAATAATGTACCTTTACAAGAGTCAGATGAGACCAAAAATAGAGTATTGCTGCCATATCTGGACTGGTACTACCAAATCCTCACTGTCAATCTCAACAGAGTTCAAAAGCGCTTACACGGCCTTGTGGGTGTTAAATTATTCTCTTCCATGAAGTCCTTATCCCAAAGACGAAATGCTGCTAGCCTCACACTACTATTTCGGTGTTACTATGGCAAGTATCCGAACGAATTACCTTCCCTAGTTTCATCAGCTCAGAGCATCACAGTTAGGAACTCCGACCTGCCATATTCAGTGTGGCAAACCATCCTCATTCCCTTCGTGTTCCTTTGATAAAAAAGAAAGTTCCACTCAGACATTTTTCTTCTCCCAGGGTTGTTATTTTGTGGAATCCATCTCCTGAGAGGGAGCTTCCCTGAGAACTATAATCTTGGTCACTTTAAGTCCAGGGTCAACCGATATCTATCCTACTCTTCCTAATAATATTCTCTTATTTCCCTCTTCACTTTCCCTTACAATAAACGCTCTACCTTCAGTGGCTTTTGAGCCTTGTATTAGGTGAACTAACAGTAAAAACCAATCAAGAGCGTCAGCGTCACTATTTCTTTATAAACAAAAACAGTTTAGATCGTGATCTTAATTGAAAAATAACTGCAGAGGAATTTGTGCCTTTACTTCTGACTCCAAGTTGATAGTTTGCAAATGTTATTTTTGCTTTGTAAAAAACGTTAATGAATAATGGTTAGATTTAGGCTGATTGGAAATGATGATATCTTGGATGTTTGCACAAAAGTAGATTCGAAATTGTTTTTGTTTCTATTACAGTTGACGGGAGTAGGATTTATAGTTTTTGTTAACAGTTTTGAAATGAAAACATTAACCTGATATATCCAGTGAAAGGTTAATAAGTGAAATCGAAAATAAAAAGAAATTATTGAAAGAGTTTACTTTACCCCGACTTATAGATTAATTGTTATTATACGCTGGTTTTCTCAATAGATAAAAGAAAATGATGATATCTGATGAAATATTCGCTACTTTGGTGGGAAATATGACAGTTGAGTTCGTTTTTTGATAAATATTTATTGTTTTACCTTTGTCAACTACTCTTTAAAAGTCCAACTCATCTCTTCTTTGCTTGATGAATATTCGTAAGTTGAGTATTGGTGAGTAAATGGATCGTTTCTTTGAAAAGTTAATATTTTTATCACTACATTCCATGTATGATAAGTGATAAGTGTTAATGTAATCGAGGCGCTATTGAAATTAATCACTGTTTACTAGCGATCGTTTAAAAGACCACCACTGACTAATTAAGCAGAATAGATGCGTATTATTCATAGAGGAATGTTTTCAAAAATAAGGTTTTCAAATGGTCTCAGCAACCTCTCTGCTTGGCTCAAAAACTTTAGCGCTAATTTTAAGATGTTGTTGAGAAAGTTTTATTCCTATACGCATAATAAATTTATTTTCATGATTCTAGTCGTTATATAGCGTGAAAACGTATGTCACATATCAATATTCATCAAATCTAATAAGTGAGAGATTTTGTAATTAATTTAAAGTTTAATTTAGATTATTTCAAGTTGGTAGCAGTTTATGAAAAATAAAGATATTGTGGCGGGTCATCGATAGCAATGTATAGTTCCAATTATGGAACATTCCCTTTACAGTTGGGAAAACGTGTCACTTAAACCGACATGAGACACTTAACCTGCTAAAGTTAGCTGGAGTGGAAACTTTTGCCAAATTCTGTTCAGTTGTTGGGACGGCGATGAGAAGTTTATAACAAATTTATAATTTACTCGTTTGTAATATTTACGCTTCTGGTAAAATGATAGAGAATTCTGTTACTTTTCATTATACAAAGACAAGTAGATTTTTATGCTGCTTAAGTTTTGAAACGATTTATTACTATTATACATTGATTATTTGAGACTAACACTTGAACTTATAGTCGAAACCATCAAGCCAGTCGTGCCATGTGGCTTTCTACTGGAATCAAGTGACAGCAATTCTCACCAGTACTGCAACACTCTCTGCAGTGTCCTTGCTGCTGACATAGAGGTTCATTTCTTCTTCACGTTTCAAATTATTTTTAAACTATTCGAAACATTCTAGTGATTACTGATATGACCATTATATTCATATTTCACGTATATATTTAGTTCTCTGACAAAATCTACACATTTATTTCGGTTTTGATTTTCTTTTAGTTTAACGTTGTGATCTACAGTAAAAGCGACATCCATTGACAGATTTTTTCATCTGCGCCTAGACTTCTGATCTTGATAGAGAGATTTTGAATTCCAAATTCTGAAATAATGTTGACTTTTCCACTCATTGAATTATTATTATTATTATTGTTGTTGTTGTTTTTGTTGTTGTTACAGATTCAAATAAGAAAAGTTGCCATTGTTTCTTTTGTTTTATTTCATGTGAATCTGTACTCTTTCCTCAATTCACCATAAATCCATGTCTTTTGTGAAATTTAAATCTCGGTCTTTTTATTGGGGGGCTAATTTGAATGGAGTGTGGACTAGCTAGAGTTAATATTGAAAAAAATGAAAAATGAGTTTAACTGGAGATGCTAACTTCTTTTTATAACTGACTCTTCTGAATGTTATCTACTCGTGTAGTTTTAACAGATACACTGACACCAAAACTGAAATGCTAACGCATATAGAAAATGGATCCTTGCCGGACAGTTTCATATATTTGAAGCTGATTGGTGTTTAATGGAGCAAGATTAGCTATCATCCCCCACTACAAATGGCATACTTATAAATGGATCTTTGACCAAATAAAAATTCCATTTTGTGTACTGGTAGGCGGTATAAAGATGAGGGATAACAAAGGAAAATTTTAGGCCGAACTTTGAGAATTTTACGGGTAGAAGGATATTAGAGTTTAGATGTATCGTTTCACGGCCCAACAGTAATCCAATATATCATGAAATGATTGTATTTTCATTATTTGATCCCTCATAGATTCTCTAGTCCTACTCAGTTCGAGTTCAGCTGAAGGTAAGGCCTGATTTTGTGACACTAAATAATCTTCTTATTTCTCTTTAGGGGCATCTAAAGGTGGTCGTCTATAAGATCGACCATGACAAGATATAAATTTTGTCTATTTTGTTTCGTAATTGAATATAACAGGCGTTTCGGAAGAATTAACGAATTGGTGATTGTTTATATTTTTTTCATTTGTACCAGTGAAAATTATTGACTGAAAGAAAATCTTTCTTGACACTTTTTAGTCTGTATCATTTTCTTTTATTAACAACTTTATAAGTTTTTTTCTTTTTATTCTTCGTGTTTTCCATATGATCACATAAGACACAGAAATGTATTCAACTCAAAGCAATACAAATTTGCATTACTAAAACTAATTTGACAATGAGAAGCGAAAAGGATGAGATAGCAACTAAGTACTGGGAAGATTATTTCTTTAGCTTAGCTTCATCTGGCGCAAAAACTTTTTAAAGAAGCAAATTCGAAAACTGAATTCACTTAACTAAATGTGGAATTCAAGATAAATTTGATAGCTATCGCTTTACGATAGGCGCCCATAAATGTTATATTTATGAAAATGGTGGTACTGAATAAGTTGCATGACGATCGAAAAGTGACAAAGGAAATCAAGATTTAGCAGCAGATTTAATTCCTAATAATTATTTATAGTTTGATTGTTCTAAACTAAAATTAATTTTGAAAAAATAGTTTGAAAAAATTAGTTTTGAAAAACTATATCGAACTGAGATGTTTGGGAATCAACTGATTTTTTTCATTTATATTTCTTGGTGATACCCCCCTCACTGTTTATCTATCTCAGATGATGAAAACTATTGTGACTATATTCTTTTTATTATTCTTAATTATTTGTATTTCTTACATTTTATACATGCATAACTGACGATAAGGAATGGATTTGTGTTTAGTTTATCGCGAAAGAGATTTATCAGAATAACCATATTATATCAAACATCACGAAAAATATTTTTATATTCAAAGTATTTTTTAAATGCTATCGATTGTTATAGAAACAGAGAAACTTTGAACATGAAAGCCTTGAATAGTCCATGTTATTTTCTTATTCTTTTATTTGTATAAAAAGCAGAGGGAGCGCCTCTTGGCAACTTTCTAAACTCTGATTAAAATCCTTAGGAAGTGAAACTCGATATTAAAACTCTATATTAGTGTCACACTTAAAAATATATAGGTGATTAAGTAAAAGGAACCAGGACTAAATTCGGCGACTGGATATTATCGCGAAAAAACATCAAACTTACTTGTTGTATCCGTTTTTGCTTTTCATTCTTATTCATTTTTTTATTTTCAATTAGGAATCACAGTTCCTAACTAAACATAAAATTTGTTGGCGTGATAATCAGTGAATGAGTCCCTTTTACTAAACAGCCTCTTTTAATATTGCAGACTGTAAAAAAAAGAAATAGTTTCACGGGTTAAATAAACTTCTCTTATACTCAATACATTATAATTCATACAATCGTCCAAAGAGTACTACAAATCGATCACTTGGCAATTTGATCTGTTTTCGGTTCCAAAATATCATTCGCTTTATAAAATCACACATGTTTATTTACAGTTATTTACAATTACTATATCTTTTGGAGGGGATCCATCTCGAACCAAATTATTAATATTACCGTAAAACACACATGTATGGGTAGGCCTTGGACTTTTCTCTTTGATTCTTCAGCCAAACGGCATTTGACAACTAGAATAAGAAACATTAGTGTCTGAATTTGTAACGAGTAGTGGTGTGCCTACATTTGTCTATTTCCCAGTTACAGATGATGGTTTGTCTATATGTCAAGAACCGTTATGTCGTAGATACCGTTGCTTATGTTTTACAATGGCAATTTTCGGAAACATCAGGACTAGCCTAACACAATGGCCAACAAGAGAGCGTTGTTGCTTATATGTACTGATTGCTTCAGTGAAAAGATTCCCATTTAAAAATAACATGAAAAATAATTAAGTTGTTCCAATTACAGATAAATATATTCCACGCGCAGTTTGTTGTTCTATCAATGCTTGGGAGGAAGAACTTATAGATAAAAAATATACCAGGATTTGAATTTAAAAGAAAGCTACATTCTGAAAAGGTGTTCAATAATTGTAGGCTCTCCTTAATGAGACTCTAGCTCACAACATTAACGAATCAGTCTGCAGGACGAACTTCCTAATTTCTACTCTACAACGAGAATCGAATTCACTACAATACAATACAGCTGACTACCAAAACTTGCTAACTATAACGACACGAAAGACAGTCTATAATAGCGTTGCTATAATATCATATGCCAAGAAAACAATTCATTTAACTATAACGAGCTTTAAGAAAGTGCAGATTGTGTAATTATATGACGCTGAATTTTATCAAGCAAATTCGGTAGTCAGGTTAATTAAACATCTCCAGAGTATGTTCAGTTTGTCAATATAAATGATCTACTTCTTTTTTATCAGTTTTTTTCCACAGAGATGAGATTCTATCATTTAAAGAAAAAAAAAGCATTTTGAGAAGAACGTCTCAATACGCCTTGCGTCGCAACAAGTCTTCATTTTTATTGAAATTCTCTTATCATCGATACTGTTTGGATGCCTTCTAAAAGCTGTCACTCTTTAATAGGGCCCAATTCTTTGTAAATTCTTCATGCTTTTACTTGACTATATTCAAATTGTTTAAAACGGTTATATCTATTACCAATGTTGTAATTATATTTACTTGTCGATGAATGTATTTTCAAAACGGTATAAACAAGGAGAATTAATGTATCATTTTCCGTTTCTGTAAAGAAGCCTCAAAAGGTAAAGCAAATGAAACTACCGAATGAATCACAGTTGTTTCTATTTCGTTTTTGGACAAATGCCTGTAAAGAGAACCACATTCAAAATTATCTAACTAAAGTAAACTAACTGAATCACTTGCTTTAACTAATAACAGTCCGTCGATGATAAGATATTAACAAACATTTGTTGAAAGAAGACAGTACTAAGATAAATGCTAAGGTAGTGAAAGAGAAATGGAATCTTCAAATAAACTGTATAGAGAAACAGTAAATTATCTTATAAAACGAACGTAGACTTTAGCAATTTTGTACCTTTCTTAAGTTTTAGTAATATCTAATAATTTAATATTACCCCCAACACACAAATAAGATGGATTACGTTTTATGATGAAAATAAAAACTGTTTTTATATTTTCGAAACTGTCCATCATGAATGTAGTTGTTTTTTTATTTCAAGACAGATGTTAAAGCAACAGTTTTGATTTTATTCTTTACTAATCACCGATTCATTTCTAATAAAATGAATAAATTTTAAATATTCAATTCGATAACCTTCGGCAAAATACAATAAATGTAATACTTTTCTGCTAAGCATCATGATAGGAAATATTGCTTCTGCATTATGTAATTAATCACAGATCAAAATATGAATTCAGCCTGTGTATAAAAAAGATTAAAATTATCAATGTAAATTTTAACCAACATTTTGTACAACATTCTCAACAAAAAGGTAACTGTACACTCGTGGGATTTTGATCTTCACTTGAAAACTCATAAAAGAAACAACCATGTTTTTTTAAAACGCTTGTTGTCACGTATGGGAAACTGTCGAATGAAGATATTGTACGATGTCCGATCCAAAAATTTCCCAAATTCCCGATGTGACTGATCACTCAGGTCCCTACAGGATTTCATCAGGAGTTTTGACATGAATTAGGTAATTATCCGACCACGAAGCAAATTGTTCTTTCTACACTGCAAAGCCTGATTTAACGTCGAATGAAATATTCGTTTTATTTTACGTAAAAAATGATCATAAACCCAGCCACACCATAAATCATACGTTGACTTGATGAGGGGATGCTTATCAAGAGCAATATATTTTCAACTGGCTTCGCCAATTTACAGGGTAACCTCACTTATGCAAGGAATATGATAAATACGTGAATTGCTTCAAGTCAATTTGAGCTGGTCGTTTTATCTTCACTCACAAGCTAATACTGCAAATAGAATTTTTAATATTTTCATCACTCACTTATTGAACAGTGTAGAGATAAACTTTAAACTATTTGTTTAATGTTGCAATTCACACCTTTCGTGAAGGGCATGTTTTTCACTTTTTTCTTCTGACAAAATCGTTTTTATTTCCTTCAAGTCTCAATACGAGGGCGTGGCGTTTTCTTAATTGTTGTGTGCAAAACATTTCCTAATATTTCGTTCGTATCTTCTTAAATCTTTTCTAGGATTCAGTAAGTTTGGAGAATCTACTATTGAAATGTTTGTTTTATCGTTATTTTTGCTGCTGACGAAGGTGACTGGAATTGTCCAATAGACGCTTCTCAAGATATGGCATTGTATATTTCTAGTCTACGCAGATTTCAAGGCATCGAGAATCGAATAGTAAATACTTCGAACAGCAACTAACTTCAACCGGTATCCTGACAGAAACGGCTTGGACATAAACTATGCCACCATTTGAATAAAAATAAATCGAAGTATTCAGTATGAGATTCAACAGTTATCAAAATCATATGACTTAGACATTCACGCACTTGACCGGGACTCTTTACTGACAATTTATTTTGAATGTTTTGGATCCAGATTTACGTCAGAAACAGAGTCGAAATGGTAGAAAAATAGTCGAAATTTTAAACCCTTTTTCGTTGTTTATAGGATTTAATCCTTTGCTCAAATACTCTTACCAGCTCATTCAACTTACTGCTCTGCGAGATGCAACTAGGTGACCGGAATATCTAATTATTACTACGTTTTAATGTTTTCCTTTAGTTATTTTTTAATCCAATCCCAGTGGTTTCTAAATGCTAGTTTTATTTATTGAATAAAATCAGTTTGCTAAATTTATTTTTTTTTTACATCTTATCGCTTCTCTAGACAAATGGGATAAAACCAGTTTTCATAAATAATACTGTTAAATTTCTATTATGGAATAAATTATAGACTACTTCAGGTATCCTTTGTAATTCGTGCAGTCATTCCTCTCTGCGAATAGATCAGCTCTTATCCTTTTACATTAGAAAAATTACACATTAATAGCATTAATTTATTGAAGTTAACATTATGACATCTTTGATTTTCTCACCAAAACATGAGATTATTTGAATTTTTTATTTTTTTAATACTAAATAGAATAACATAAAATGAAAGAAAATCATAGCCTAAATCTCCGTGGCAACGCCAAAACTTTAGTTGAAATGTTGGAGATAAGTCACATACTTCACGCGACGGAATACTTAGTGACGTCACTCCATACAGTGAGGAAAGCGGCAGTCAATTGTCAGTTTGTTTAAAGCAGTCAAACCAAAAGTTTTTTTTCATTAGCCATCCCCGCTAATCCGGGCAAAAGTTAAATCTGCCTCCCCAGCAGCTTAGAAGGTGCCGTTTCTCTTTGGGAATATATCTTTCTCAGATATAGAAATAAACTGTAGCTCGCAGTCCTCAATTTGGAAAAAAAACAAGACTCGCTGGAATATGTCCTCGCCTGGAACATAGATGAATCCGGCAGAATATCTCCCTATCATAAGACCTTTCTTTTGGTTTCTCCTTACTCTGCTTTACTTTGTAGATATATGTGATATATTATTCTCCGTGTGGGACATGTATATATGTAGATATAGTTTTGTATGTCTTAGTAGTATAAAAATCTCTCTGAGAACAAAGTATGTTTGTCATTCTTTTTCCTTTCAGCCATTCCGTTCCGTCCGCGAACTCCGGTGTTATTATAATCTGAATATAATAATGCTCATAATGGGGGAAATAATTGGGAGAATAAATCTTTCTACCATAGCTGTGTTCCGTTAGATCCCAATCACAACACTAGGGTTGCCATAACACCCGGATTTTCCAGAGCATATCCTCTATTTAGGTCTCTAAATTACAGTTATGTAGAGTATATATTAATGTTATATAAACATGCAGAATTTATAAACATGTCTGCGTCAAGATTACATAGCTTCAAAGTTTGTGTCAAGCAGAGGCCGAATATTATTAAAATGTCCTTATTTTTAAATGTTCAGTTATGGTAACCCAACACGAAATAGTAGTTGCATAAAATTGCTGGACAATAAGTAGAAAGGTGTTCATTGGAAAACTTTAGTCACTGGGTGATTTCGATTCCCAGGAGTCCTGATTGAACACAATGAAGTCGAGAGAAGATTTTAAACTAAAAGTCCAAGTTGCATACAAAACATTCCTTTATAGATAATTCATTTTGAATGTTTTTTTTTCATTTTATTCTAAAATTGACGAATACAATGAAAGAAAAACTGGTTTGTCCATTACAAATGCGTACAAACTTCAGTTTTCATATGTGTCTATATATTATATGTGCGTATATATATATATACACACACTATATCAGAATTTATTATACAATTCAATGTTTTTAGAATAAAATTGGTAATTACCAACTGATAAAAAATTCATGTTATATTTATATTATAAAAAACTTAAAAAATTAGCAAGATAAAAATATGAACAAAAGTGAATTTCAGAATATCACAAAAATATTTGAGACAATTAAAAGTATATATATGATAAAAATATATTTTTAAGTTATGCTGTATTTATGAGTTAAAAAGATGAATATCAGGGATAGAGCGCATGTAAAATTTAAGGCTAACATCCATCGACGACAGTCTGTTTCATGCTTGAACGCAATCTTCAGGACATATATGTTGTTTTGGCTCGACTATTTATATATGCTGGTCAATGGTGCATTATGGGGAGAAGGTCTATTGTATTATCATAACGGTTATTGGGTGGGTGGTATCGGTTATGTTTCAAATTAATTTGGAAGCTATTGAGTAGAAATAATTATAGACTGAAATGTAATTGTTTGTAGTTATTTTATCGTGTTGTTTGTTGGTTTTTTTAATCATTGTTTTTTATTGATTACTTTATTATTTCTTTTTGAATATTATTATTATTATTACTTTTACTTGTGTTTATGTGTTCATTCATAGTTTGTTAATTTTTTATTAATTACTTAATTTGTATATTTATTTATTGACTTAGATTTTTTTGTTTATTTTATTTATTCGTTTTTAGTTTTCGATTTTAAGTAACGTAGTAAACATTTATCTTCGTGTCTGCCTTATGAGATGAGTTTTGATTTATTTACTAGTTTGTATTGATCTGCGACGGTAATTGCAGAAACTGCATTTGAGAAACCTTTTTTCATAAAAAAAGTGTTTTAAAAGAAAGATTTTATAAATTTCAACCGAAAACAGTAAAAACAAAATGCGTGTACGACTCAGAACTGTGTTAATCCTTTCAAAAATCCGCCAAATGTCTGACGAATAGCACGGTAGCAGGATAAATGAACAGCATGAAAACGTTTTTGTTTAGGCATCTTGCTCGAATTTGTCAAATATATAATCAATGAGGAGATAGATATAAATACTTTAGCGACAGTCTTTTTCCCACTTTAACGTAATAATCGTTTGTTTGCTTCAAGCGAAGTGAAAATAGGTAAATAATGCAAGCCATTATCATTCATTTCTGGACGGTCAAGAAAGCGAGTTTTTCCTCTTTTTGATTTTGCACTTTACATTTTACTTTGGGTTCAATAGAAAAACGGTAAAAGTTATTTTGATTTATGATAAGCCATATATTTTGGGGGCAAGAAATTTGAAAATGATTATTAAAAAGCTTAGTGAGGAACTGGAAGGAAAAATGTTAGAAATATCGATATACAAAGTTTTCTCTGCGAAACTAGTTGCACGATATTTGCATTACATTTACCATAAACTTAGCAAAACGATTTATAAACAAATCAAAAATGTTATTAGGTAATCAAATAGTAGTAATAATAAAGACAAATAAAATATTAAGCAGCAATGAAAAAGATACTTTACTTGGAAGGCAAAATTAAAGCGAGAAATTGAGTTATCGATACTAAATGAGATTTCAAGAAATTGAAATGTTTCAACACGGAAAGGCAAGAAGGTCAAGTAGAAATATAAAATTAAAGCAGTCAATTAAATTTCACCCTAGAAATATTTAAACAGAAACCGCAATTAAAGTCACAGACAACAAGATATAAAAATCTTTTTAGGTTATATCGATAAAATAAGGAATTCCAAACGGACCCCAAGAAGTTTTACAGGGAAATTGGAAAACCATTTATAAAAGTGAAAAGGTCACCATCTATTGAGGAAGTGCAAACTTTTCGAGAGAATATGTGGAGCAATCGAAAGGAATCTAATCCCAATACAGAGTGGATCAAACGAGAACAAGAAAGAATAAAGGATAAGCCTGTGCAAAAAGGGAAAAATATAACCAAGAATAATGTTAGGAAAGTGGTAACAAAATTCCAAAATCGAAAATCCCCAGGAAATGACAAGGTACCCAACTTATCATCTGTCAATTCATAAAAATCTTACGCAGACAGTATAATGCTAATTAAATGAGGAGATCAATAATTCCAGTTGTAGTTGGAGCCCTCGGATTGTTTGGAAAAGGGTGCAACAGATACATTGAAGGAATTCCTGGTAGCTGTGTATACAACAGAAATCAAAGGAAATAATAATAATAATAATAATAATAATAATAATAATAATAATAATAATAATAATAATAATAATAGTGACAACAACAACAGATAACCCAATCCCGGATTCACATGGATCACACAATCCAATCCCAAATACCGGATCTGGTAGCAGTAAATAAGAAGAAAACATCCCAAATATTTTTTTCTTTTTCTTGCAAACCACAAAATAAGCTGGAAAAAAGTAAAAACAGAGATAATTATACCTTTCAGAGCACTAAGTAAGTTTCGAAAAATAATAGTGACAGTTTTGAAAGTCATTATCAGAGTACTGGGAACGGTTTGGAAAAAAAGACTGAAGGTAATGCAAATGAGTTAGAGCCATCCAGATGACGGCATTATTGAAGACAACTGGAATACTGAGATGAGTACTGAAGTATTGAGGAGATTTCTTTTTTCAAATAAACTCCTACTGAAGTTAATAATTAATGAATAAATAATAATAATGAAAATGATGATAAATTTGTCGAAGTAATAATTTTGGAAAATTATAAGAAAGTGATTTTTGTCTTCTATCATTTGTTTAAAACCGTTTAAACAAGATTTTCTCCTTTCTTCAAACGATGCTACATTGATTCTGTATATATAAAGAAGAAAATTAAGAAAAATTTCATGACGCTTAAATATTCGAATGCTGAGAATTTCAGATAATGTAGGGAAAATTCTAACTGATACAATAAAGAACTAGCAAAACGAACTGCAGATCGAGCCGAGTTCAAAATGAAAATTAATTTTCCAAGGAGATTTTCTATCTCGATGACAATACATATTGCAGACGAGTATATAAATTTACTAAGCCACAGTAGAAACTCAATTGCATATTGTATATAGATGACTGAAGAACATGTGCCAAAAAACAAAAATATTAATCAAATTCAGTTACTGAAACAGCTAGAATTTTGATCAGAATATTAGAATGGAAATTAAAATAAATTTGCAATGTTCACGATGCCTAAAGCAATACAAAGTACTTGATTATCTAACAAAGAAATTCGTTTGACAGTTAACAAAAGACAAATGGTAAAATATCTTGAAATATTGGTGGCGATGTGAATTAATTTGAATAAAATGAAGAAAATAAAAAAATATCTCGGAAAAGATATAAAAATGAATTTCAAGAGCAGAAATCATATCAAAGACGCAAATATATAGGACATCTCTACAGTAAAATATTCACAGTACTCCCTATACTAGATAAGAGAAGAACTGAAAAATTTTGACCGTAAAACAGGGAAAATACATAATGCTTTGCACCCAAGAGAATACGTTAATAACCTGTATGTGAAAAGAAAGAAAATGGAAGAATTGACATCGACGCTATTATCAAAGAGTTTTAGAACTACAGAATGTACAGCAATAGAATTATGATATTAAACATTACAATAAAATTTACAAGAGCACAAATGAAGGAAGATCAGAAAACTCTAAAGAAAACAAAGATAAGAAAAATAAATTCATTGGTATTTCAGAAGAGAAACAAAATGAATTATAGAATAAATGATCTGGACATTATAACGCAAAGGACATCTGAAGGGAGAAAATGAATCACTTTTAATGGCAAGAAACAACAATCTTAGAAAGACAAACTATATTTAAGCAAAAATAAATCAAATAATAAGCAGCTATAAAATGAAAACATCGGTCGTATAATTAGGGAATGAAGCAATTAGCTCAGAAAGAGTACAACATATATATATATATATATATATATATATATATATATATATATATATATATATATATATATATATATATATATATATATATATATATATATATATACAGGGTATCCATAAAGTTCGTGTGCACTTTAAAAAAATTATAACTTTATTTGTATTTGCGATAGAATTAATTTGTAAAAAGGATTAGAAAGAAGTAAATCTATATTTTTTAAGGTTTTATTGAAATTTTATTTAAGTTTCCACATGTCCTCCATCATTAGCAATACAAACGGTAATACGATTTTGCAGTTCACGGAAAACATTTGCCAACTGACTAACAGTAATGCCTGAAATCCTATTAGTTATTTTAGCTATACTTAAAACTAGGTACATTAAACTTTATAACATTTTTACAGATTATTTGTATCGCAAATACAAATAAAGTTATACATTTTTTAAAGTGCACACGAACTTTATGGACACCCTATATATATATATATATATATATATATATATATATATATATATATATATATATATATAAATTGTGTGTATTTAGGCAACATTTTTTCATTCGTGCATATTTCATTAAATAATATAGACAAGTTTTATAGATATGTTAGTATTTACCAAGGTGAAAATATACTAAAAAATTGGTAAATACTAATATTTCTACAACAGATCCTAGCAAAAAATTAAGTTAATCATATACTACACTAAATCTAGTATATCCAACTCACTTATTCGCAATGATTCTTAAAATTAGCGATTTGCAAAAAAACAATATAGTTTACAAATTCAAGTGCACTCTGGTAGATTGTATCTCCAACGGATTAAATGATATTTATGTTGGTCACACCACAAACTCGATTTCAAACGCTTGACTCTACATTTAAATAATAATAGTAAAATAACACTAAACATTTTAGGTATTTAAAACAACATGCCTGGCCGCATACACAATTCCGGAAAATCCTTGTTGAAAACACAACTATATTTAAACATGAAAACAATAAACAAAAACTAAAAATTCTTGAAGCTATATACATAAAACAGTTGAAACCTAACCTGAACAAAATAAAAAAATGAAAACTCCATAAATATACTCAAATGCCTATAATTGATAACAGAAACCATTGGTTTATACCAACGGC
The DNA here is from genome assembly GCA_964036315.1 of Acanthosepion esculentum. Lineage (NCBI taxonomy): Eukaryota > Metazoa > Mollusca > Cephalopoda > Sepiida > Sepiidae > Acanthosepion > Acanthosepion esculentum. Next base: position 161,580,164 of record OZ038475.1, on the reverse strand, counting down.
TTCCCATACTTAACACTTCTCGTTTTCACTCTAGCGTGATATTGTGTGATGTCATGAGTCGCGGTGCGATTTTCGCTTCCAGCGTCTCGTATGCACGAGTTTGTCGTTGCTTGGAAATCTTCCATGCAAATAAAAACAGACTATCATTATTGCCATGTCCGTATATTGTTTAATATATTGTAATGTTATTGTCATCTTTGATGATGGCTTATGTAAGTCGAAAGCTTAGATAGGATTAAAAAAACATGTATCAATATGGTGATTTTCTTTCGTCTTTCAATGAAAATGCTGTACAACAACGCACGGCCGTTCGCTTTTCAATCATCTGTCCAAAAGCTGCATAGCTTGAATTATGAAAATTTGACTTATCCTCCATATTCACCTGATATCTCCCCTACTGATTATCATTTATTTAAGCATTTTGAGCTTTTCATACGCAATAAAAAATTCTCCAATAAGGAAATCCTTATTTTTCATTCTGTGAACGAAACTTAGATCTGGAAAACAATGCTGTGTATGTTTTCTTTGAAATTAAGTATTTTTGAGGGTTGTTCAATCGCAAACCATCAAAAATCATCTTACAAGATACAATTAAATAGAATTACAGGAAATCTGAAATGACTGGAAATATTTAAAAAATCGAATAAATCAAAACACAAGAAACTGTTTCAAACAAGAATGGACTTCAAACCTGACAAGCGTGAAAAGAAGATGCAACAGAATTTATTATAATCTGAATAAACCAAAACATCTATTTACTCCTATAATCCAGAACAGTCAAAATCAAGTCAATAATATGCGATTACAAGGCCAACTTTTAGATTAATTCATGGAATAATCCTGTTAATAAAACTTCTCTACATACGAAAAATTACATTTCTCTTTTGAAAAAGCGAATCTTATTTCCCTGCTCAGCTAATTAAATTTGATTACATCTTTACAATAAGGTTCCTTAATTAGTTAAGCTGATTGAATTTTGCACATTATATAAGACATTATGAGACACTATTTGTTATTTAACATACATTAAATTTAAACTAGAATTAATTGCGAAATGAATTAAAACATGTGAAGAATTTTGAATGTTAGAACAATAAGGCAAGTACATCAGTTTGCAAATATACAGACATCAGTAGATTAGAATTCCGTTACAAAACAGATGAAAGATACATTTGCTTCACTGGAAAATGAAATGGCAACACTCTGAATAGTTGTTTCAATTTAATCAAGCTTAAGCGTACAGATATAGGTGGATTGAAGTAAATGATCACATATACAGATCAATATGTCACTTGTTCAAAAATAAGAGTTTTACTATGACCTCATATCAATACAATATAAATCCTCCTTGGATGTTAACACAGGTCTTTAATCTCGCATACATACGATCGTGTAGATTGCGAATACTATAGTGCGATGCATTATTCCAAGCTTTTGCACATGTTGACGCGATACAGCCGGAAATGTCAAGAAATAAATTGAACGACTTAAGTGTCATCTCATCATGTTTCCTGCTTGTTCAGTAGCGGACCGGTTTGACGATCATGCCAGCCAGGAACGTTCTCATAATGAAAAACACGCGCGTCATGTGGGCAGACATTATCTTGCGCAGCAAATACATTTTCTTTTACGGGAATGACAGCAAATCAAGTTGAACAATGTTCTAGACGTACGTATTGCGTTTTTCCACAGACACCAAAGGTGAATGCGAGTTGCGGCATATAGAACCCCACACCACGATGTCAGAGGCTAGCGCTTTGTGGGCAAATACACTCTGGAAGATGTCGCTTCCTAGGTCTTCGTCGCGGAAGCAAATACCCATAACTTACATGAAATCAGAACCTTCTCACATCACTGAACACTACAGAGTGTCATTCAATCTCCCGGCTGACACTTTCGTGACACCACTGGAAATATACACAAAGAATTGTTACCAGAGGTACTCATCGCTCCCGTCGTCCTGCTGAAAATAAACGATTTCAATCAATCAGTCGAGCCATTTTTACTATTGCTGCCTTTACAATTAATCCATCTTGGCAAGTGCTTGTAGTACGTATATGGCAATGTTTATTTTAACATTGTTGTCAAGTTCAAAGCATTACCAATGCGCCTTAAAGGAATCAAAGAATGCTATCTTATCCTCCTCTTTAGCCAAAGCACGTGAGATAGCTCCGAAAATGTTTGGACGAAATAATCATCCCGTGGGATGAATTGAAAAATGATACAAAAAAAAACAATACAGAACTGGAAGTGGAACAGAGAAAACAAAAAAATTAACAAAGAAAAAACTATTTAACATTTTAAGAAAGTAATATGACCAAAAAATTGGAAACCAAATGAATGAAGCCAAACAAGATCGACAATTGTGTCCGGGTGTAGAGAAAAACAAAAAAAATCATTATAGCATCCTACAATCGAAACCAAAACAGAAGACATGTCCTGGCGTGAAAAAAAAATTTGAGTCACATTTCAACCTTAACCACACTAAGCTGAAGATGCCGGTGGAATTAGAACATACATCAATAAACATTTGAACATTACAATGTCTGTCTCCAAACATAAACCATAACGAAGTTAATGATGAGGAAGTAAGAAACGTCATCAAAAAGCTAAAGAATAATAAGATATCACTTGATATTGAAGCTGAACTTTTGAAAATAGCACCTCTCCTCCCCAAACATAGAAACAACTTTCTAAAATTCTTGAAGTAAATCTTGAACCAGAAGCGCATCTCAAAATGTGTGATGTATGACGCATTAATGCACTATGAAGACAAAAAAGGTATACCCTAAATCCTCACACATAAACCTTAATTAGATCTATTATGGTGAAGTTACTAATGAACATTGTATTAACTAAGCTGTCACCGTTCTATGAAAATCAATTCCTCACGATCCAGTTTCGCTTTCGCTCTGCGTAAGAGGTGCAATAATAGCATATATGTTATCAAACAACTCCAGAAAATTGCTTACCTCTCCAATAGAAAATTGTATACTTGCTATTTAGACCTCGCATTAGTATACGGCCATATCAATAGATATTTCCTGTTTTCATATTGGCAAAGTTTCCATTATCGGAAAATAATCTTCCTGATATTTCTCTCCAAAAGCTAGAATCACTATAATAACTGCAGACATCAGTGAATGCGCTGGCATCCCATTTCTAAATTTAAGGGTAGAATTATTTGAAAATGTAATGCACTGGTAGATATGAATAAATGAACTTAAATAATTACGGCATTCAGTATGACTGGCAGAAAATCAACGCACATACGTATGCACAAATGATTAGCTTTAATAATCGGGTCCTATCGTTCAGGCATTTTAATCAATTCACCCCTAGCAAGGCATTAAAATCACTAAGATACTAGGGCTTACTCAGTGTGAAAGAATATGAGAAAATGGATGACATTAAGGAGAGAGAACAATAAAAGAACAGGAATTAAAAAGACGGAAGATAACGCTTAACATTGCATTTACATATTTAAAGATCAAAGTTGACAGGAAAACAAGAGGTCGGAACAGAGTTCCACAAGCTATAAGTGCATGAGAAAAAACTGTTAGCATAGAATTTACTATTACATCCAGCCATTTCAACTGAACGATGATGAGATCAAGATGCCAATCTAGTACTGCGCTTAAATTCATAAATTTGAGACACGAAAGAGGAAAGTATATCAGAACAATTGCCATGAAAATATTTCTAGAAAAGGCAAAAGAAGCTATATTACGGCGATGAGAACCTGACTGAAGCCGAGATGCCAGGTCAGGATTAAGAACTGCCGATTCTTCTTTGGATTTTATCAAGTATTAAATGCATAGCAGATGCACCTACTAGATGTGACATCAAAATCCAATTCATGGGCGAATGGTAGATTTATAAATGTACAATATAGATACAGGCGAGAAGAATTGTCTATCCCGACACAATGAACCCACATTTCATTCTAAGTCTACATATCACAGGAAGGTGGTCGCACCTGAAGTCGGCACTTGGGTGTATTTTACAGTACACAGCATTCCCGAAACTCTTATTGATTGTTATGTTGTCGATTTGGTTTATGGTTTCACTTCGTGGGCTTCTCTATGTCCAGAAACGTTTTGGGTGTTCTTGAAACCATGCTTTGGCTAATATCTGATCGTTTTTGAGAACTATTTCACTATCTCGTTCCTTCCTTACTTTAGAATTCAGGGCTTTCATGAAGATTTTGATTACTTGCGATTTGCATTGAGCCATGGCGTTGTCTTGTGCACGGCAAAACTTTTCAGTTTCTTCTTCCGTACTCTGTGTTGTCGTTGCATATCCAATTTAGCTACAAGAACACTATTAGATAGTTGATAGTATCGCAAAACACATTTCCTCATAATATTTGGTCTAATATGACTCCTACTCCTACTTTTCTCTCCGCCTACATATACAAACGTGTGTTTGTTATTGACGAAATTTCCATTGTTAGCCCACTTAGTTCCGCATACGCCTAAAATATTCACATTTAGCCTCTACCCATTTTTCTTTCACATTTTCTAACTGCCGACATTGTTTTAGAGTTCTGACATCCCATGTCCCTAAAACTATTTTGTATTTGATGCGAACAATCGCTGGATGATGGCCCAGTGACGCCTGTCACTTATGTCTTTTCTTTTCTTAGTGGGCGAACGATCAATTTTAAGGTGTCTTACTCAATTCACTCTTTGTTCTTTACAGTTTGGATTTTGCTAACTGTTGTATGCGAACAAGAGATTTCTTAGTGAGTGTATTGTGTACATTTTCCAAATGAGAGTTCTTTCCAAGCACTTTCGGCTAATCTATTAGCCATTTTAAGGATTTTGCAGCACAAATAAAATCACATACAAGAAAAATACAATATAAAAAAGTAACTTGTCTGTCATTTTTAAGGAAGTACGAATGCGCGACTGCGCACACGTACGCAAGTGTGTGGTTTTGGTTTGGTTTGGTTTATTTTTTTTTATGGCATATCAACCTCAATGGGTTATTTAATGCCGACAACATTTTTTATTACTGGTAATAATTTGTTTTGTCAAAAATCTGTTTCTGGTAATATTTTTCCTTCAAAATTGTATTGCTGGTAATAGTTAACTATTTGCCCATAGCTGGGACCCTAACAGGTGCTACCACACTGGGTCAGGGTGGACCTGGAAACATCAGCAATTAAGGGATGGTTCCACGCTCCTCAAAACCTCCTGATCAGAAGCCTTGCTGCTGGAGGTAGTTTATCGTCTTACCCAGGACGCGGATGTAGTTTAACGTCTTACCCAGGACGTGCAAGTGTGTGTGTGTGTGTGTGTGTGTGTGTGTGTGTGTGTGTGTGTGTGTGTGTGTGTGTGTGTGTTCTAATTAATGATTATTATGAAATAAAGTCATTTTTACAACCCCTGATGCGATTACACTTGAAGTACAGTTTGTAGTTTGAGAACAACTTGGGAAAATGAAAAAATTAAAGCAACAGCAAATTACATATTCATTGACATAAATACCAGTATGCATATATAAATATATGCATATATAAATATATAAAAATTAATTACTTTCTCGTGACTAAAGGCGCTTTTTATATCAGTTCGTGTATCAGATGCATTTAGATCGTCCAGCCAAGAATGTTCATAATGACCCACGAAAGAATGAACCCACTTTTATTAGAGACTTTCATCGAGTATGGAAGAAAAAAAATCATACATTGCTTTGACAAGCGTGCAATAAAAGATCGCACACAAACACACGGATGTCGGTGTATGCGTAATCACGCATCCGTATGTGCGAAAGAGGAACAAGAGTCTTACGCAAAGAGGAAGAGAAGGAGGCTGGAAATAAAGAAAAGATTGGAATTTCTTCCTGGTTTCGTTTTCTGACGGCTTCCGGTTTAAATGGGGATTATATAACATTCGTCAGTTTGCACAACAGGGTCGTTAAAACGAGACTTGACTCCGACTGGAATCGTTCGAAGGCAAAGGAATATAAAAAAACGAAACAACATGAAAAGTATGTTAACGTGAGTGTCGCTGTTTGCAAACGTGTAGTAGCCAAGCATTGAGTGTAAGTTGAGGAATGTCACAGTTTGCAAGGATCAATATACAGACAAGTGGAAAAGTATGCGAATTTATGTATATCTACTTAAGAATCGTTGTATACATATATATCCATGCATTGCCATACGCACATAGGATGTGTAGGTATATGTAGAATTGGGTACCTCTGTATTTTAATTTAGTCCATATTGCACCGGGGTTGGGTGAGTTTCTGTGTTTATGCCTATCATTCAAATTTGTCTTCTATTAAAATTAAAATTCTATATGCTTTTATGTAAGTTTATGTGAATATTTCTGATTGATGTATTTACACCGCATCTCAGTTTACATTAGTGGATTTAAATTTTTCCTAATTTTTAGTAAAATAAATGAAAGGATTCATGGAATTATCTGCACTACTAATTTGCAGAATAGTTTAAATAATAATTATGATTTATACAAGAATACATGTTACACTTACGATGCAAATAGCAGTTTTACAAATTTTATCAAATTTTCAAAATTTCACATTATTAGCTAAGGTTACTTAAACTCCATGAGACATTTCGCTGTAATTAAAATTATATTTACAGACTATGTGCAAAGTTTACAACGAGAAATGTTTTAAACAGAAAGATGAAAACAACGTCATCTTAATGATAACAATGTTACCAACTTTAATGTGAAATACCATAGCATCCAAAATTTAGGTACTTATCCAGACTTGAAAACATGCCGTAAACAATCGCAGTGCCTCCGCCAAACCTGATTGTCTGCTTGGTGCACTTTGAACTCAGCCTTTCGCCAAGTCGTCTTATTACATAATGTTTTCCATCAGAACCAATACATTAAATTTACTTTCATCACTGAAAAATACGCTGGTTCACTGTTCTTCTGACCAAAACATATGCTCGTTTGCAAATTCTTGCTGCCTTGTTCTTTTTGCTTATCAACAGCTTCTTCTGTGGAGACGTAGCCTAAATCCCAATTTCTTGCAAGCGTCTAGACACAGTTTGTCGTGACACATTAATGTCATTTGAAATTTCTTGTGAAATACCTGCCGCAGTTCTAAAACGGTTCTTCAGTGCTAAGCGTTGAACGATCCTGTCTTTTTCTGGCTGTTATTTTCTTTGGTTTACTCAACTTGTTTGGAACGGTTGAGCGACCGGCGTTTTCGTACAGTTTCAGAATTCGGCTCACAACGCTTTTGGAACGCTTCACCTGTTCAGCAATTTGGCCAGTTGTGTGATTTTCCTTTCGCATTTTGACAACATCAGCTCTTAGAGACTTGTCAACTTTTCATCGGTTCGCCATGTTGGAAAATGACGGTGTGATGATAAACAATCTTTATCTTAACCTCGCTTATCAAAAATTCGGATTATGTGTGTTATTCTCACATATTTCAGGATTTGTTCCTTAATTTTGGACACTTGATATTTGAGTAAAGAATTAAATGAATCATAGCTCATTCTGTATCATTTCAAATAACTTACAGATTTAGAGCACAACTGAACTGCCATTTGTCTACATTTAGCGAAAAATTCAGAAAAATTTAACTTACATTTTTTGAGATATCGAAGTTTTAATTTTTGTATATGAGTCATGTTCTGGGACTATTTCTATAAGTTTTTCACCTATTGACTATTTTTAACAGTTGTATTTTTTCATAGGAAACAGGCCGCAAAACATACGGAATATCATCCCAAAATTCATCTTTACTCGTAAACTGTTATTCGCCAATGTAAAACTTCCTCTTCAGAATGATATCTTGTGCCTTTTGACACTTAACCTTTACTAAAATGACTAAATATTTCGTAGCTTTTTTATACTTTCTTTTGATAGGGCGGAAAATTTCTCAAATTTCCATTCAAATACCTGCATCAAAGACCACCGGAATCTTCAACAGGCTTCATGTGAAATCAATGTCTCCTAAATATGTTTACGTTTTGCAAACTCTGAAATTATTAAATATTTTTAATCTTCAAATCAGGCTTATGGTACATTTTAAAATTTCAAGCACGTAACGTGGGTACTGACTTGAGATTTTAATATTCAGGATATTTCATACAAATTACTGCCATATGTTTAGAATGAATCGGCTTTGATTCTAACAGCACTGAAATAAATGTTTAGATTTAAATAAGAATTTTTTATACACTGATAAAATCTGAAGTAACTAATAATAAAATACACAGTGTATTTGATGTTTTGTAACACCATATCCTCACCCCACTGGACTCACGCACTCCACAACACCAGCCGTTTGTCCGGTATGGTCCAGTATTACAGGTTAGAGACAAGTTTCTGGTTTCCAATATCAATTCGAAGCCACCCTCCTGCCACGTTGTGATTGTTTTGATCTTGGAGAGTGGTCATCAGATTGTAGAAATCCGGAAGCTCCCCGTTGGTCGACCTGCGAGTTCGTCGGGTGAGAATCGGGTTAACAGAAAAAATGAATATAACCAAGTCGATTCGATTTTGAAAGGACAAACGTTTATATATATATATATATATATATATATATATATATATATATAAAAGTAAGCATACACACAAAATAATAATTCTTGTTGCATAAGGTTGAATGTTTCTTGTATGTGAACGATAACTAAACAAACACAATACTTCGAATAATTTCGGTAAGGAGAGATGTTTCGTTCGTTTTAACCGTTTTTGGTCTGTTCTTAGCGCAACTACAACAACCTTCGATGTTCCCGTACTCAGTAGACGTAACAGTAGTGGTAATATTCGGAGTAGCAGGGATAGCGGTACCTAGATGTTAGCGGTGGTAATTCGCTCTTCGTCTCCCGTTCAGCAGCACACAGCGGACGCTTTCTTTACAATCTCTGACGTCTCACCGTCCATTTCGACTACACTCAAAGACTGACGAACCCGAAACTCTCCCTTTTCGATCTCTAACATCTCTCCCCCCAGCTCGACTGCACTCGAAGACAGACGAGCCAAAAACTCTCCTATCTTCCGGTTGGCTCGCCTCTTTATATAGAGAATTGGTGACATACCTGTTTATCTAGTACGAACGTAATGACATAATTTCAAAGTACAATTTCACTCTTTCGAGAGTAAACAGTTTACTTTAAAACGATTGGTTTCCAAGGTTCACAACAAGACTTCATTGTTGATCACCTCGCCATCAACCACTCTGACGCTTTTTGTAAACTGCAGAGAGTCTTGTTTCAAAAATAAATTCTAAATCAAAACAGTTGTTTATTTTAACTTCGATTCTCGCAGTTTCAAAATTCATTTCTTTTTTTAGTCCCAATTGAGCAATGGTGAGAGGAAAAATATCATTCAGGCCTTCAGTAATGGTTCCATCATTCATACTCTGGCTCCCATCTTTAAAGTCCATCCAAGAAGCATCAAGAAATTTGTAAACAAGTTTAAAAAAGAGGGAACAGTAGAGAGGAAAACTGGATCAGGAGGTCACAACAGGAAGAGGGGTTACCATTTCAACTTAGAGCTAAAGAGATCAATTAGAAAAGATCCAACTCAATCCATAATACGTTTGGCACATGAGAGAAGTGTTTCACCTATGAGAGTCCAAAGAGCAGTGAAAAAGACTTGAAAATTAAATCGTACGTGAAACGTGTGAGGAATCTTGTTACAGTATTATAGAAATTTAGAAGGTTAGAGAAGGCGAAGATCATCTTGAATAAGTTTTAAAATGATCCTGGAATAATATATATATATATATATATATATATATATATATATATATATATATATGAACTTTATTTCAGTCCTTCATAAGCTTGTGATTCTTAGCTATGATTAATTAATAATGAACATGTTATTTTCGTTTATGAGCGATTTCATCACGATTCTCCTGTTAAGCTTGGAGAGTAATTATAAATTCTTATTGCTAAAAGTAGAGTCCAATAGTGTTATAAAATCCACGGAGAATTCCAGTAAGATATCTTTAATCATTTTTAAGATACAACCGTTCAAAGCTTAATCAAACAATTGGAAATTTTGATGTTACATCGTTATATCTATTGTTGTAAACTAGAATTAGTTACAAGTATTCACTACTATTTCTCTAGTAGTTAAGTCTTCAAGGTCAGGTTTTTTTTTCATTAGTTTTAGCCACCAGCTCTATACACTTTTATTTATATGGTGAAGATTTGCACATGGGTACAACATTCTCCCCCACTTTTTTTGACAATGTAAATTTCGAATACTTTATTTTGGCAAAAGAAAAGAAATGTAGTATTAAAAAAAACTTAACCAACTTAATTAATACCGAGTCGTTTAGGTTCTTTGGTGATACGCAAATACCAAATATACAAAATAATTTACTTAAACAAGTCAATACATTTGTAGTAAGCATGTTCCTTCGCGTAAAAGTGAAAGGGAAACGACTATATTCATCAATGATAGTCAATAAATAGTTGTTACCTCTTCAATTTGCAGGAAGTGGCCCCTTGAAATCTGTATTTAATCTTTCAAAAGGTTGAGTGGTTTTGATTAATTTGCCTACTCCTTTCATAAATCATGGCTTTTCTACGGCACACGCACTACATATTTCAGTCATTCTCTTTACTTCCTCTGTTGTGTAGGGCAAATTTCTCGACTTGATAAAGTGCATCATTCTTGATATTCTAGGATGACAGATTATCATGTAATTTTTTAAGGTCGATATTTAGGACAGAAGCATAATATATTCTCGTTGACAAGTCTGGGCTTGCGTGTTTGATGCCAGTTCGATATCTGATACCATATTTGTAAGTGGAAAGTTCAATTCGCCAGCAATGAATTTTGTTGTTTTCAGTCTTCGAAGCTTTATACTTATCAAAAATGTAGGATTGAACCTGAAAAAAATATTTACCTTTTAGGTAATGACTCCATTCGAAGATTGCGTTAGCTTCTTTCTCTACTGGGGAGTGGTTCCGTCCAGAGCGGTTTAGAGTTCTGGAACAGAATGCCACAGGCCTGCCTCCTTGATTTAGCGTCGCAACTCTCGTTTAGAGTGTGGACTTCAGCTCTTTCTTATTCCCTTTTCATATATGCAAAGGAATTTTTTTATTTTAGCAGCTAAGGGGAATATAGTGTTGTTATTTAGCGCGGGAATTTTTAGTGAATACTTTGGGATCCAATGACTGTAGTAAGTGAAAATTCCGACAATTCACCTCTGAGCTTTCTGGAGGAGGGAGTTCTCGCAGAGGTTTCATCCTTTCAGGGTCTGGTCTAACGTCCCTTTACTTACTTCATTGCTCAGAAATTTTATTTTCGTTACTCTGTAGACAACATTTTATTTTCATTCTCATTTAAGGTGAAACCGTACTTTTCAATCAGTTCTTTGAATCTTGCCAACTTAGTGTCATATTCTCTTTCATTAATACCGAAATGGTCACGTCATCTGTATATCCGAATGTTCGATTTAGGCCTTCCTTTTCGATTGTTTCATCCAAACCTCTTTGAAACTCAGCCATTTTATTTGTGATCTCAAACGGTATCTTTAAAAAGCCGCATAAGGGCTGTTTACTTTACGTATGGGGAACTTGATGATATGCACTTTTTAGGTCTAGTTTTGGGTACAGATTATACTTTGCTATTTTGGAAACCATCGTTGTAATCATAGGTAGAGAATAGACATCTTTTAAGGTAAAACGATTTATCGTTTGTGAACAATCATTTTTTTTCTTTTTCGTTTCTCGTCCTTAATTAACACTACTTGCGCTCTCCACGGAGATCTGCTGGGCTCAATGATATCTTATTCCAACAGGCTTTTTATTTCTTTTCTTATAAATGACTATTCTAATCCAGAGTATCTTCGTGATTTCACAGATATAGGTCTACAGTCAGGATTTCACAGATATAGGTCTAAAGTCAGGATTTCACAGATATAGGTCTACAGTCAGCGGACGTCAAAGATTTCTCCTTCTTTTGAATTTTCTCTTGCGGAGAAATTAAGTAGTTATTTCGGGATTCCAAATCCGACACCGCTTGTTAACTTGTTTGGGTATCAGCAGAATAAGCTTCAGAATTGAGGATAGCCCTTTCCACACTTCGTGCTTGATTTCCACCCTCTGTGAGGGTGAGCGTTTTGTTTTCAAGAAATCCTTGACCAATAGGGGGTACGGATAACGCAGAATTAAATGTATCTCTAATAGATTCCTCTTTGTAAACTTGAGCGTAACATTGAATTTTCCAGTCCTTCACCAGAAAGTGCAATACTTGAAGATATCGACCCAAGGTTTCTCCAGCTTGCCTGGTTGTAAGTATATGCCTGGCGTATATTTCAGTGTTATCTTGGACTTTCGCTGACCAGTTCATATACATCAGACGACACGTAATTTATAAGAATATCCAACTCCCCGTTCTCAATAGGATTTTGGAAGTTTAAAAGTGTTTGGTACCAATGATTCCATATTTTCTCTGCCCCGGGTGTCATATTATCTCGATCCAGAATTTTCAGTTTTAGTACCCTATCCATGTTGATGTCCGTAGCAACAATTTAGTAGTGAATAGAATGTCGTAAACTATAATTAGTTGCAAGTATTCAATACTATTTCTCTAGTCAAGATTAGTTTTAGTCACCAGCTATATCCACTGCTATTTATATGGTAGAGATTTGCACATGAATACAATATATATATATATATATATATATATATATATATATATATATATATATATATATATATATATATATATAATGAACAGATAATGAAGAAAAAGTATATATAGGAGTAACCGAAGGACCATGGAAACAAAGAAATTATGTACACAAAAGGTCTTTCACAAATAGTAAATATGCGAACAGCACAATGCTTTCTAAGTATATCTGGGAAATAAAAAACAAAACACACACCACACCAAAAATATCTTGGAATATAAGGAAAAAATCATCAGCCTACAACAACCTATCAAAAACTTGCAAACTTTGCTTGGAGGAAAAAATAGCTATCATTACCTTCCCAGATCAAAATAAATTATTAAATAAAAGATCCGAGCTAATCTCAAAATGTAGACATGAAAACAAATTTTTACTACGTAAGTTAAAATAGAAAAATAAATAAATATATAAACAAACAACAATAAAATAAGCAAAATAAATTACTCCAAACAAATCACAAAACCACACCTGTTAGAATATGCGAAATAAAATCAAAACAAAAGAACGGACGAAAGTTATAACTATTATACAAATAAAAATAATAATAAAAAAAAAAACATTAATAAAAGATAATATACTACGTTACTTAAAAACCGAAAGCCAAAAATATATAGTGTAACAAATAAATAACAAGTATAATAAACCGATCTAAATACATCCAAATATATAAATAAACTAACAACCGATTACGATAAACTAGCCGTTTAAAAAAACAAAACAAATAAAGATAACCAACCTAAATAGATAAATTAAAAACTGTTCCCACCTAAATAATAGTCAGAAAAAACCACAACATCACACCCCAAAATTCAACAAACAGATTTAATCAATGACAAATAAACAAATATATAAGATAAAAATAAAAATGAAAATAAATAAAAACAAGCAAAACAATTTGACCCAAATAAATAAGCGAACAAGCGACTTCCGGTAAATGACGGCCATTATAGACTACCAACAATAAGCTATATAAACAAATTTTTACTACGTTAACCAAAAACACCGATCAAAATAAAAGAATAAATAAATAAATATATAAGATAAAAAATAAAAATAAAAATAAAAAAACAAACAAAAAACAAGCAAAATAATTTGACATAAATAAATAAACAAATAAGCTACTTCCGGTAAAAGTACCGCCAAAATAGACTACCCATAATGCACCACTGACCCTTATATAAATAGCCGAGAAAAATAACAGCACTAGTCGCCTGACGATTGCACTAGCATGAAACAGACTGTCGCCTCTAAGTGCTAACTTCCATGTCCAATTTTATATATATATATATATATATATATATATATATCTTTGTGTGTGTGTGTGTGTGTGTGTAAAAGTGAAAGTAGAAATTGAAGTCAACATCCAGAGTGTTTCATACTAAACACAATCCTCAGGTCATATGACCTCCAATGTCCACTTCAATGTTCAATTTTATATTTACATATGCTCTATCCCTGATATTGAGGATAAATTTAGCATACCTTAAAACTATATTTTATCATATATATATATATATATATATATATATATATATATATAAGCAAAGAGCTTATCTATAATAATAATAATAATAATAGCAAAGTCAATCATCTGATATGCGTCATTAACTCAAAATGTTTTCAAAAAACAAAAAACATGGAAAAGTTCATTAAAATATTTATGAACTACTGAGATGACATTGGAATAGAACATGGTATCAGTAAATACACAATATTATTATTATTATTATTATTATTATTATTATTATTGACGAACAAAAGAATACTTGTAACATCAAACAGAATCAAACTACAGACTAACAAAACTATTGACTAACAACGAAATATGTTGGAGTATGTGATGTAATAAACCAGAAGGGAATTAATGAAAGAATGACGTATCCTTTGCGACAGTAAAAGGAATATATTAGAAACTGAAATGTGTTAAAACGGACGAAGAAGTGAGTTGTATTAACAGTAAAGGCTGAACAGAAAAAGGATTTAAATTCAGAAAGTAAATGGCACGGCAAAAGTCTGTAAGCCCCAGGAATAGCCATTCTGTGGAGGACGGGATAAAAAATTAAATCAGTCTTATATATATAAGTGAACATTGGAGTCAATACTCAGAAGCGACAGGCTGTTTCATGCTAGGCGCAATCGTCAGGCCGCGAATGTAGGATTTTACATCGACTATTTATATATATGGGTTAGTGGTGCATTGTGGGTAATCTATTCTAGCTGTTATTTTTCCGAGAGTGGCTTGTTTGTTTATTTGTTTATTTATTTGAGTTAATTTATTTGTTTTTCATTTTCATTTTGTATTATTTATTCTTTTCGTTTTTTGATGTTTTATTAACGTATTAAAAAATGGTCGGGGGGTGAATTTGCTTATGTCGCTTATTTAATAGTCTTGGTCTGGGAAGATAATTAAGCACCGGAAACAACACACAGCAAATTACTCAAGAGCAACATAACCAAAACACACAAAAAAGCACCGGAAACAATAGAACACGATATCAATAAGGAATCTAAATTAATCGCCCAAACATTAGACCTAGACGACCGAATAAGTTGCATCAGTAAGGCGCAAGCCTTTATCACACTAAAAGACCACAAAGAAAATTCCAAAACCAAGCCTGCAATGCAGACTCATAAACCCAGCTAAAAGTGAAGTAGGTAAAATAAGTAATAATTCTGAACTAAGGAAGAGATTAGGAGTAAATCAGTGGAAAAACACCAAAGCAACTATTGACTGGTTCCACGACATAAATAACAAACATAATTGGCAGTTTATACATTTAGACATTAAAAGAATTTTACCCATCCATAGCAGAAGCCATGCTAGATAAGGCCATCACGTTAGCCCAGGAACAAATAAAAATAAACACGAATGAAATCGATATCATTAAACAATCCCGTAATTCACTACTACTCCACAATGAAGACGCATGTATAAAGAAAGAAGGGATCTTTGACACTACAATGGGCAGCTTTGACGGTGTTGAGACCCCCAAAATCATAAGTATATATTTATTACATGAACTAAGTTAAATAATAGATAAAATGATACAGGACTCTACAGGGAAGACGGTCTTATAATCTTAAGAAACTACAACAAACAAAACACAGAAAAAGCTAGAAAAGCAATAATAAAAGCAACCTAAGAAAAGGCACATATAAACCATACAGAACCCAATAATAAACCACTTTACATACACACATCCTCCAATCACCCGAGTTCGATAATCAAACAGATACCAAAATCGATTAACCGCAGGCTTTTCGACAATTCTTGCAACAAAACCATATTTAACGAAGCTAAGAAAGACTACGAAACAACCTTAAAGTTAGTGGATTCCAGGCAACACTCACATACTCACCACAAAGCAAAAAAATGCCAACAGGAAGAGAAATATCATATGGTTCAACCCACCGTAAAGCTAAAACGTAAAAACAAACGTAGGTAAAATATTCTTCAAACTCTTAAAGAAACACCTCCCGGAATAAAGCACTCTACACAAAATATTCAATATAAACACTGTAAAAATCAGCTACAGTTGCACCGAGAACATGGCACAAATAATAAAAAAGTACAACAGGAAACCTATCAACTGACCACCCGAACAATTAAACCCACGTGTAACTGTAGAATAAAGAATGAATGTCCCTTAAACGGTAACTGCTTACAAAACAATGTAATATACCAAGCCACGGTAAAATAACCAAAATTAGAATCTATATTATATTAATTAAAAATTTAAGGAAGAATTGACATTGTCTCCACCGCAGCAGTACTGGGTGTCTCTGCCGAAACCGAGAAAGTTGCTGGGAATTTGAAGAGATTTGTTATCACTCATTCTCCAGTGATAATCACCACATAGCTGGGGTGAACATGGGGTGAACATACACATTCAATAATAATAATAATAATAATAATAATAATAATAATAATAATAATAATAATGGAAATTCTATATGAAGAAAAGTAGATTTCACAAGGATAGAGTTCCCGTTGGGAATGTAGAAATACAGTAAATATCAATAATTATAAATACCTAAAAGTTCTATAGACAAGAAATGACAAGTTGAAATCACAAATACGATAAGAGTATATTCAGCGTCTAAAGAAGTTTTTTTTAGATCCAAGCTGAATATTGAAAATTTTGTTTCAGGCATCAATGCTTGCGCCATTGGGGTTGTTAGGTGTGCAGGCATTCTTGAATAGACCAAGAGAACCTAGCAAATCTCGGCTGAATGAACAGGAGTAATATGGCTAGACTTTACCTACCCCGAAAAGAGGGCGGAAGAGGTTTGATAGGAGTGTAAGAGTGCGTAATATCTGAATGTAAGCCCTTGCCTGAGTACCTACAGCAGTGGTTCCCAACCTTTTCTACATGGCGGCACACTACTGAGTTCTTTAAATTTTCGCGGCACACCTATCACAAAAATTAAATATTTTCCACTCATAAAGCCGTTTAGCAATAAAATAATAAAAAAACAACTTGTCCATATTTAAGGGTAAATTGAATCTAAAATTGAAAAAAATAAATCTAAAAGAATTTTTATTATATTTGTTTTTTGTTTGTCTTACTAAAACTTTAATTTACAATGCCTAAATATTTAATAAAAATATGTACAAAGAATCTGTAAATATTGTGAACGAGATATATAGACGATATAAACTGGTGATAAAACAATACCTAAATTTTTAACGATTCCGATTCCTAATTGAAAAGATTCAAAATGGTTAGGAAAAGGTAAAAAAAATGTTTGGGAGTTAGGAGCATTACGTAAAACCTCACATAGTACAGTTCTGTGTTACAAGTTTTTGTCTTACAACCTGTGTATTTAGGGATCGTTTTGGTATCGAAATTGGGTCTGAATTATTCAGCTCCGATGCCGATTCCCGATACTTTGAAAACTCCTGATATTCCGATTAATTGTCCCATCACTAATATAAACCATAATAACGCCTACCAATTAGTATGCGCGAAACGTTTAGATTCCAGAAATTCGGCGATTTTGAATTGAGCGGTGTCATCATGATTAAGAAATTGAATGTCTTTATTAAACAAAATGAAATTAAATGGCTTCTAGGTATTATCTCTTCGCGACACACCAGTAATCATTCCGTGGCACACTAATGTGCTGCGGCGCAGTGGTTGGGAACCACTGACCTACAGCATAGCCAAGAGTGGATGCTAAAAGGTGTACTGAATTAAAAGCTCATTGAGGAAACAGAACGGATGGTAGATTACGGGAAGAGAATCTATGATGAAAATTTGAGCATGTGGATGAACAGGATTTCAATTCTGCAACATGGAAGGAAAAAGAAGCATTTGCACAAGAAAACTAAGAGTTAGCCGCGGCCCAGAAACAAAAACAGGTTATTGAAGAAGAAAACTGAATAGATGATCTGTGTAGCGCAATGCCAGGTTCTAAGAACAAATTCCATCAAATACACTATTCATGGAACAGTTGATTTACTCTATACAGACTGTGTAGGAAAGCTATCGAAAGTGTGTAACGCATTGTCCTCGAGCGCGCAGAGAAGTGATACAAGTATTCACCAAATCAGTAGCCGAGAATGAGCAAATAAAGCTCATGTGGGATACAACTATCTGACTAAAAAGCACTTCGAAAACACCCGCCCTGATATCACACTTATGTATAAGAGCAGTCATTAATTAATCCTGACAGACCTTGCGATATCTTGTGATGAGAATATCGTGAAGATGAAATAGGCTAAAATACAGAAGTACCAAGCTATGTCAGGGCAAATCAGAGAAATATACCAAGAAGCAGCTCAAGGTTTTGCTTTTACACTCGGATTTATTTTTAGAAACTTTCTGTTTTGCAGGGCGCATTAGTAATACCAGATATCATCTGGAGTGCGCAGATGCCCGCACTGTTTGGAACAGCTCATTGTCTGAGGAAAATTGTGTGCCCCTAAGCTGCAGGTAGAAGCTGAGATATGATTATCATCACTCGACCGAAACGTCTAAGAATCGAAGATGATATCAAATTATTATGATAATAATTGAAAAGTGGAGATTTTATACTTACGAATTTATTTGGATTCTGGATATAAAAATATTTCACCAAATGCAAATATTCACTGCTATTTTTAAATGTGTACTTGTCTGCCATGATCATTGTGTTAATTTATGCTTGGTAGCATTTACATCAGGCACAATTCAGTCTTTGTTACAAGGCCATACACTCAACAAAATGACTATTTTTGTTGCCCAGTCAATAGGAATAGACTGTGAAACAGAATTAGACCGAAAATAGGGTGGTTTTGTCACGGACACTGGAACAAGAAATACGATAGTTATGATTAGAATGAAATCAGAGAGAGAGAGAGTAAAACAAATTCAGAAGGATTTACACTTACGTTTTATAAATTACGCAAATGTACTTGACAATGCATGACACAAGGATCCATTTGAACTGTTAGGAAAACTACATCTATTTGGGAATGTATTAGAATAATGTCGAACTAATACTGAGAGGAAACCGCTTGTATATGGATAAAAATGAATTGAGAAGATGCACAAAAATAGAAAGGGGTGTAAGACAAGGATTTGTCTTCTCTCGAGATTTATTCAATCTCTACCGTTGGGTGAGGTTTCTGCGTATTTCACATTTATATTTAATATTTAATACATCTTATATTTTTTTAATTGGTATCATCCCACGCAAGGCAGTAAAGACATTAAGACACAAGGGATTACAGGGCGTGGAAGAATTAGGAACTGAAACATTAATAATGAGCGGGAAGAGGAGCAATCAGGAGGACAGTAGATAGCGATTAACATTGCATTTAAATTTTTGCCGATTAAAGTTAGCTGAAAAACATGTAGCTGGGAATAAGTGCTGAACAATCTCTTCACAGGTGAATAGAAAACTGGAGGTAACAGTAATGTGGTTCTACAGGAAGATAGAGCAGAGTAAGCGAATAAGCAAGGAGGAAGTCTGAAAGAAAATAGCAATAAAAAGATCGCTTATACTCAGAATCAGGAACAAATACCTGCAATTTCATGGACATATGAGTAAGTAGAGCTTGGAAATTTTAATCCTCATAGGGCGGCATATCAAAAGTAAGAGAGATAGGGGAAGGCAGAGAGCCACTTAGCTGACAAGCCAGTGGGAATTGATGCATGAACAAGTGGTAAGAAGCCATAGAAGAAACTTAGCTAAGAGTCACAAGGTTTAAGAAGTTGTGGAGAGCTATGAAAATATACATTACTTCAAACTTTATTTTTAGTGGATATTCGGGTTTGAGTAGAGACCCTGTTTTTTAAATAGCTTGTAATACGTTTACCGGCCTGCGCACGCAAAACATCTTAATAAATAAAGTGTGCTTCCTAGCCGGATTTGACCTGCGTCCCCTTTATGTGGGAGAAACTAGCGTCTGATGTGGCGTACTTTCGGTCGCTCTGCCACAAAGTACTTCATAGCCCAGCAAGGTTCTAGTTACCTTTTGAAGTAGAAAATTTGAGAGAAGTTTTATGTTGTGACCAAGTAATGGTTAAGAAATAACAAAACAAGAGGTTGCAGATAAATAGTGCCTTAAACAGTAAATACAACAGAAGTGTGTTACACGACTTGGGAGTGTGTGTCTGTTGACCAGCGTTCAGTCTATCCCACACATCCCCGAGGTTCACTTTTCTACTACTTTATAGTAAGTGGAAGAATCCACAATAGCCTCATTAGAGGGAAGACACCACAACACCCTTCGCATGTAGTCTCTTTGGTATTTTTCATTACCACACAATACTTTATTCAACCAAAGATTTTTTTTTAAATCAGCAACAACCATATCCCAAAGTTGAAACTGTTCTAACCAACGAGTCCCGTTACATATTTAACTTTAATATATTTTCTGATGTTACTACATTATGGTTGATCGGACTTGGTACTTTTAACAAAACTTTTCTTTGTCTTGATCTTAATCCTGCAGGGGGAACTTTTGTGTCCCACTTTATCGCAATTAAAATATTTATTATCTTTAAAAGGACAATCTCTATACCAATGTAATTGACCACGCCCAAAACATGGTCTTTAGGGCAAAGTAACATTATTATTTTTTGGTTGGCCCTTTTTACATTTTCTTTGGCGTATTTTTTTTAATGTGAGCCACGCCACTCTGTTCGATGTTTTTCGAATCCTCTCTGACGCTCCCGAAACGTTGGCAATCTTCGATAACTTGCTGTAAAGTAACGTCGAGGTCGCTTTCAAGCTTGTTGAGTACCCTACGACGTATTTCGGCGTCTTTCGCTGAAATCAAACCATGGACGAAAATCAGGTATTTAAAATTATTGGCGCTTAACTCTGCCAATTTGAAGTCATCGCAGTGTTTATTGACTACACTCGCGAAAGTAGTATAATCTTCGTCTTCTTTGCGGGTGAGATTCATGTATTTCCAACTCTTGTGAAACAGTGACGTTTTTGGACTGAAGAGTTCTGTTAATGATTGAACCGCCTCTAAATTTCAAGTCACTGGTTTTCTTAGGTAAAATATAGTTAACAAACTTAGTATATTCTGCTGTGCCTAATTTCCTGAGGAGTAGACGAACCTTTTTATGGCCAGCCCAATTTGCACAATCCGTATTGTATACGTCCTCGTAGTGTTTAAATTACAAAGCGAACGTAATTTCATTTTCAAGTGCGTCCGTGAAGTTTTCAATAACGCTCTATATAACATTTGGAGAGAACGCGTTTTCGCTATCCTCATTTTGTCTTTTGTTGGATAAGTGCTTTCGCTTATTCTGTGTTTGAAGGAGCAATTCCTCAAGCATCTGTTGTCTAACCAGAATTTTTAGGTGCTTTTTTTTATTTTCTTGTTCATTTTGCAAACGCAATTCCGCTTGTTATCGTTGGAATTTCTCTTGTCTTTCTTGAAATTTGTGTTCCAATAGTAACTTCTGTTCCCGTTGGTGTTTTAATAACTCAGACATTGCACTTTTAAATTCGTTCATTTTACTGCGGTGATACGAAAAATGATTTTTTTTTCTTCACTTCACCCAGCAACAAGTCTGCTTGACTTGAACAAATCTTTTTCAGAAAAATTTAAAAGCGAGAGAGGGGGGTAAATTTTTACTTTACCCTATTAGTGAAAACATTAAGTCCGTTTGACTTATACAGTTCATTTACTGTCTTGTTTGAATAGAAAAAATAACAAGATTTACCAACCTTTTTCCCAACCACTGAATTGAAGTTGTTGAAATCCTATTGTTTTTTGGGGTTTTTTTTTCCACTGACAGTGTAGTAATTAACACTATAGCCGTAGAGTTTCTTTCTTCACCAGTGTTGTAGGCAGTGGAAAAAAAATTCTGATTTAACTAGAAGAACGTTTCTTCGAGTCCTTCGTTGCCAAGATGCTGTCAACAATTTTTTTATGTTTTAACGTGAAGTTCGTTTATCTAATCCTTGTCGCCAAGTAATGGTTAAGAAATAAAACAAAAGGTAGTGTATTGAACAGTAAATAAAACAGGAGTGTGTTACACAACTTGGGAGTGTGTGTCGGTTGACCAGCGTTCAGTCTATATCACTGTTAATATTTAACAGCCCACACACGAGGGATGTATGTGGCACAAGGCCGAGTTTACCGTGAGTTCTCCGAGCCCGTAGGCTCTGCCAAAAATACTCCCTTTGAAACTGCATAAACGGGTTCAGGGTCTGTCTACCTCCCCGGACGAAACTTTGCCCTTCGGCATAGCCACGTCCGGGTTCCTCTCTGCCGAGGCAGAGTGTTCGACAGTCGAACGGGCTATGGCACCATAATATTTAAACCCCCACCAACGAAGGATGTATGTGGCACAAGGTAGAGTTTTCTCCGAGCCCTTAGGCTCGGTCAAAAATGTTTCCTTTGAACCCGTATAAACGGATTCAGGGTCTGTCTACCTCCCCGGACGAAACTTTGCTCTTCGGCAAAGCCACGTCCGAGTTCCTCTCCTCCGAGGCAGAGAGTGTGACAGTCGAACCAGCCATGGCATCCGAGGCTTACTTTCCTATCACTTTATAGTAAGTGGAACAGTTCACAGTAGTCTCATTAGAGGGAAGACAACATTTTAAACCGAATCTTTCGTTATTTTGAAGCAAGATTCGAATAAAATAAAAACTTTTTACTTAAAACATTGATTAAATCGTACACTTTCTTATATATTTGCATCTATTCTTACCAAAACATTTTTACTTTATGTCCTTAAAATGCATAAAAAATTACAAATGAACAAATTATTCATTTATGCATTTCATTTTTACCAGGAATTATACGACGCTAGAAATAAAATTAATAAGATTTTTAAAAAATCTACAAATAATTTTCAATATGAAATTTTCTATTTTTCTATTTCGACTGAAATTGCAATGCATTTTGTATAAAAGTTTCATGTCGTTAATGTCAAAGAAGATTTAAACTGTATATATTACTATAGTATTTCGAGTAATACGACAATACTTCAACCCCAAAAGGAAAATGACTTCATATTTTGACAAAAGAGGGTTTTATAAATCGTCATAAAATCAGTATAATCCCGTGTTTTGTTGATCTAAAGGAAAATGAAGAGATAAATTGCCAAAGAAAATAGATGAGAAGTGAAAAATATGTACGGATGATGTTCAAAGAGAAATTAAGAAAAATAATCTATTCCTTATCAGCCATTTAAATATGTTAAAATTAATATGATACAATGGATAATATTTTCCTTTCAAGAGGAGAACAGATTTTAAAAGAATCCAGGGAAAAGTGAGTCTGGCAAAAGTAATTATTCACTCAAATTTACCCACCTCAACAAATAAGCCTTATATGGAAATGCACTATGACCTAACTAACCAAGAATCACAATGGAATGAACGCAAAACTACGATAGACAATCTAAACCAAATGTGAAATACGTAAAAACCTCACCCAACAAACATTCCCTAAAGGAAATAAGCGAATTCATTGTTTACCAATGACACCAGAGTGAACGCACAAATAACACATTAACCAAACTGGCCTCAAAAGAAATAAACACATGCCCATTCATCAATGGAAATCGGATGAAAAAGAATGTACTCAATTCTTCAGAGTGATGCAAAATGAAATACACAATTATCTCATTCGACAAAGATGTCTAGATGAAAGTGCAAAATTCTTCTTCCTTAAACGGGCCCAATGAATACGAATCTACATCATTCACTAAAATTATCCACATGAAATCGTAACTACTCCATTCGAGAAAGATTTCCGAATGAAAATGCAAGAATAAAAACGCAAATGCCTCATTCACCAAACAGGCATAAAAAAATTATGAAACCACCTTGTTAGATGTCCTAAGGAAAACACATCTACCTTATTCAACACATATATACAAATGGAGATGCAACTACATTTAAGAAAAGGGCACTGAAGGAAAAACGCAACCACATAACCACATAAGAAGAACAAAGGGGTACACATAGAAATATCTCATTCTTCAAAAGGTTCCGAAAGTATCTTGGCAAATAACTCATTCCACAAAGTTCTACAAAATTTGCGAAAGAAAATTCCGTAAGCTCATTTACTAAAGAAAGGCAAAAGGAATATACATAACTGCGTCATCCAACAGAGATGTTCGAAGGAAATACACATTCAAAAGCAATGGTAACAAAAGAAATAAGTAACTATCTCATTCAACAGATCTGTTTGAATGAAAACACAATTAATTCAGTCACTAACTAAACCAGAAAAGAAATATTTAATTAATCCAAAAGAGATGCCAGAACGAAAATTATTTAATTCATCAAACAAACCCAAACAGAAATGCACCTCATTCAACAGATGTTTGAATGAAAATACGAGCACCTCATTCAAAAACCGACATAAAATGAAATTGTAACTATTACCTCATTTACTAAGGGTTTTTTGCGTTAAATGTAACTGCCTCATTCAGCAGTTACATCCGAATGATGTACTAAACAAGCTTAAAAACAAATATGCATCTACCTCGTTCACAAAATATGTCTAGATTCATATGGTAATGGTAATATGGTAATATTAGCCGTTTCTCTACAAGGAAACATTTAGCATTCATTGACCGAGATGCAACTACCTTATTCCCCAAAAGACCCCAAAGGAAATATATACCTGCTTCATTCACCTAAGATGGATTCCTGATGAGGTTTGAAATGATTCGGGGTTTTTTGTATTTTTCTTTGTTTGTTTTCCCCAGATTTTGTGGATCGATATAATATTTGTATATATATATATATATGTAGATATATGTGAATAGTTCTTTTATCATGTTAAAGCATCAGTGGCATCAGAACTTGGAAGGCAGTTAAATGAGAAACTAAAGTTTATATTGATGTGATCACCACATATTGCTGAGAGATCACCATAGCAGGTATACTACTTTCTGTTCAATAAGTATTCGATTTCTTGCAATTGTCTATTCACCATCATTGCACTCCTTACCAGAACGAAAACCAAAATGAGCCGTTAGAAGTTGACTTTCATGAAATAGTGAGTCTTGTTAGTACAATATTCATTACTATTTCCACCATAATGGGTCCAATTAAGATATCTATACACATGTGAAGATCATCAGGACTCCCTTTTTTCCACAGTGCATTCATGCGTCATGTACGCTACTGCTTTTGATTCCAGACTTCCTTCATAAAACTGAGAAACTTCCTTTGAATCCAGGGATAGAGATTACGCCACTTTAAAAACTTCAGTCTCATTGTCAATTGAAACATTTCTGGCTTCCTCCTTTTTACGAGGTTCATTGATATTTAAGTTTGAATTGAGTTTGTAATGTTCAGATATACACTGGTGCATATTTTATTCCCGTTGGCATCTTCAGATTGGTTTAGTCAAGACTGAAATGTGACTAGGATATTTATTCTGCCTTGGCATTGAGTATATAATTTTATAGTACCTCTTTGCTTTTCTCTACATTTCAACACATATTTCTTTGTTTTGTTTCATTGATTTGTTTTCAAATTTTCAAATGATGTTAGTTTCTCAGAGGATTAATTATTTGCCTTTTTTAACTGATTAGTGTTCCTCCTTCCATTTTTTTCTGTTTGTCTATTTCTGCTATCAGGATGTTTTCCTATCAGAATTGTCATCTCATGGAAAAACCATTTTCTGTGGTGTTAGTTTAAGAGTGATCTCATGTGCTTCAGCTAAAGAAGATATGATTACATGATGTGATTATTTAATGTCGTTTGCATTCTAATTTATCAAAAAATGTTACCTTTACATGTTCATTTTAAGAGCTTGGACGTTATATTTACGGATCGTTTGTGGTTTGCGGAAGCGGAAACTAATTGGTGTTATCATTTTAGTTACCAGAAACCTGTGACCTGATTCAAAGTCTGAATTAAATACTCAAACATCTGCCACAAACTTCCTGAGCCAAGAATTTGAGATATTGAAGTCAATAAGCTTTTTGGTTATTTTATATAGACAATGCCAAGTGATGTAGTGAGATGATCAAACCATGTATTTAGGATTGAAAATGTGATGTGATGAGATGATCAAACCATGTATTTAGGATTGAAAATGTGATGTGATGAGATGATCAGACCATGTATTTAGGATTGAAAATCTTTTTGAATAACAAAAATTTAATAAAAGTTCTCCACTACAGATTGAAGTTTC
This sequence comes from Acanthosepion esculentum, assembly GCA_964036315.1. Taxonomy (NCBI): domain Eukaryota; kingdom Metazoa; phylum Mollusca; class Cephalopoda; order Sepiida; family Sepiidae; genus Acanthosepion; species Acanthosepion esculentum. Next base: position 161,553,886 of record OZ038475.1, on the reverse strand, counting down.
AGTTTCAAAATGTATTGTGTTCATTCTATCAAAGAAACTGTGACGTCCAAAACCATTGCGTTTAGGCATTATAATCCCCAGTAATGCATTATTTTCTACTGCACAAAATTCAATTCCCACGCAGAAATGATCTTTTTTGACGATAAGACTTTTTTCAGTTGGAGTATAGGCTAATATAATTTTGATTCTACAGCCACGTACAACCATATCTGCAACCAACAGTTTTCTAACAGATTTAAGATGTTGTCTGTTACAATATCTGATATTTTACGTATTGCAATCCAATTCCATGTTGTGTTTTCGCCATCAAACCAATACAAGAATGCGCATCCTAACTGTGAGATTCGTATCCTAAATAGGAGTCATTGCCAAGATGACGTTCCCTTGCATGCAAACATCAAGGTTTGCATTTTTACATTTCCCGAGAATTATATTTTCTTGAAATAATCTGATCCTGGTTACACGTTGATTTGTTCACTTTTTCTATTTGAAAAACGTTTTAAGTTTATTGGATTTATCAATAGCTTTTTTTATTTAATTCAAAGGAGTATATGCAAATAGCTGAATTTGTTTTACTTCTTTCTTTGTTATTGTCAGATATTTTGCTATACTGGATTTCCCCCCATATATATATATATATATATATATATATATATATATATATATATATAAGATAAAGAACATGTGTGTGTGTGTGTGCGTGCGCGCGCGGGTGTGTGTATGTGCTAATCGAGATAACAAGACACAAGCACTTACTGGGTGTGGAAGAATTAGGAAGAGAAACATTACTAAAAAGTGAGAATTGCATTTAATTTTTTTAAAGATTAAAGTTTGCTGGAAAGTATGGAAGCAGAAGGGAGTCCTAAAAGCGAGAAGAGCGAGAAAAGAAACTGTTAGCATAGAATTTATGGATACATCTATCTAACTCAATTTTAAATTGCTCAGACCTCGTCGTCAGTTGTGCGTTTAAATTCAAAATGTCTCGATATCATAGCGAAGAGCTCACCCGAATAATTACTATGAAGTATTTATAGAAAAGGCGCAGAGAAAGTGTTTGAAGCCGAGACACGTGGTCGGGAACAATAATATTGCTGATTCGTCGTTTGATTATATCAAAAATCTCTAGGTAAATCGCAGTAGCACTGGACTATATGTGACTATATGAGGACAGCCAAATAGTCGACCTATATATATGTACGATGGATTCTGGAGAGAAACATTGCCTATATATATATATATATATATATATATATATATATATAATTATTTATTCGAAAATTAAAATCACTACAAAAATAGACATTTTGTTTCAACACTTCTGGTGTCTTATCAAGTGATGGTATTGAATGTAGAATAAAGTGTTTTAAAAGGTTCAAATCAATCAAACACCCCTCGATAGGGGAAACGCTGTTACATAAGCTGCAATGATCAATCAAAATAGAAGTATATGAGAATTCAACGAACTTTGGTTTGTGATAATTATTTAATACTTTAATGTTAGGGTTAGACTAAAATAGAATTCATTCTAACTAATGAATATTAAATTATACTATAAAATTAAAAATTACCAATTTTAAATTTAATCCATATTAAGTTTAAAATTATAAAATTATTTAAAGGACAAATTGATGGAAAAAATACATATGTTTTTCTATTTATTTTGTTTTTATTGAAATTAAACTGGAATAAACGTTAAGATCAAATGCTGCTCTGAACTCCTTTACAATTTAGATACATTTGGAATAAAGACATGGGCGGGGGGGATGAAATCTTTCAAAAGACAACACATACACAATCAGATTATAATACAGAAACACACAGACATATTTGGATATATAAACACGCAAAAAAGAGACGTGACGGGAAATATGTTCACGACCCTTAAAAAACAAAGAAAAAAAAAACGACAACATACACATACAATGAAAGGCATACACAAGCGGCCACACACACACACACACACACACACACACCGACAAAGACACTGACATACACACACATACATTGACAAAGATACACCCATACACCCACTAAGAAATATTCAATTTTGAAATTGTTATTAAACGAATTCTAACATCCTATTAAAGTATAAATTATACGAGCAAATGTTTGAATAGATAAAGTCCAACATGGGCAGAACAGAAAAACAAACATTCTATTATATTTGCTCTACTCTGTATTGAGCACTCTTTTAAGAATAGTGTTATGGGTCCTTACCTATAACTACAGAATGAACTCTTCCTAACACTATGTATACTACGCCTCTCAGGAGAGAGGGATGAATCGAGTCGAGACGATAGTAGTTCACTCGAAACCAGACTGACAGTCATACTAACATCTTCCACATCTTGTATTATTATTCCGTGTAATATATCTTCGTTATTTCTACTCTTGTGTTCGTGTTGTTCTTCCTTGGTCCTAACCTGGACCATAACAGTGGCGACGAGGATATTGAAGAAACGAATTCTACGCGGAGAATCTAAAAAAAATTAAAAAAAAACATTTTTGCTATCGGTCGTCCATAACAGAGGCGACGGAGGTATTGAGAAAAAAAAACAAGTTCTACGCGAAGATAAATAAAAAAAAGAAACACATTTTTGGAGACCAACCTTAACAGTGGTAACAAAGACACGAATTTTACCTGTCAGTCAGAACAGAATCGAATTCTACGCAGGAAATGTTTTTCGTACTACGGTTCCAGAACAACAGGCGACAAAGACCTGAAGTCTACACTGAGAAAAAAGGAAAAATCGTTACACAAAATTACGGTGTAAACATGGAAGACTTTAAGGCAACCATATTGGAACTAATGAAAATGCAATTCGAGCAGCAACAAAAAATGAGGAAAGATAGACTAGGCTCGAAGAAAAACAATTAGAAATTCAACAGAAAAACGAAGAAAAACTATTGGAAATTCAACAGAAAAACGAAGAGAATCAACTCGAACTACAAGAATTACTACTACGGGCAGTAACAAATAAAGGACAAAATTCTGGAAATGAAGCAGCATTCTCGCAAAATGCCAAATGAAGCTCTATCAAAGACTTCACTTATGCACCGGACGAAGACAAAACCTTCGTGGCTTACTTCAGAAGATATGAAGATTCATATGAGTTTGATTGCGGGAATTGGTCAGACGCGAAAAAAATACGTCTACTACTGAGGAAACTAGGGTCAAGCGAATACACTAAATTCGTAGACTACATCCTACCGAGGAAAACGAACGAGTTGACTTTCAAGGAAGCCGTGAAACTTTTAACGGAATTATTTAGTCCGATCACTTCACCATTCCACAAAAGGTGGAAATGTTTAAATTTAACAAAAAAGGATAACGAAGACTATATAACATTCGCTTCCGCAGTAAACAAACACTGCGATGACTTTAAGTTATCTGAACTCAGCCCTGACAACTTTAAATGTTTAATATTCGTCCAAGGCCTTTGTTTCGACTAAAGATGCGGAGATCAGACGGAGAATTCTAACAAAACTTGAGAGTTAACCAGAATTGACGCTACAAAAATTGCCCGAGGACTGTCAGGGATGTATAAGCGTAAAAAAGGACTCGAAAGATATCGAAGAGTCCGGCGTCGTTCACATATAAAAAGTACAACGACAAACACGTTTTTCTCCCTCCTCAAAAACAAACCAAACAAATTATTTTACTACAAAAAGTCAAATGAAACCTCAGAAGAAACACCACCCAGTCCATGCTATCGCTGTGGGACTTTGTATTGGTACAAAGATTGTCCATACCGCTATAAGACTTGTCTGTCATTGCAATAAAGTGGGGTATAAAAGTTCACATTGTAGAACAAAGAAAGAAAACAAAAAGCCGAGTAAGAGTCACTAGAACTGAGCAAGCGGTCGGGATAACTACACGAAAATACGTACAAGTAGAAATGTTAAACAAAAAAATCAGATTACAATTAGATTCCGGATCATTATTAGCTTAGAAACGTGGAAGAAATTAAACAAACCGACCATGTTGAGAACAGATAAAATAGCCAGGTCGGTAACAGATAGAAAAATCAAATTTGAGGGGAGATTATCACAAATGTGACGTTCAACGGGAAGACCAAGAAATTAAAGATGTATGTTCTAAAAAATACGGAAAATGTATTTGGAACTGACTGGATGCAGAAATTTGACCTCTGGGATTTACCGATAAATACGTTCTGCCAAAAAGTGGAAAGGTTATCGACCGAGGCAGAGAAATTGAAGGGGAAATTAAAGGAGAGTTTCCCCGGCGTATTTTCAGCCGGCCTCGGGATGTGTAAAATAATGGCGGCCAAAATCGAACTAAAAGAAAATGTACAACCCATTTTCAAGAAGAAAAATGTACCTTTCGCATCATTAGAAAAAATAGACGAAGAGTTGGATAGACTTGTGGAAACCGGTATATTGACAAAGGTGGAATATAGTCAATGGGCGGCACTTACGGTTTACGTGAAAAAGAAATCGGGTGACATACGAGTATGCGCTGATTTCTCGACGGGATTGAATGCAACGATTAAGGATTATTACTAACCTCTTCCTAATCCAGAGGAAGTTTTCACAAAGTTGAACGGAGGACAAATTTTCTCAAAGATAGACTTGAGCGAAGCATACTTACAAGTACCAGTAGATGAGGAAAGCTCGAGGTTGTTGTGCATAAACATACATAAAGGGTTATATAAGTTCCAGAGATTACCATTCGGGATCAAGGTCGCACCGGCGATATTTCAGCAAATAATGGACACTATGCTAGGCGGACTGGATTTCACGATCGCATACCTGGATGACATCCTGATAAATAGCAAAAATATTGAACAACACTGGGAACACGTTCAAGAGGTTTTCAGTCCGATACAAAAATACGGTTTTATGGTAAAGGAAAATAAATGTGACTTCTTTATGAAGTAGATAAAATATCTGGGCCATATTATTGACGAAGAAGGAAGAAAACCAGACCCAGAAAGAGCCACGGCAATAAAAAAAAAATGCCGGCTCCAAAAAATTTAGCCGAGTTACAAAGCTTCTTGGGCTTAGTAAATTATTATCAAGAATTTATTCCTAACATGCACAAATTACGCGCACCCCACGAACTGTTGAAGAAGGAAAAAGTTTGGGAATGGTCATATGAATGTCAGAAAACTTTCGACAAAATCATTAAGACTCTAACAGCAGATTTATTTTTAGCGCATTATGATCCAAAATTGGAAATAATAGTCGCGAGTGACGCGAGTGCCTATGGTGTTGAGGCATGTATACTTCATAAAATGCTGGATGGGACAACTAAGAACGTTACTACCAGCCGAACAAAATTACTCGCAAATCGAAAAAGAAGCGCTGGGGATTATTTTTGCGGTTACAAGATTCCACAGATATATTTACGGTAGATTTTTCACCTTACAGACGGACCTCAAGCCGTTATTGGCAATATTTGGATCAAAGAAAGGTCTACCAGTCTACACTGCTAATAGATTGCTAAGATGGGGGACGATTTTATTAAACTATAACTTTAAATTGCAGTATCTTCCATCAAACAAAATCGGGCATGCAGATGGTCTTTCGAGACTAATACCAAAGAAAACGGAGCGATTAGAAGATTCCGTAATTACAGCTCTACGATATGAGGAAGATATTAGAACATCATTATGTAGTACAATTCGAAACCGCCCCCACCCCCGTCACATTACAGGAAATAAGAAACGAAGCAGTGAATGACGAATTTATAAAGGAAACGAAAACAAAAATTGCAGGAAAAGATAAGCATATATCAGACAGTTTTTCGTTATGTGATAATATATATATATAAAGAAAGAGTAGTAACCCCGAAAACGCTACAAAGGCGAATCCTCAAGGATTTTCACATGGGCCACCCAGGAAAGAACAGGATGAAATCCTTAATGTGAATTTACGTGTACTGTCCAAACATGGATCAAGATATTATACATATGGTGGACAAATGCAAGGGCTGTTCCTTAGCAGCCAAGGCACCTCCGATCATCCATAAGCCATGGCCTAAGACAGATCGACCGTGGTCGAGAAGCCATGTAGATTTCGCAGGTCCATTAGAGGGTATCTACTACTTTATTGTAGTAGACAGTTACAGCAAATGGCCAGAAGTATTTCGTTGTAGAAAACCTACTTCTGAGACTACAATAAATTGCCTTTACGAGCTGTTTGCTCGTTTCGGAGTGGTTGATTGTTTAGTCACCGATAATGGGATACAATTTACATCTGCGGATTTTCAAGAATTTTGTGAAACTTTTTAGGTGAAACACATCAAATCCCCGCCATATCACCCAAGATCAAACGGGCAAGCGGAGAGGTTTGTAGATTCATTAAAAAGAGCACTAAGGAAAGCTTATGACGTACCAACAGAAAAGGCTTTACAACAATTCTTGCAAGTGTATAGAATTACACCGAACAGTACTACACCATCGGCATTATCGCCGGCGGAAGTAATGTTCGCCCGAAAAATTAGATCGGTATTCGACAAATTACTGACAAAATAGACAAAGCAATCACCAACGTCGTTTGTACCAAAAAGAAAATTTAACCCAGAGGAGAAAGTTTTTTTTTAAATGTTCAAAAACTACACATCCTATTGGGAGCCAAGTACAATAGAGAAACCAATCGGGAACGTGATTTACATAATTCAGGGTCTGAAATTCTCGCATAAAAGGCACTTAAATCAGATCAGAAAGAGGCTATTAGAGGATTCTAACGGTCTACCTCAGGAAGATGATGAAGTAATGGACACAATATTTGCCACATTCAATATGCAGAGGCCTCAAGAAATTTCAGAACCGCAGAAATCAAGCAGAAAAAGAAAATTTACAGAGCCTTTGATGATTAATCCGAAGAGGAAACAATATTAAAGACCTCTGCGAGGTAAAAGCTTGGGAGGGCGTGTTACGGGTCCTTACCTATAACTACAGAATGAACTCTTCCTAACACTATGTATACTACGCCTCTCAGGAGAGAGGGATGAATCGAGTCGAGACGATAGTAGTTCACTCGAAACCAGACTGACAGTCATACAAACATCTTCCACATTTTGTATTATTATTCCGTGTAATATATCTTCGTTATTTCTACTCTTGTGTTCGTGTTGTTCTTCATTGGTCTTAACCTGGACCATAACAAATAGTATTTGTTGGTTATTGGAATTTATTTCGTATACACCAATCCTATGCTTAGAATATATATATATATATATATATATATATATATATATATATATATATAAATATATACCTGCCTGGCCTTACTACTCCATAAAAATGTATTCATATTGCTGTTTAAGAAGTGTTCCAACTTAATATATATAAATGTCATTAACTAGGATCAGTCTTTAAATACATTTTGAATAACAGAAATATGATATTTTCGACCGCACTATTCGGGAATTTCACTGACCTGGAAAAAATAAATTGATTTATGAGCACATAACTAATTAATACTTGAATTTGTGTTCCCTTTAATTCGTTATGAATGTTTTCAAATTAATTCCCCTTTGTATGACTTTCATAGAGGAAATGAAGACTTTATAAATTATTATGCTTTTCTCTTTTTCAAATGTGACCATCAAGTGAATTTAAATGTCTTCCTATAGGTGTGTGCGTGTATTCATCTTCACATACACTTACACACACACACACACACACACACACACACACACAGACACTCACACGCACACACACACACAGACACACACACACACACACACATACATATATATATATATATATATATATATATATATATATATATATATGCATATAGGGCGCACACGT
>OZ038475.1:160314043-160335902 GCA_964036315.1 Acanthosepion esculentum | reverse complement strand
TATGTATATCAAGAAATATATATATATATATATCAAGAAATATATATTATATCAAGAAATATATTATATATATATCAAGAAATATATATATATATATATATCAAGAAATATATATATATATATATATCAAGAAATATATATATATATATATATCAAGAAATATATATATATATATATATCAAGAAATATATATATATATATATATATATATATATATATCAAGAAAATATATATATATATATATATATATATATATATATATATATATATATCAAGAAATATATATATATATATATATATATATATCAAGAAATATATATATATATATATATATATATCAAGAAAATATATATATATATATATATATATCAAGAAATATATATATATATATATATATATATCAAGAAAATATATATATATATATATATATATATATCAAGAAATATATATATATATATATCAAGAAATATATATATATATATATATATATATCAAGAAATATATATATATATATATATATATATCAAGAAATATATATATATATATATATATATCAAGAAATATATATATATATATATATATATCAAGAAATATATATATATATATATATATATCAAGAAATATATATATATATATATATATATCAAGAAATATATATATATATATATATATATATCAAGAAAATATATATATATATATATATATATATATATATCAAGAAATATATATATATATATATATATATATATATATATATATCAAGAAATATATATATATATATATAAATATATATATATATATATATATATATCAAGAAATATATATATATATATATATATATCAAGAAATATATATATATATATATATATATCAAGAATATATATATATATATATATATCAAGAAATATATATATATATATATATCAAGAAATATATATATATATATATATCAAGAAATATATATATATATATATATATCAAGAAATATATATATATATATATATATCAAGAAATATATATATATATATATATCAAGAAATATATATATATATATATATCAAGAAATATATATATATATATATATATCAAGAAATATATATATATATATATATCAAGAAATATATATATATATATATATCAAGAAATATATATATATATATATATCAAGAAATATATATATATATATATATCAAGAAATATATATATATATATATATATCAAGAAATATATATATATATATATATATCAAGAAATATATATATATATATATATATATATATATCAAGAAATATATATATATATATATCAAGAAATATATATATATATATATATCAATATATATATATATATATATATATATATGAAGAAATATATATATATATGAAGAAATATATATATATATATATATATATATATATCAAGAGATATATATATATATATCAAGAAATATATATATATATATATATATATCAAGAAATATATATATATATATATATATATATATATATATATATATATCAAGAAATATATATATATATATATATATATCAAGAATATATATATATATATATATATCAAGAAATATATATATAAAAAACAAAAACCCACATTACAACCAAAAAAGTTTGCGGTACCTCTCTTCTTTTTAATATATTATATTATATATATATCAAGAAATATATATATATATTATATATATATCAAGAAATATATATATATATTATATATATATCAAGAAATATATATATATATATATATATCAAGAAATATATATATAAAAAACAAAAACCCACATTACAACCAAAAAAGTTTGCGGTACCTCTCTTCTTTTTAATATATTATATTATATATATATCAAGAAATATATATATATATTATATTATATATATATCAAGAAATATATATATATATATATATCAAGAAATATATATATATATATATCAAGAAATATATATATAAAAAACAAAAACCCACATTACAACCAAAAAAGTTTGCGGTACCTCTCTTCTTTTTAATATATTATATTATATATATATCAAGAAATATATATATATATTTATATTATATATATATCAAGAAATATATATATATATATATTATATTATATATATATCAAGAAATATATATATATATATATTATATTATATATATATCAAGAAATATATATATATATATATATATATATATATATATATATATATATATTATATATATATCAAGAAATATATATATATTATATATATATCAAGAAATATATATATATATATATATATTATATATATATATCAAGAAATATATATATATATATATATATTATATATATATCAAGAAATATATATATATATATATATATAGTTTAGGAAAAACTAGGTAATCCGTATGGGTAGACCCAATGAGGATAGAATCCAGAGAGCTCAATGTAAATCAGAGCTAATAATTTAAATAAAAACAGACCACTTTAAGGTTCCATATAATAAATTATTTCACCACAGCCCTTCCAAAGGACAGTGGATCATCAGATTTATTTCCAAAGTTGAAATGAAAAAATGAAATATATATATATATATATATATATATATATATATATATATATATATATTATATATATATCAAGAAATATATATATATATATATATAAAGAAATATATTATAAATTAATAGATTTAAAATATGGTTTTACCGCTACACAGTGATGACCATGTTTCAGAAATGGAAGCTAAAGCCCCTGAATTTAATTTTGTTATTAAACCAAAGACATTAGTTCCATTTCCTCATCAAGCGAATTTTGGAGTAACTTACTTTTTAAAATTTACGGTTGTTAACGGCACAGGAAAGATTCATAATTTGAGGGTTTCCAAGGTTACCGATAAATCCATTCATCTAGACAAGGGGTGGTAGAGGGTTCAATTTTTAATTTTCGTTGTCTCAGTTAATAGTTACATTTGAAAGCGGGGTTATGTTTAGGGATGGGTAGGGATGTATCTTTTAACAAATTCTGACATCCGCTAAATTCATGTCATCTGGGTTTATTTCTAACGGCAAAAATTCTTATGGTATTATTTCTATTTGTATATTTAAAGATTTTGAGGGACTGTTTAGGTTAGAATATGTTTTATCCACCTTTCTAAAAAGTTATTTTTAATATTTAATATACTATACTCCTAGTTAAAAACCAAGTAAATGTATTAGGATTACTTACAGTATTTAAAATTATTTATTCTTATCGAGTATAAGTAAATATTATTTTATTTTATTTTATTTTATGTAAACTTTATGACAATGACGGCAAAGGTGGTTAAATTATTTCACTAATTCAATAAACTTAGTATTATAAATGTATATATGTATGTATAAAGGACATTTAATGTTCAATATTATATTCTAACTTATTAATTTCACATGACTTTCGGTGTTCACTTGGATTCTTTCCAGTGTTTGAATTGCTTTGAGAGAGGTGTTATGGTTAGAGTACGTTTTATTTAATTACAATTTTAAAAGATATTTAGGTTAGAATCTGTTTTATTTAATTTCAATTTTAAAACATTTTTAAAAATTCTACTTTCAAATTTAACTTTTTAATTTTAATCGGCTATATTTCTTTATAAACCAAGTAAATGTAATATAATTATCTACATTATTTAAAATTATTTATACCCATCAAATATGAGTATGTATAATAATCAGGTAATTTTTTTTTTTTTTTTTTTTTTTTTTTTTATAGATTATTTAAAGATTATTTAAAGAAAACTTTTGGCAATGACGACAAAAAATAGCTATTTCATTTCTCTGATTCAGTAAATTTTTATTTTTTATAAACTTAGTAATATATAGTTTCTCATGTATGCATAAAGGACATGGGTCATTTAATGACCTACATATTCTAGCTCTTCTTATTAACTTCCATTTCACTGTAGGTGTTTTATTGGATTCTTTTAGGTGCCAAAAGTACTTCGAAAGAGATGTTTGACTTTTATACTTATTTATCCTAAACGAGGATTGATGTTGGTAGAACCTCTTTTTGAACTCATGGCTAGTGCAACCTATATAAATTTTTATGTTTTCAGGGTTTTCAACAGAAGATATATTACATTGGTATACTACTGATTCTATGCAACATTTATTTTGTAAAGGACAGTTTTGAGGGTTTCTACAATTACATAATTTTTGTTCACCCTCATTAGTTGTTGTTTGTATTTTTCCCTTGTCTACAATTTTTTGGTTCTGGTATAAGTGTTTATTTAAGATATTAGTATTATGTTTCTTAATTATCTTTTCTAGGTTATCAGTACAGCTATAACTTAATTTTAGTGTATTTCTATTGAAAATGGTACTAAGTTTACTTCCACCGGGAAAATGCTTGAGTATTAATTCAAGGAATTTTTGTCCCAATTTGTTTTTTACCATTTGGTTGTATGGGGGTGTATACCAAATTATTTTCCTGCTTCTGTTTTTCCTATGTTTACCGTTTTCATTTTTAATATAAGTTAGTTTTAGGTTTTTGTAGCCACTATCTTTTAGAGCTTTATTATAGAAATTAATATGTTCGTCGAAAATCTTGTCATTTGCTGAATTTGTACTAATTCTTTTTCGGATAGATAAAGGTATATGTTTAATTATAGATGAGGGGTGATTTGATTTAGGGTGTATATATACAGGATTCGTATTGAGTTTTTTATAAGGTGTGTATGTATTGTTCTTTAAATCTAATGTTATATCAAGGAAGTTAACTTTTTTAATTTTAGTGCTAACGGTAATTTTTAAACCCATGCTTTTAAATTCTTTATATAATGCCTTTCTAATTTTGTCTATTCTGAAGTTAGTAGAATTCCTAATAACCATGAGACCATCGTCCCTGTATAGACCAATGTCAGTTGAATCAATATCACGATGCGCTGTTAGGTTGTATAAAATAAAAAGACCAATAAGATCAGAAGACTCAGCTGAGTCTAGTGATCCCATTGTGATGTCAAAGTGGTCATATGAATTTTTTACCCATTGCTCACCATTATGGATCAGTACCGATTTCTTCGCATTTAGTATAATGTTCTTTTCATCCTCAGTAATATCCGTGTACTGGGTGGCAAAGTCCAACGCATTCAAGAACAGTTCTTTAGATATTGATGGGTAATAATTTTCAATATCGCAAGAAATATATATATATATATCAAGAAATATATATATATATATCAAGAAATATAAATATATATATATTATATATATATCAAGAAATATATATATATATATATTATATATATATCAAGAAATATATATATATATATTATATATATATCAAGAAATATATATATATATATATTATATATATATCAAGAAATATATATATATATATTATATATATATCAAGAAATATATATTATATATATATCAAGAAATATATATATATATATTATATATATATCAAGAAATATATATATATATATATTATATATATATCAAGAAATATATATATATATATATTATATATATATCAAGAAATATATATATATATATATTATATATATATCAAGAAATATATATATATATATTACATATATATATCAAGAAATATATATATATATTATATATATATCAAGAAATATATATATATATTATATATATATCAAGAAATATATATATATATTATATATATATCAAGAAATATATATATATATATATTATATATATATCAAGAAATATATATATATATATATATATTATATATATATCAAGAAATATATATATATATATATATATTATATATATATCAAGAAATATATATATATATATATATTATATATATATCAAGAAATATATATATATATTATATATATATCAAGAAATATATATATATATTATATATATATCAAGAAATATATATATATATTATATATATATCAAGAAATATATATATATATTATATATATATCAAGAAATATATATATATATTATATATATATCAAGAAATATATATATATATTATATATATATCAAGAAATATATATATATATTATATATATATCAAGAAATATATATATATATTATATATATATCAAGAAATATATATATATATTATATATATATCAAGAAATATATATATATATATATATTATATATATATCAAGAAATATATATATATATATATTATATATATATCAAGAAATATATATATATATATATTATATATATATCAAGAAATATATATATATATATATATATATTATATATATATCAAGAAATATATATATATATATATATATATATTATATATATATCAAGAAATATATATATATATATATATATATATATTATATATATATCAAGAAATATATATATATATATATATATATATTATATATATATCAAGAAATATATATATATATATATATATATTATATATATATCAAGAAATATATATATATATATATATATATTATATATATATCAAGAAATATATATATATATATATATATATATTATATATATATCAAGAAATATATATATATATATATATATATATATTATATATATATCAAGAAATATATATATATATATATATATATATATTATATATATATCAAGAAATATATATATATATATATATATATATTATATATATATCAAGAAATATATATATATATATATATATTATATATATATCAAGAAATATATATATATATATATATATATATATTATATATATATCAAGAAATATATATATATATATATTATATATATATCAAGAAATATATATATATATATATTATATATATATATCAAGAAATATATATATATATATTATATATATATCAAGAAATATATATATATATATTATATATATATCAAGAAATATATATATATATATATATATATTATATATATATCAAGAAATATATATATATATATATATATTATATATATATCAAGAAATATATATATATATATATATATTATATATATATCAAGAAATATATATATATATATATATATTATATATATATCAAGAAATATATATATATATATATATATTATATATATATCAAGAAATATATATATATATATATATTATATATATATCAAGAAATATATATATATATATATATATTATATATATATCAAGAAATATATATATATATATATATATTATATATATATCAAGAAATATATATATATATATATATTATATATATATCAAGAAATATATATATATATATATATATATATATATATATATATATCAAGAAATATATATATATATATATATATATTATATATATATATATCAAGAAATATATATATATATATATATATTATATATATATATATCAAGAAATATATATATATATATATATATATTATATATATATATATCAAGAAATATATATATATATATATATATTATATATATATCAAGAAATATATATATATATATATATATTATATATATATCAAGAAATATATATATATATATATATATTATATATATATCAAGAAATATATATATATATATATATATTATATATATATCAAGAAATATATATATATATATATATATTATATATATATCAAGAAATATATATATATATATATATATTATATATATATCAAGAAATATATATATATATATATTATATATATATCAAGAAATATATATATATATATATATTATATATATATCAAGAAATATATATATATATATATATTATATATATATCAAGAAATATATATATATATATATATTATATATATATCAAGAAATATATATATATATATATTATATATATATCAAGAAATATATATATATATATATTATATATATATCAAGAAATATATATATATATATATTATATATATATCAAGAAATATATATATATATATATTATATATATATCAAGAAATATATATATATTATATATATATCAAGAAATATATATATATTATATATATATCAAGAAATATATATATATTATATATATATCAAGAAATATATATATATATATATTATATATATATCAAGAAATATATATATATATATATTATATATATATCAAGAAATATATATATATATATATTATATATATATATATCAAGAAATATATATATATATATATTATATATATATATATCAAGAAATATATATATATATATATTATATATATATCAAGAAATATATATATATATATATTATATATATATCAAGAAATATATATATATATATATATATATATTATATATATATCAAGAAATATATATATATATATATATATATATATATATATATATATATATATATATCAAGAAATGTATATATATTGATATGAATAATGGCTCTTCTACAAAATATTAAATGAAGATCATGTATTCTTTTTTGTATTGTACGAATACTTTTTCACCCATTAACCCTCTGTGCCGTCTTCAGGCTAGTCACCTGGGTCTAATTTTACAAATAATTCCTATGCAATATTTCACATTAGATATAAAAAAAAACTACAAAAATAAAAATATATGCATTATACTTAGGCGGGAGATAGTATGATTACATCCCTTCACTTCATGTCCAGAATTCTTTCTTTGTGTGCCAGTCTAACCCCAGTAGGTTCTGCCTATCTTGATGCACAATAAGCATTGGCATGTTGTGCAGCAGTTGTTAGTGAAGGCTTCTTCTGGTATCTCGGGGAGGTGGAGGCCAATATTTTGCAGGCATTCCAGAGCATCAGCATTGATCGACTGAATGCACACCGCCACTGACCGGAATGCATTCACCAGATCCACACACTATTGATCTCGGCACTTTCTGAGGCCGAGGGACTTGACTTGCCAGAGGAATGTTGCCTGGAACAACATATATCCATTGTAGATGGCCCACATGAAAACTTGACGTAGAGACGTCTTGGCCAGTGGTGATGACAGCATATCTTGTTCAGACATGTCATTTTTGTCAAACCCCCCCCCCTATGTAGTGGTTGTAGTCACTGACCAGTTGAGGCATTTTGATCTGGATCACTGTGTCATCTTTGTTTCTACCCTCAGCACTTCCAGTTTTCCGGTGGTTGTGACATGTTGACAGGAAATTGATGGGCTTTCTGTCATTCCACATCATTGCCACAAAACCATCCTTGCATTGAAAGTCACTGTCACCATGATTTTTAATGTTCTTTATTTTCAGGCTTTGCAGGTATTTTCTTTCTGTTGGTTATGGTTGTTCCACTGGTGAGAGTAATCTGCATTGTCAGCAAGATACTGGAACAAATTCACACTGTTGTAGTATCTGTCCATGACAAGGACGTGATGCTTTCCCTGGGTATTAGCTGAAGTCAGTCGGCAATACAAAATGTTGTCAATCACTACAATTCCATCAATTTTCTGTTCTGTTTTGCCAATGTAGATCTCCGCTCCCACTATGTATTCAGGTTCTGCTTCACAGAGCATGAATGACTTCACACCAAATTTGGATGGCTTGTCTTTGACATATTGCTTGATGGCAAGTCTGTTCTTGAGTGGAATTATTCTGTTGTCCAAACTGAGGTGTTGCCTGGGCACATAATAGTGTTGAAATTTCTCCAACAGTAAATTTAGCGTTGGTCTGAACATGTAGATGGCATCTGCTTTGTCATTTGTACCATCAGTTTCATGTATTACATGGAAAAAAGCCCAGATGGAAAGAAATTTCTCTCGACATTACTTTTCGAAAACCCAGTGTTTCTGTCAGAAAGTTCTGTCCACTTGATTCCCAGTACTCCCTGAATTGAAGCTTGATTACTGTTGTTTCCATTTGCAATCTCAACCCAAGGAAAACCTATGCTTCTGCTTCAGTCAGTTTATCTTTGAATATCTTGCCATAGTCGTAGTAGTCAAGCTTTACTTCCTTGATCTGCTCTACATGCTGGTTTGTTTTGTTTACAATGTTTTGCCAGAAGTTGTCATCTAGAAATAAGTTGATGTAATCAATTGCATGAGAGCTTTCATTGCCATCATCAGTCTCAATGTCATTTGTCTCATACAGCTTATTCCAACCATCTCGATCTTCTCTAACATCACTGGAGTCTGTGAGAACATGTCTCATTTGATCAGTTGATTATGCATACTCAGTTCCATTTTCCCTATCTGTAGCAAAATCATCCAATTTGAATTCCACTTCACTATCAGAATAATCATTGTGATACTCTAATTCCGATAAATCATGAAGAGCATCTCAATTACTTGTTGTGCTGTGTCGAGTTCTTTTCTCACATATTTTATATCTGATTGCGTCCCTGACAGTCCAGGTTGAGACTCTGCAGACTTCATGGTAAAAACAATCTTTTTTATCCAAGTTGGTATAACATTTAATGATATCAGAATATTACGGCTTTTCTGATTGGCTTTTCAAAATAAGACAACCAATAGCAAAACCCAACAGGTGGTCAGGGCTCAAAGGATTAAAATGGATAAATGAGAGTTATTTCTGTTTTTTTTTGCATATTTAGTTATTATGCATCTGTGTACAATTAATTATATGAAAATTATGTTTATTCATTAGTTGGAAATACAATAAATATTAAAAATTTATATGTATATATATATATATTTGTCCCCCTCCACTGTGTGTGTGTGTGAGTGTGTGCATATATAAGTGAACATTGAAGTCAACACTTAGAGGTGACAGTCTGTTTCATGCTAGATGAAATCATCAGGCCAGGCATCAGGCCTGACAATTGCATCTAGCATGAAACAGACTGTCGCCTCTAAGTGTTGACTTCTATGTTCACTTTTATATTTACACGCGCTCTATCTGATAATGAGCACTTCATCCCATAATTATAGCACACCCTTACTATATTTCTTCCTATATATATATATATATATATATATATATATATATATATATATATATATATATACATACATACATAAGATAAGCACCAAGTGAGCAAATGTATTAATTTGACATAAGAGGCTTACCATAATTTCCTCAAACAGGGACATTTTTCACTTTCACTTTCTATCACAGCTTTACATTTCTTGCATAATAAAGTGTTTTTCATGGCTCAGAATCCTGAAACTTTAGGGTTGACACACAAAACAAAACTAAAAAATACTGAAAGTTTATATCACATCAAGTGACACTTCAAATTCAGACAATCCCTGCCAAAATGAGACGTATGCTAAGTTTATCTTATAAGGGTATTTGCCTTTTGATTTTAATTTTTGTCATTTAAGCACAGAAAAATTCCTTCTAACATGATTTTCAAGATGAAGCATATTTTTAGCAGAATATTTTTCATGTAATATTCTAGAAACAGTTTGTAAAGTTTTCTTTTCTGTTTTCTAACAAGATTTTCATGAGTTTATTAAGACTGACATTACTTCTTGAGGATTTTCAACACAATTTCAATCACTTTTCTTTGTAACATATCTGCTTTGAAAGACAGAAAACGGCAATAATTTCTCATTTCTACATTTCTATGGATGACAATAAGGAAGGAATCATTTATTTTAGATGACAGATTTTATATTTTGTCATCTCCAGACAGACATGACCACCAACAAAATGTTTATTGTTAAGCATTAAAGAAATCACGTGTTGTACAGTAACGTTCTTTATTAACTTCAAACCAATGCTTTCTAGCCAAACTTTTTAGCATTGATAGAATAATTTAAGCCATTGGACAAAGATTACAAGATGGCAGAAATCCTTATGTATCATAATGTATCATAATGGCAAAAAATACAATTTTCTTTGAGCTGATTTTGTCATGGATGAGCTGTTTTATTTTGTCTTGGACTCTTCCAGTCCATTTGTACAAAAGTGAAATAGAACATTCCAAAATAAAAAGCTATTATAGAATTTCAATAGCTACTTTGTAAAATCCCCCATCAGTCATCCTAATCTCAATTTTCTATAATCAACACACAGCAATGAGTAATGTTTAGGAGCAATCCACTTGTAATTTGGATACAAATATCAACAAGATTTTGAGTTTTAGAGAAAATTTATTGGAAATTAAAATTTAAATCTATTGCACAATTCAGACTAGATTTAAGTTACAAAGATTTTTATAGATTGAACAAGAGATAAAAGTATTAAATATTTATGCTGAGTTCTGAAGTTACAGACAAATAAATACTTCCAGCTGTTGAAAAAGAAATTAGTTTTCTTTCTCTGTGATTTACAATGAAACAATTGATTGATTAGATAATTGTGAACTGTTATATAATGTACATTCTTGTAGCATGAATTGTTTTTACCTCTGAAAACTACTAAAACTACTTGGTCAAATTTATTTCTTATTTTTCTTCATCATTATCTTACTTCATTTGAAGAGGTGTCTAGTCTTGTGTAATAAATTTAATCTTCTTAATATGTGTAGTATGTATATATATATATATATATATATATATAAAGAAATATAGTCTTAGGGTGTGCTATATTTATGGAATAAAGTGCTCAATACCAAACAGACCGTGTGTAAATATAAAAGTGAACATAGAAGTCAACACTTAGAGGCGACAGTCTGTTTCATGCTAGATGCAATTGTCAGGCCTGACAATTGCATCTAGCATGAAACAGACTGTCACCTCTAAGTGTTGACTTCTATGTTCACTTTATATATATATATATATATATATATATATATATATATATATCACACATACATATATACACAAAAGAAATGTCTGTTTCTTTGTAAAGCTATTCATATTTTTATTCATATGTAAGAGTCTAGACCAAATACTTATTTCATATTTGGCATACATAACCTCAAAATACATCCATATAAAATCATATAATTTACATGATGCTCAAAACTAAACTAGGTAGGTACCAATAACAATACAAATCATACCTATGATTATGGACTTCTTTTTATAATTAAAAAAAATATATTGCAATAATTTCAATATCTTAAGTTTTCATTTTTGATTTTAACTTCAAGAAATTAGCATAAAGTTAGTTGTAAAAAGTAAAAATTACATTTTGTACTGTGAAAGCAAGTCTTAATCTGTTTTAATGCAAATTTTGTCATTTAAAATTAACTTTTGTTATAGCTTGAATGATGTCAGCCAAATGAAAAAATTAAAGCCTGTAAATCTTGGAAAAATAAAGTGTTCTATTTTTGTACTTTACAAATACATTTTATACACTAAATATGACAATTTTAAATTGTTACATTTAGTGTATAAGATGTACTTACAAATATAACAACTACAATAGGATTGATGTGAATATTTGTTATAGAAATATATAAATTGATAAAAATTAGTTAATAATAACTAAATTTTAAAAAGTAATTATTTTTTACTTGTGGGAATCTGCAGAAATTCTAACTTTTTTTTTTCTTTCTTATTGAATTTCTTTATAATAGTGACCTTGAGATGCATGTACAATTTTATCTTTTCACTGCTAATTTAACTTTTAAACACTTTACCTTTCATACTTGCAGCAAGTCATTTAGATAAAATAGGTAAGGAATGCATAAAGCAGTCCCAATGCATCAATATTTTTCAAATAGATTTTTTATTTCCTTTAATCATGACCTGTGGAAATTCCAAGGATTTTGCTAATATTTATGACAAACTGATGAAGTCAGGCTAACATATTTCATAGTGATCTCCAATTTCACTGAAGCAGATGTTAAATGCATGAGAGCATTATCGCCTCTTCTAGCTTTCTTTTTTCTTCCATTCTAGTAACACGTACATATAACTTTAACATATCCCAGAATGAGACTAGCCAGAAGTAAACAAAATAGTTAGGGATTTACTCCATCTGCTGCTGCTGCTGCTATACCAGAAATTTGTTGGCAGGGTACAGGCAAACTAATGAAGGAACAAGCAGAATTATGATTTAAAATATCATGAAAGATCCAATCATTTATGCTGGGTGACTTGATAACTCAAAAGTTCAAAAGTCAAGTGGGTATCAAGTTACTTTTCCTTGTATGTGGTGAAAGCCTGCTTAAATTTATGATCATTTCAGAGGATAACAAATGTATGGATAACAAAAACATGACAAAATCTGATATTACTAAACATGGCAAAAGATACATTCCCAACATTAAAACTGTCATATGATGGACATCACTAGTTTTGAAAACTAGAGTTTGGAAGCATCTGAGTAACATTCGGGGCTCATTCAGGAAGACAGGATCAAGGAAGGCCACAAGGAATAGAAATCAGACTAGTCATAGCTGTTAATAGTTTGAATAAACAAGATTTGGGTTGAGGACATTTGAAACAACAGATGTCAGTTATATTTAATCCCTAGAGAATGGAGGGGGAGAAGAAAAGAAAGTGAAAGAGGACTTTGATTCCCCTATTCTCTGTCTTGTTTACATAGTTAAACTTTTCCCATTTTTCAATTCCTGTCCCCATCAGAACTGTGACCATTCACAGATAGGGCAATAATAAGTACAATACACTCAGCTCTCGTGGGCTATCACCTCGAGCTGCAACTTTCTCATTGTACTAAATGGATTCAAATCTTACTGTCAGACTCTGATAATTCAAGAAAGTCCTGGACTGATTTTGAGCAATTTTTGTAACTAATCCCATGTACACATGAAATTCCCATTTTAAAAATGGTCTTGTGCTAAATTCTGGTTGAATGGATGGATAAATAAATACCCATCTAGGAATTTGTAGAAAACTGCTGAACAAACAATCAAAAGGTCAGTTTGAAGAAAATAGCAATTGAAGAAAAGAACAAAATCCACTATGAAGGTTTAAGATTCTTGAGAAGTTTATATTACAACTTTGATTTTGTGGCATCTGTTTTGCCATCCATAGACTCAAAATTGTCAGATGAATTATTCACTATTTTTCCCCTGCTTCTCTTAGTAATCCCTTGCATCTTAGTGGTTTTATTGCTTTACTTGGGGTGAAATGATTAAAAAATAAAATCAAAGTTATTCAATTTTTCCTTGTCTTGTTTTATCCTGTGATGCAAAACAAATTTTAAAAAATAACACTCAAATGTCAACAAAAATTTTATTTTATAATTTCTCAATAATAGACATCATTTACAAAATATCAAAAATATATAAATATAATTATTTAACAACAATAGGGAGTTTGATGAAATATATAAAGCTAATTAACAAAAGTTTGGATTGTACAAACCACTACATTTTCCATATTGTATTGAGTGATGCATGCTGGGTAATGAGACTATGTTTTAGAAGCTTACCCCTGGCCAATGCATTTGTTTATGTTTATAAAAAATCAAATAAACTTAAAAAATTAAAATTATTCATTGAGTAGACAATTATTGGGTTAGCACATTTGGTTCTACATAGCATTTCTCAAGGCATTTGGCAGTGATCATTTCTTCTGTGAAGTACAAATTCTATCAGGTTACATTGTACCTGGATTAGTGAGTAATCTTTGACCTAACCTGTTGGAAATGGTAGGTTCATGCCTTTCTTAAGGACATTATTAAAAAGTTAACACAAACTACCTCAGCTGCGATTTGAAAACAAAGATTCTGTTTTATATCCTGGTAATTGTAAAGCCAAACCCTAACCCTTTCCACAAAAACTTCAGATATTTTCATTTTTTACATTTTTCAATATATTTTCAATAATGCTTCCATTTCCTATTATCATGGCAATATTATGGAATGTCTTTGATGGTGCTAATCTCTCTAACCAAGTTGCTAGAGAAATGAACATGATTCTCACTGGGTGCACCCCCTCCCCAACCAATATGGCCACATTAATCTAAGCCTAGTGAATAATTCTAAAGCAGTTATTGTCTTAATCCTTCTCTTCATAATTTTCTGATTTTAAAAATCTTATTAAGTGTTATTATCTGGATCAATTATTGATTAATTTACATAGTCTATGTGCTGAAAAAGATTTACTTTTCTCTCTTTCTCTTTCTTTCAGATAATCCGTTGCAGTGATGCATGTCCAGTTGTAGTGATTGTGGCCAGTTCTAAGTTGTGTGAATCTCTTCGTCCCGGTCAGAGTTGCCATTGGCAAGGATATGAATTTACAGTGCCTGCAACATGTCCTTCACGACTGGACATGTGTAAAATCATCAGCATCAAATATTGTGTGGCTGTGAGTAGAGAATCTATGACAATTTTATCATTCAAATGCCTTCTGTACTTATGAATTACTTTTATTACAAATACCATTGTACCAAATATCTATATAGATTTGTTTGCTTTTATTGTAATAAGATGTGCTAATGGTAGGTGTACTAAGTGAATTTCAAAGTACTAAATGCTGTTGAAGGAAACTAATGAACCCAAAAATAGTTTTTTATTGTTAAAAGATAAACAGAAAGGAAAAAAAAAAATCAATGTCCACTACAATTATGTGATTTACACGGAATTGACCTAAATTACTATAAGTGATCAATCTCATTTCACAACTTAATATCTCACACACACACACATCAGTATTATTCTCATTTCATTCAGTAACTATTTACAGAAATATATTTTATTTTTCTAAATTTATTATAAAAAATAGCTACGGTTAGCCTACATGATTTTTTTTTTTCTTTATTATTCAGAATGGTTGAGAAATTTTTTATTTTTATTTGAAAATTTGTCTGAACATTTGCAAAGATTTTTTTTTCTTGTTTGTAAAACAAACAATTCAAAGCTAATGATTTTACTTTTTTACATTTTTCTGTGAACGAACAAGAATGATTACTTAGATAATTTATCTCATTCTGCAACTACCAATCAATTATGAAGTCAATGAAACTGAATCCATTTTCATGATGCAATGTAAAGAGACAGATTAATTGGATTACGAGTATATTCATTCTGCTACCAAATCATTTAGAAAAACAGAACAATAACATGTTTACATTCAGTTATATAGTCGGGCACAAGGCCCTGGTAGTTGAGTGTCCATGAAGCTTGAACTCACAACCCAAGCAAATTGGTCTACAAGACCAACTTGTTAAACATTGTTCCACAGTAGGCACCAATCTCTTACTAAGTATAGTTAAAGTTTGGTTTAAAGGTAAAATAGTGAATTGAATTCTTATGTGCCTCACTACCAAATTCATCTTCAAGATTTTAAGTCGTTAACTGTTGTTCAATGAGAAGCAACCAAACACTTGGACGGTTTCTTATTAACCATCAAAAAACAGAAAAAAGAAAGTGATCTTTCGTGCTTTGCTGCTTTTGATGAAGAGAAATTTGATTTCTCAATATTTTTTTAAAATTAACCTAGGAATACTAATCTTGAATATATACCAGATGGTACTTTCTTTATTTGCAACTGGATTTATCTATATTGAACAAAAGCCAAATGTTCTAGTGTGCATTCATTGATGTTTGAGATAGAAAAGCCCCAATAAAATAGATGTTAAATGTTCATATGTTTGAGATGTTCAAAAAGAAAAAACCTTCATTGAAATATCTATTTCTTCAGACATTGCTTTTTAATAGCATAAACAGAAAAAAATTAAAATTAAAAAAGAATATAATTTTAGATCTACAAAGCAAGTTTTCAATGTTTTCAGATAATGTATTATATTTAAGAATATTTTTAACTTGTCATGCGAGTTTATTAGAAAAAGTTAAATCTCGCATAAGCTTGAAATAAGCTAATTGTGAAAACTTTGTTTCAGTCAAATGTTTTGCCTCATTCTTTTTACTTAAAAGGCTGTTTTCAGGATATTTTATCAACAGTTGTCGACTCAAACTAAGAAAAATAGCTATTTTTTTTTCTTTACTAAATATTCACCCAATATAAAGGTCCCCAAGAACCACTCAAGGTAGAGGATTATTAAATGAAGTTGATGTATGGATGTTGGAGGAGGAAGTGCTGATTATGAGGATTTGTAGGACAGGTAAGAGTTGAATCTAGACTTGAAGAGGTTAAGGGAAGCATCCTCTTGGGAGTCTGTTCCATAAAATAATGTCTCTTTGGAAGAAGCTGTCTGATTGGAACTTTCTTCTGATGAATGGAATACAAAAGGAATGACAATGAGTCGATGCTGTGTATATGGCTTGGCAGTTGTAAATATCAAAACTGCTGGAACTAGGGAATGTGGAATGTCAGAACATTTTCCATGAAAATAACGATAGATTCGTAAGAGGACTGTAACCTTTCATTTGAGGGAAAGGAGTTATAGAGTGGGAAATTAATAATCATCTGTAAGGTCACATATGCACTTTTGAACTCTGCCAATCCCAAGATGAGTGGACCAGGCAGCTCTAGTGCTGATATGGCAGTAATACTCCATTTTGGGTCGGATCTGTGATTTTTGTAAAGACAGAGCTTTTAGCCTCTAAAAGCTTATATGACCAGGTACAGCAACATGAAAAATGTTTAAGAATTGTTAGAGGATTAGTCAAAATATTTTTGCTCTTTCATGAAAAAAAGATCCAGATTTAGAAATGGATTTTGCTTATTTTAAGGATGATTAGATTCCCAACATTGGAGACTGAGTATATGAAGACCATGTATCTCTACAATTGGGAAGACAACAAAATATAGCAAGCATCAAAGTGATTTCTAAAAATAATTCTGAAAGTTTGTTAAGGTTTATAAAAACTAAATTTTGGCAAAATATGTTCAAAGATAATAATCTGTGATTGATAAACATTTTCCTCTTTCCAAAGTGTGAGTTTTTCACCAATGATTTCTTCAGTCATCATTTTTTTTTTTTAAGTTTGAAGCCAATTTGGTCAGTTTAAATCGTTCAAATATTTAAATATTTCATTGTCACTAATTAGAAACAGGATTTATAAAAAAAATATATTCTATCATAGCTGGGTAAACATGAGCCTCCCAGATACCACAACTTCACATAAAACTTGAGTGCTGATGACTTTTAAAAAGTTTTTTTTTAACTATTTTGGTGGAGAAAATAGTGCGTGTGTATGGGGGGAGGGCTACATGTAATCAAATACAGTATGTGTTTTCATTCTGGTTCATAATGTATTTTAACTTAGACACATTCAACCCTTTAGTTCATATAGGGTCAGTTTTTCCTACTGCTGCTATGCACTTTTTATGTAAACATATAAGTAATAATTGCAATAAAAATGCTTTGCTACAAAACTAATGTTTATCAGATGATTTTTTTAGAGTGGAGTGGCAATTCTCATTATGTTGCCAACAGTAGCAAGAACCAATAAATGACTTTAATGAAAGGGCTTTCTGATTCATATACAACTTTACCAATGAAAAAAAAGAAAAGGCAAATGTTTGAAGTAAAAAGATTTTTACTTTTTAAATGACTTAATTTAATTTCTTGATATTTTGCTTTGCTCTTAAAATGAAAAAGGTTTTTTTATTTCATTCTCAGAGCATCTCTGAATTTGTTACATTGTTTTGAAAAAAATATTTTAAGTTTATTGTATATAATTAAAATTTGAAATTACAGTTTGAAATTCTTCCAACTTTCAAGACAATATCACCAACTGGGAGGCATTTTTCATTTACTTTCATATAAAATTATATAAAGTAGATTTTGGGAAGTTGGGGATACAAAATTTTATTAAAGCTTTAAAAATGTACATTTTAAAAGTATATCTAAATATAGGGACCTCCACAAAAACACGATACCTAAGGTTTAAAATGAATCTTTAAAAATGAAAAATCTTTGTTGAAGCTTTTATTTTTGCTGATTTCCCAAGATGGGAAAGATTGCAAAAGTTTTCCCCACTTCCCCTCTTATAGTCAGAAGGACACAGAATGCATCCTGGGATATTTTTCTTTACCAATAAAATGGGACAGCATGCATTTTGACATGACTATCCAGATCTACCTTAACTACTAGACAAACATACTGAGTTTGCTTGGTCGACCTTGCTTTTGTGTACAAACACCAACTCCTAGTTTGTGAATTCTTTTGCCTTCTTATCACTTTTGATTTGCTTTAACTATATCATTTGCTTGCTTGCATCATTGTTGCTCTTTCATCTTTTTTACTATTTTTGTTTTCATTGATCATGTTACTTATCTTTCACTTTAACAATTCATCAATTTCAAACTAATAACTTAAATTTAATATTTCCAATATGCAAAATACTTTGCTGTATTTCAAAAATTAATTTAAATTAACTGGAAGGATGTTTTGTTTTTTTTTTTCTAAAATAGCTAATTAGCACCGTTTTTTAGTCATCTTTCAACACAATGTAATTCTCTTAAAAATATCTTCCAAAAATAAAATATACTTTTCTGAAACTTATTAAATATTAGCTGATTTCAAGTGTAATTAATCTGATTTGAAACAAATATTATTTACTTTAAGTTTAAAATATTGCAGAAATGCATTTTTTAACCTAACAGTAGCTGTGTTAGCATGCTGACAGCCTGACCACAGATTTAATGTTGCTCTAGGAAGACTTTATCTGTAAAATATAAGTGAAGAAAATGATGTTAACACCTTTTTATATAATGTTTTACTCAATAATCTTAAAAATTTAGGAAAATATTCTCCATAATCTAATGTTTTAATAAATTTTAGAATTGACGGCTTTAAATTTACTATAGTTATCACTCTTATTTTCTGATAATGTTGTGAATGGTTGCCCATACTTACAAAATTGGCATGTTTATACAAATACAAAAAAATTCTAAATTCTTGTAAAAATATTAGTGTTTGATTAAGCTTTTCCATTTATTAGTAAATATAGTTTTCACTTAATAATATACAACATTTAAAAAGCTGAAATTAATACAGAATTCTAAAAGATTTAAAGCTTAATAAATCTTTCTAATTAAAATTTTAAAAAAAAGGAAAAAATTCTTGTAAAAATTCATTATCCATTGAAAAAAAATTTTTCTTAAAACAATAGTGCCCTTAATATATCTTATTTATGAAAGCAATTAAAAGCTTTTCTAATAATGTCAATTTTTTTTTTATTTTATGATTCAGAACAGATTTTTGGTAAATGGTGTTTCTGTATGACAAAAACAAATTGATTTATATTCTCCAAAGTTTTATGCTTTTAACAAACATAAATATGAAGAGGATGGAAATTTAATTTCTTCAAATTTCATAAAATTAAGTAAGTGGTGTTGGTGGTGGTGGCAGTGTTGGTGGGGTTACAGAATTTTGAAAAATAAGATTTCCTAAAATAATTTCATTCATTTGCAAATAAGTCCTGAAAATTTAATTAAAATCCAACTACTATTTAATTTTTGCAAGAATTTCCAATACAATGTGTTTTTAACACAAAGACACTGCTAAAATTTACAATACTAATCTTTGGTCTACCTGACAGCACCCAAAGAGGGTGACTTCAATATCCGGTTAAGGCAGTGGAGAACTTTCAGAGGGAAAATTAACAGGAGATAACTGATAACTGACATCCATTAAAAAAAAACATGGCACATGGAACTAGAATAGTCTACCCCAGTGAGCGAAATAAAGGGTTCAGTTCGACATTCCAACCACCTGAAGAAGGCCGGAGTGTACAACGGCCAAAACGTTGTAATAAATATGGCAACAAAGATGAGGACAATAGTCCGAATAATGTAAATAATGTACATAAGACCTCATCTCAGAAATATAGACAGATGCTAAAAAGGATTAAAAAATTTAATAAAATAATCAAAAAATATTTTGGTCTTTCCTCTTTAATAATAACAAAAACATTTTGATGATAAAACTGTTTTTATCAAGTTTGGGCCTTTTTTCCATCATGTTATGCTCTTTTTTAGAACACTTTTGGCAGTATAAATCAAAGAGTAAGAATAAGAAAAATAATTACTCACCATAAAAGTGGTAGATTGAAAAAATATGACAACAAAGAAACAACACAAACAAAAGTTAACCAGTTATTGATCCTTACTCCTCAGAGTCAATTGAGGATAAAAAAATTTCTACCAGAGAATCAGCAGTATAAATCAAGGAGAAATTACATTTAGACCCAGCAACCATTCCTTCTGTTTAGAGA